>JAUBNQ010000004.1:4750152-4769878 GCA_032353495.1 Ctenopoma kingsleyae | reverse complement strand
CATGCTAACAGGACTATGTCTGAAAGCATGGATGGTGATTGATGTGGAGGGTGCACACTCACCTGCAGAGGAGCTTGCATGTTGGACTGTTTGCACTGTCTGGAGTGCCTGTTGCACCTAAAGTAACGCTAAGGTGGTGTGAGTTATCTGAAATACAGATAGAAGTTAGAGTAACTTTAAATAGATATTGTATCAGAATTTGCATTGTCTGGTGTAACTCCATCCTGTTGACTCTATTCTGATTTAGCCTTAAAGTAACTTTTCACCATTTTCACCAACTATCCTTTTTAACTCCCAACATGCCATGTAGGAGATGGCATGAAAAACTACAAAGGCATGATTGCCACTTGCCTACCAGCTTTCATATCTGCTGAAGTATAAAGACCTATGGTGGCTGATGAATGTAATCATCTGAATCCCCGAACATGAGGAGAGTGCTGTATAATTTTAATCATGAATATAATGCCTGACCTTACAAGGCCTTTATATAAAGGGTTGGCTTTCTAGATGCGCTGTGGCTTATCAGTCAACTCCATTTCATGGATAAAATAACTGTGGCTTTAGTTTAGATTTAGCACCATGTCTTTGAAAGAAAACAGAGCATAGGTATGGAACCCATGGGCTGTGGCTTGATAGCTTTTAACATGACTTGTCTTTTCCCTAACTGCGATCTGAGAGTAAGTCAAGTCTCCTGTGTCCAGCAGATAGGCTGTTCATAGACAGAATTTGGTATAAGATGTTAACACTTTCTCAGGATAGTGTAACATTATACAAAACTATAAAAACACTGTCCTGTATCCACCAGAACAGCACAGTGCCACTTAGACATTAATGCAACAATAATCCTCATCCTATTAGAACCGTAACACTGTAGGAATCTATTCATATTTTATACTTTTTTACTAGTATAATTTGCTAATAATACTTACTTGTGAACTACTTTTAATTTTTTTTTTTGTTTTAAATTGTTTTATCATCTTTTTGGAGAGAATTGATGTGTCTGAAAGAGAAGACAACAAAAAACTAAGACAGGGACAGAAGGAAGGATGAGAGAAGGACAGAAAGCAAGAAACACGGAGCTCGTATCATCATTATTACTTTCAGTTAAAGGTGTCATTTCATTCCCAATAAAGTCTTTTCCCACTGGGGGGGTTATGGGTCATAGACCATGGCTCAATCACATCGCATCAGCTGTATATCTCCCCCTTATTCATTGTCTCAGTCATCATCCTCATCCATAGACCCTGATTACACCTAATGGCTCCTCTTCACAGCAGACACCAGCTATAATGGAATTATGCTTGAATGACCAGCCATGTCTCTCCATATCTCTCTTTCTGCCTTTTTTCCCTCTCCTAACACACATGCACACTATGACTTTTTCCCATTTTCATTTACAGAAAGCTATTTGCACAATAAATACACCAGTGCATTCGACACTATTGAATGCATTGGAGTATTTGGGGCAGAAAGGATGTCAACTTTAGTATTTATTTTGTACAATTTAGTAAGAGGATAGAAAAGAACATATACTGTAGAGGTTCCTCACATATATCAATGTGTGAACAGTCCCTCCTCCCTTGACCTTTATTTTCACAAGAAAATGCTTTTATAATCGCTCATATTTAGCATTCTTCAATTTCAACCCCCCCAACTCTATGTGCGTCTGTTCCTGCCTCTCCAAGTCTGTGCTGTGACAGCGCAGTGTAACCTCTCACATTCCTCAAGGAAAATCATCGTTCCATCGTCCAGCCCCACCACCCTTATCAGTGACAGGGTAGAGATGAATAAGGAATCAAAAGAGCCTTTTCTCTCCCTTTTTTCACACTGTCAGGTTATATTTACTCTAGGTCCCAGTGGCTCAGCACAATGCCACACACCCCAATTACACATGACAGGCTTTTTCATTTCTGGGACCTGGGGTGGTGCACTTGTTTCGTTACCGAAACCTTTCTAACAAACACGTTCAAGGGCAGAACAGGAGCATACCTATGAGGTTAAGGGTAAATATTCCCCTCCTGAAGTCTACAAGTTGCTGTTTTTCTTGAACTTTTTTACACTGTAATTTAGAGTTAAGCCTCAGTTTTGCAACTTTCCTGGAAGTTTGCATCTGTTTCACAGCCACTCTTTCACCCAGGACATTACACATGAAATCATATAATTGATGAAAAAGTATCAGTGTTACCTCATGTGAGACCAATTATCACCTTGAACCACAAATTGATAGCTGGTTTAGAAGCGCAATTCATCTATGGATTCACTGCTTGTTCAAAGAAACCCTGCTGCAGGAAAAAAAATCCCCAAATCCCACAAATCATTTAAGAGGAAACAATTGCTAATAGCAGCAGGGAGGTGAATATAATGACATATCTCATTCTTTTAAGGGATAAACAGATGCCTCTTCTAATTTTTTGTATATAGTCCATAACTTCATGGCAGCATCCCCACATGTCCCAATATTGCACATCTGATGAAGTGCCATTAACATAGGATCAAGGTTAATAACTAATGCCTGATAAATTAGGCAATTTAGTTTTGCAAATGTAAAGCAGGCCAAGATTCCCAGTGTGTTTGAGTGTTTACCCAGCCCCCATTACAATGTACTAAAACCTTGGCTCTGGTGTTGAGGACTGGCAATAACCCATCACTTAATGAGTAAGGCCTACTGCTGCTCCTGCCAGGCGATAATCTTCTCTTGGCATAACCAAATCAAGCACAGAAATGTTCTTATCAGGAAGGAACAGCATACATCCCCCCAAACACCCAATGGACCCCGATTTAATTGATTTTCACCGTCCCAAGGCAGCTCATTCTGTGCGTCAGACTATTTTATTCACTGGACTGCTTGTTTGGGTGCTAGTTTGTTTTCTGCTTGTTTTCTTGCCCGTTTGATTTGATAATGTGATTCAGGCCTTGATGGTGCCTGTGCAAAAATAGCCTAGCTGTGGGTGTTTATTGTTATATTCACTTACATTCCCAACATGTTTGGTAAGTTTTCTTCAAACATGTTTTAGTATAATTAAATCTGTGGATAGCTTGCTTACAAAATAACCCTCCCACATCAAATTCCTGTACGATGAAACCATAATCAAATATTTAATCAGGTGAGAGTTCTCTGTGAAGTGCCTGTAGGAAGTCCTACAAAGTCTTCAATGTTTGATTCAATTTGGAATAATCCAAGTGGACTTTAAACAAATTACCTACTTTTTTGTATTTTTAAGATGTTTTGATGATTAAGTTGTGGGATACGATAACACATCAGAATAATTTCAATCACTACTATACAAATCATGTTTACCGGCTATGAAAGACTAATCTTCAGAGGTGGTAGGAGTGCACAAATATAATACTCATGTAAAAGTGTAAGTACTTGTAGTACCACTTCAAACCTCTTACTCAAGTTGAAATACTATGCATGTAAGATGTAATATATTTTAAACACCGTAGAAAGATAAATATGACAAAGAAAATATCTAGTAATTTGTCTAAGTAATGAGTATAAGATTACTGTAGTGAAACAAAAACAGCCTAGCTGGTAAACTTGGAGGCAATTTTATGCACTTACCGGGAAATATTAAAAATTAATAATTCATCATTATGAATCTTAATCTACAAAGTAACTTGTAACTAAAACTGTCAAATAAATATAGTGAGTAAAAGTACATTTTCCTAATATAAATACTACTAATAATAATAACTAATAATATAATAAAAGTAACTTAAAATAGAAATATTCCGGTAACGTGAAGTATAGAGTACAAGAGTAAATGTACATAGTTATTTACCACCTAATCTCTGTGAATGTACTTCAAGACTTTTAGAAAAGAGGGTTATCTTAAACAAATCTGTGCTACTCTGACCATATGCATCGACTACTACAGCTAAACTAATGATCACATTAGAAAAGCTTTCTACTTTAAGTGTGTTTGACTTTAAACTACTTTGGCAAGCATTTAATTTATATGCAACAGCCATGCTGATTGGAAATCATTAGATTAGGCAGAACAAAGCTTCCACGTTTGCACATCCCTGGAGCAGCGTTATCAATCTCATTATGTTTTGCCATCTTCTTGTCTTTTTTATAAGATGTTGCATATTTTAAGTTGAAGAGGAAGTTGGGTAATAGGTCTAGCCTGTAGTTGCATAACAAGTGTGTGACTGTGTACTGTACTTTTCACTGATCACCACTCTTGATTCTGCTGTACTTGTGAAAAACCTCAACAGAGTGACAAAGAATGGACTTGACCAACATTTGTGGTTTTCCACAATGTTCTCTAAATTTGTATTGTCCAGCTCTACTGCAATCCAGTGCTCGTCACAGTAAGCTCCCACTGCTGGCCATAGGATAGTCAGTCCCTTCACATAGAGGACAAAGCAGAACCTATGGCAGGACCTAAGAACTGTAGTATTACAGGTTAGTTGTAATGTTGTGGTGTTGTACTCTAAGACATGTAACTATGTGTTGTAAGGGGTTTTGTCAAACTGCAATATGGCAGCCTAAGTGAATTTATTCTTATGTTTAAACTAAAGAAAGTGAATTCACTTTCACTTAGCTTTGTAAAATTCAAATGCTATATTAATTGGACTTGGGTCTTAACAAAAGAATGAATGCAGCCTGATATCTAATTTGGTTTCCTACTAACTGCACTTTACTCTGTAGAAAGGGACTGAACTGTTTTTCAGATAATTAGTCATACATACTCTATAGCTTTTATTTGTTTTGCTGCAGGCTCTGACCAGTCACTTCACCATATTCTCATTATAGGTAGTAATTGTTGTCTTGCAGAGCACACAATAAAAGTAGAAACTACTAAACATATTGTGAAAATGCTCAGATGTCTTCAGTAGTCCAGTTAGCTGATTTAACTTTTAAGTGGGTGAGTGTAGAAGTTGGGTAATTGTTGTTTCATTAGGCTCTTCTACTCTGTGGTTTCACTTACCTAAGGCTGCCTAAGAACATTTGTTTCCAGGAAGCCATTTTTTATGTTCTTTAATTTCACTTCCCGGTTCGTCAGATTGACAGTACATTATAGCAATTTGGCTGTGCAACAGCCTTGTCAGCAGTAGACCATCAGCTCCCACACTGCTCCCCACCCCCCCACCCCCCACCTCTTCCACCTCTTACTCACTGTGGAATGAAGTGCGTACAAAGTAAGAGAAGTCAGGCACTGTTGTTTTCCCCAGTACTGTAGGTTTACATGAATTCGAAGATTTCCTGTTTCTTCTGTTGATCCTGGAAAATACACTGTTATACATATAAAATGCCATAAGCAATAAATTATTGCTTCACCTTTGATGGAAAATATTAAATAAAAAATATTTTTATAATAACAAAAGATCAAATGACAGTATGTAAAGTGAATGCTGTCTCTCACACTGACAAACCCCACAGAGAATTAACACATATAGAAAACACTGATTTTGATGTTTGTATCAGCTTTATGAAGTTTTAAAAACTCCTTGTTTTGGTTTAGCTGTTTAAGTTTGCTGCCACATTTTTAGATGCAGCAGACAGCTGTTTTCAGAAGAAAAAAAAACATACCTTCACTACCTTTCTTGCCTTTCAAGGCTTGTGGATGTTACCAAAAAAATAAAAAATGTTTATATTAATTACTTGCTGCTGTCTTTCAGATATCAAAAATCTGCAAAGTGCAATGTCTATGTTCTCTTACTCATTGTGGAAGGAATGTCTGTGTGATGGATATTGTGTTTTTCCTTTCAAGGAACTGTCATCCGATCTTCAGCTTATATCAGTTATTGGAGAGATCCCGTTATGCTCTGCTTTTCTGTCACAGGAATAAAAAGTACACAATCTTTGTGAGTAAGAAAGCAAAATGTAGATGAGACAAGACATTGTGTGCTCATTCTGTCCCTCTGAAAAAGCATTTAACAAGGGGACAGAGCTGTGTGTAATGTTACCTGTGATGAAATGTGTGCTGCAAATGACGGTTTATGAGAGCCCCCCATTTGCGCTTGGTACTTCAAATACGTATTTTATCTTCCCTGAGCTTCATAATCTCCTCTATATTTAGAATGGAGTTTTTCTTCTTTCTGATGTTCTCCTGTGATTTTTCAATTTGATCTGATGAGACCACTGTATGTATGTCTTCACTTATCTGCAAGCAAGGCACTTAGATAAATTGTGTACTGTGTAATAAATCAATACAAGTAACAAACAGTACTTATTGTTGCTGTAATGTAATTTACAGCAATCACATCTGTGTTACATTTACCTTATTTCCGTATTTAATTCACTTTATTGCAGTACCAGTCACGCTAATTTCATAGGAATTTTTCATCAGCATTTATTGACCATTGCGCATAGCATACACATTTTAATGTGAATGTTCAGTTTTTTTTAGGCAAATCTGAATAAACACATCATGCAGAATGATTTTTTTATTCCGCCCACAGTAGTTTTAACCCATACCACAGTAAAAATACCTGACTAACACACAGATCCTGGTTTATCTAGCTGTGGTGACATGCGCCTGAACAACTGGTAAGCAGCTCTGCGGCCCCACAGGGAACTGTCCTGTCTCCTTTCATTTTCACACTGTATCCTGCAGATTTCAGAAGCAACCAGAAGTCGTCATGTCAGAATGCCTAAGATGACTCTGCAGTAGGGTCAGAGCTGAGCAGGAGTCTGAGTTCTGGGACTGGGCGCATCACATTTGGCTGAGTGATGAGGTGTGAACCATATGTATGTGCGTGTTAGTACTAAGTCTCTGGAGTTTTCTTTATACTTGATGACTGAGCTCCCCTAATTGTTTTTCAGCAGTACTACTGTACAAATGTAATGTCTTCATAAAAAGTGAACTACCTCAATTGATATTGAGTTAGGTATTGGTGCCGTCAGTCAAATTTCTGGTATCATGACTTACCTACTGTGACATATTTCCCCCCTGGCATTTTGTATTGAAAATTAACATTGTTTTTATCAAAGGCAAAAAAAGCTGTCCAACCAAATGAGCTTGCCTGTGTTTGCCAATGGTACAATAAGTTCTTATAGTTTATTCAAAAGAAATATTGGTGCCCTCAGTTCCTGTTTCATAACTGCCTGCAAGCCATTTCTCTTTTGCAGAGCAGTTTATTCTGTCATAGAGGAGGTTAAAAAAAAGTGCATAATGCAAAACTGCTAATGACTTATGACAGATTTCTCATTTTTAAACTCTCAGGCTCTCAATTCACTCAAAGGCCAGCACTGTGAGAATGGTTTGACATTTGTTAGTGGTACATATTCATGGGTCAAAGTTGACCAAAGTTGAAGTTGATATGAATTGATTTGTTATTCATATGATATGATTTGTCTACTGCTACAATTTGATCAGCTAACTCCAGCAGCATCACTGGTATGGGTTTATTTTTGCTCCATAATTATGAGATATAAAATATTGGTGTGATTCAGCCTTTAGAAATGCTACTGAGACAGTGGAACTTTAAAACAGTCAAAGCAGGACATAGTGGTCATGATGTAAATTTAAAAACCAACCTGCCCCTGTTTGGTCTGTCTTTCTAATAATGGTATGTGCTTATATTTCAAAACATGAAGTGCAGAAGAATAGAATTTTAATTCATTACATCCACACAGCATACAATTATATCAGCTTCAGAAAGAGAGTGATGTTCTTTTTATTTTGTACAAAGCCATCTTATGTTTATTTGTTTAGTCATTGTAACAAGAATCCTCAATTGCAGGCTATCAAAGGGGCATGACAAGACATTAACCCAAACTAAGGCGTTAATTGGAGAACTGCCAAGAGCTGGCACACATCCAGTCTTGTATTCCTGTATCTTCATTGTGTCTTTGCATGTTCATTCCTTAGGATGCATAATTTAATGTTAGGGATGTTTTTTTAAATATATAATTCAAAATATTATTTTTTACATTGGTAGTTTTTGTGTAACTAGTAAACATATAATTATATCTCACTGTTTTTAATATTTAACTGCAAAGTGGGTTATATTTAGTAGTAGTTGACATAATAAAGTAGTTAAAGGCTTATTGACCCAAGGCTCACTGATGCATATCTGGTTGGATCCCACAAAAGAGCTATACAAATTGTTGAAAAATCTTATGCTGGCTATGATTAATAGGTAATACAATAATCTACAGTTGACATGTAGTCTTTAGAAATGGATAATGGAGCAATGGAAGAAGGTGATCTGAGGAAAAGATGACACCAGGATACACAATGGGAAGATGGCAAGTCAGTGATGTTATGCTCTGGGCAGTGTTTTGCTGGGAAGCCTTGGGTCCTGGTATTCATGTGGCTATTATTTGGGTATGAACCACCTACCTAAACACTGCTGCAGATCAAATAAACCCCTTCATGGCAACAGTATTTCCTATTCAGCAGTGGAGCCTTTCAGCAGGATAAAGTGCCCTGCCACAGTGCACAGATAGTTCAGGTATGGTTTCAGGAATATGACAAAAAGCTCAAGGACTTAAAGGATACTACTGATATGTTGGTACCAGATACCAGAGGACATCTTCAGAGGCCTTATGGAGTCAATGTGTTGACAATGTCTTGAGGGAAACCTACACTGTATTGGGCATGTGGTTTTATCATTATGTAGATAATTAACTTTAATTAACTTTAATTGTTGGGTTTAAGGGTGAAGTTAACTTGAGTTTGATATGTTATGTATTTGTGCTCAGTGATGCCTTTCTAATGTTCCTTATATCCATTCTTTCTTTCTGGGAAAGACTGAGGTGGGTGTTATTACCCCTCTGTTGTTTGCTGCCCTACTATTCTTTGCTTCTCCCTTAAAATAGTACTGTACAAACCTTTGCACTTGCACTCAGGCTTGGGACAGCGAGTCAGAGATACTGTTTTTATTCCATGCATTTCTTCCTACATTACCGACAATGCAACTTCATTGGCAACAGCTTAGTGGTTTGGTGGAATTATCCTCAAACAGAGGTGGGTTCCTTCCTCCTAGTGTGTTTACCACCATGTCAGGGAAGATTTTACAGATCTGTTTTATTAAAAATTAGATTATTGAAATGTAGAAAGCCACTTATCACTTACCTAACATAAACAGTACCTATTCTTTGTTGGCATTGTATGTTGTAAAATGGAAGTTCAAGATACGCCCCTATATTGAGCAGAGCTAATGTGTTTTGAAGAGCAGATTCTTTTACCTTTGGCCTGCTCCTCAACTCACCAATTTACAGTATTTGTACAGTGATTGATTTTTTTTTTTTACTAGATCCAAAGATGAAAGAGTTGGAGTCTCTTTAATCAGTGGCCACTCAACCTACACAATCCTCTTCCATTAAGGTACATTTTTACCTTCCTCTTGCCTTGATTCAGTGGATTGGCATCTGTCCTAGCCTATCTGCCATCATCTCCAATAGCTGCAATGTTTCAAGCAACAAGACTGTGACATTATGATTATTATAGATCATTTTCATTCTTCAGTTTCATTCTGTCACTTTGGTTTCACCTTAAAGTGCACTACAACAGGCTGGGTGAAGTAGTACAATTCCATCTCCTGTCTTTGGTATTTTCACACATTACTGCATAGCATCATTGGAAAAACACCTTCTCTCTCACATACTCCCACTGATCCTTTTCCAGAGCTCTGGGGTCACATAGTGTGGTCTTGAAAAAATTGCTGATTTTATGCTGTAGATGCAAATTGTGTACACTTTACATTTCTCTGCAATTATTTGACAGCTGATTATGAGACAGCAGAATGCAAACCAAGGAGTATTGTAGCATCATCAAATATCATCACATCAGGTTTTCAACACAGTATAGAATATATACAGGACTGTTATTGCTAGTGCTGGTGTGTGGTAGTTGAAAACATCAACCCTACCTAGAGTACATGCTTTGAAGAGTTGTGCCACTAGCTAAATACATGACATCAATGATCACAACCAAGAGCAAAAATAACCAAATGTAAAAATAATGCATGCCAATTTCTCTTACATTTTTAAAATCTACATTTTCTTAGTTCGAACATTTGACACTTTTTTTATGTTTTATTGTGAATAAAATATGGGCTTATGAGTTATGCAAATCATTATATTCTGTGTTGATGTAGATTTCTTTAGAATTGGGGTTGTATGTGACTCCCATTGAAAATACATGGCACATCTCTGTTAAGAAGCTTGTCTTGCATCCAGCAAGAATGAACAAATATTGCGCTTGCAAAAATGCAGCACCTAATATCCACAACTAGTTTCCAAATGATTTAAAAGTGTAATTAGGAGATGTAGCACAGTGGTAAACTCAAATAGCTCAAATAATGAAAACGTAATGGGGCATGCTCTAAAAAAAACTTGTGCATGTGCACTTAAGCAAATGCATGTGTGTAATGTGCCACTTTAGAAACTTTATGTAAAATGCAATAGCAAAAGCAAGGAAAGTTAAGAGGGAAGAAGAACGCTGGTTCACAATAATTTTCATATTTTTGGGAACCAGTCTCATTAATATAGAATAAGAAAGTCTAGATTTATAGTTGTGTCCAAAGGAGACAACAGTTGAGGTTGTAGTTTGTGGTTGCAGAGATTTGATGGAAATTAAGTCATAGAAATTAAGTCACAACCCTCAATGGGCTACAACACAGGTACAGGGATGTCCCAGAGGACATTAAGAGTCTTAATGGAATTATAAGACATTACAAGAACAAGTATTTTTGGATTACTTCGTTCCTACTTAATTCCCAATCCCCCAAAGAGATTGGACTTAAACCACTGCGGGAGTCCAGACCTACATGAAATACGGCATTAAAGACCTTATGTTGCTCGAGAGGGCAACAGGATCACATACGTGTGCTGTTGGTATGTAAAACACTCTTGTTTGATTCCATGCTGTACAATGAGCTGCATAAGAAGGGAGACTAAGGAAGCAGGCAACAATAAGTGAAACAGGGGTGAGGTGAGTGTTTATTTAAGACATGAAGTCAGTGGACAGACAAGCTGATTTCTATGCATGTTTTAATGAGTCTCTTATATGAGTCTGCACCTTTATGATTTTTGTGTTCCCAGTTTGATTCCCTCCCATAAAAAAGGTTCATTGGTGGGTGGAGCAGTATATGCTTATAGAGGTGCCCAAGAGCATAGCCCAAGGGAGGCCTGCAGATAATTACAAAGCATTCAACAAACACAGCTCGTTGGCTCACTGAGACATCCTGACAGTGAGCCAATAGGCAAACAGAGCTCTAACGAGACAGAGATGGAAACACATGGAGTACGTGAGTCATAAAACATCAGCCACCGGATTGGAAACATGGATCGAAGTTTCGAAGGGAACAAAGGAACACCTGACTCACAGAAGAGAACGAAAGCCAAGAAGAAGATGACCACAGCAGAGCTCAGAATATCACCCACCCTATAAATACTCTAAAGTATCACAGATAAGGAGTAATAATCATAATCATAGTTAATAGCTTGGAAACAGTAACGAAGACAGTAAAGAAGAAGATACGCTGGTAATAAAATGTTGAAACACCCAACATATTTTCAAGCTCATAATCATTACAGTCACTTTGGTGATTATCGTCAGCACCACCACTCATGTAATTCCATCTCCCAGATTTAAGTCTAATTATCCCCATTAGTAAATGTCACCTCTGTCTGCGAGCGCACTCAATGTACTCTTTGGGCCCTCAGTGCTCAAGAATGTGTGTGTTTTCAAGTGTGTGTATGTGTGGAGTGCTTGATGAAATAGCTTTGCCCCACAGGGTTGATATTCTAACAGAAAAAGGGAGAGGGCAGAGCGAAGAGCTCTGCAAAGAATCTGATGTATCAGTAACCTCAATCATGTCCCACACCGATGGGTAACCTCAGGCTAAGTTAGGGCATTAACAGGGCAGCCAGGGAGAGATGCAACACTGCCTTTGACTTTGCACTTCAGAGGTGTGAGCGCTTTGCCCGTCCTCTGGAGATTCTTGAGAAAGACCATTATTATACATTAATAACACCAGAGACTTCTCCATCATTCCCTCTGTTTGTGTCCCCTATTGATTTTTCACTGAATTCTTTTGATCAGAGTATAGGGACTGACGTGTTGATTATGTTTACCGTTACTCTGTATGTGTGTTTGGGTGTACCCTAGTTTGTATACATGTTATTTTATGTATGTTCATCTGTTTCAGTGTATAGTAAACTTACATTGAATAATGGTCAGTGTTCTTATCTGTTTGTGCATATATGATTCTTAATGGTTATTATAGTTGGTCCTTTTCCTATAAGCCTTTATGACAGTTAATTATTTTATATTCAGCTCAATTTCATTCTGTAATATTCTTCAGTAAACCCAGGACATAATTACTATTCATTACCATCCTTCTATAACACATTTTTTTTCTTGTTTCTGCCTTTTCTTTTTTTGGGCACTATTTTTTCCGACGTTTTGCAAATTATAGGCTTGGCATTTTGGGAAGGGCAGTTCACTCTGTTGGTTCTTCACAGTTCTGTGCATTTGTCCTGCTGCCACGTCATGCGTGAAAATAAAAAATAAAAAAAACACAGCCAAGGGAGTAAAAAAAAATAAATCGGGCGGCAGCATTGAATCAATTGCATAGCTAGAGCATTACACAAACAACATGCTCGTTTGGATATCAGGACACACACAACAGCAAAGCCAATCAAGCTCTGTATTGTTTGGGAGCTGTTCCTGAGAGACTTCTCCTTTTTCTTTGTGTCTCTGACTGATCAGGTTTCAGTGACATTCAAAGGTGGGGCCAGAACTGAGCACACACATGAACACACACAAACACACATATATGCAAGTATACACACTTAAGACAAAGACATGAAAATCAGCAGTTTTGACCAAGGTTCTACCTATAATGGTTTTCACCAGTCATCACTTAGACCCTTGTTACTAAAGTTATGGCTCATTCATTGTGAAGAAAATCACTATATTATTACAGTGTTTTGTCAAAAGCCCTGAAGGATATATTCCAAAATGAATATCCCTGCAGTTTGTCTGCAAATATGCCATGTTTGCAAAATTTACTTATTTCATCAAAAACGAACTCTGGCCCCAGGCCTAAGAAGTCATTTGGTGTTAACTGCCTATTGTTCGAATAACAAAAAGCAGTGTGTCTACTGTATTTTTACAAATGACATATGGCCCACTCATTTACAAGAGTGTAAGAATTCTTCCAAAGGGACACTCTTTGTTTTGTAACTATAGGAAAACAAAACAACAAAAAGTAATGTAATGATGTAAAAATATAAATCATCATTGCATTGAAATACTTTTATTCCAACCCTCATTGGTATTGTTCAGATGACTTTTTATGCTCTCAGGTTGTCTCATGTCATGGCTTAGATTGGAGAAACTGGTGCGGCTGCATTTGCAGTAAATATTCTGAAGTCTTTTGGAAAATCTACACAAACACTCAAATAACAGTTATGAAACTGTTTGTCGTCTGTTTTTTTAACATAATTTGCTAATGGGAAACTCACATCAGTAATTCAGTTTGATATTTTGTCAGTTCAAGTGTTTTTTTCATAAGTGATGGAGAAAGTACAATTTGTTAACGCACCTGAAAGGTGTCTGTATTTCTGTTTTTGTTTGTGCCCCTCTTCTGGCTTGAAGTGGGCAGGACTCAGTGGTGAAAGAGTGAAGGGAATAGTTTTCTAGACTTTATGATTGTTGCTTATTTACTCATGAATTTCTAAGGTTTCAAGAAATGTATGATTTGAAACCAAGTTTTCAGGGGCTTTAACATATACTTGTGTCATATTATTATCAGAGATAATATTGTCAGAGATAATGTTGCTTTCAGCTATTTTAATTCTTCAACTAAGGCCATTTGTTGAGTGAATAGTTATTTGAATAGACAAACACACAGAATATTCAAGTTTATATCTAGGTATAACTTGCTATTTTTGTACCTAGACAGACTGTCATCCATGATAAACTATTTCACCTTAACAACAAACCCTCAATCCACTGGTGGATGTCAGACAATGCACATTGCGATAGCAGTGACCCTTTTTTTGTATTACCCTCCATTTTTCCCCACCCTCAACCCTCCCCGTGAGTCCAGGTTCAGCACAAAGAATGAAGAATCACACTCCTGCTTTTGTCCCTGCACCAGTGATTAGACTGCTAATCATCTCAATCAGGTGGGAATTGATTTAAGATCCTGTTGGTTAATTTATACCTGCAGTAAGTCTCTAAGCAACAAATCGCAGCCTGCTGTGTTTTCTGCATTATTGGTTGTTATTTCTCATTAATTTTTGCTTTTGCCCACTGTAACATCGACAAGGATGCTTAGCTTTTCTTAAATGCAGACACTGTTTATTTTCTGTGAATGTTTACTACACAGTACATCCTACATTGTCTCTTTACACTAGTTTCGACCTTGTGTTTCACAAACTCAAACACTGTCCAGTGATCACAGGGTTAATCTCAGCTAAACTTTGTGCAACTTTAGAAAAGGACTGGTGGTTTTAAAACTTATGTCTGTGAAATAAATGAGGCAGCAGCTTCATTTTAATATTCAGTTTCATCTGTTTTGCTATAAAGAAATCCCTCTGCTTTTTACACCCCAAACAAGCAGTCCTACCTTTGAAAGTCTGTCTCTGGAATTAGAGGTGCTGGGTGATGTCACACACAGTCATTAGTACTTCAAGATAATTAGTTAACCTAGTCAGGTACTCGGGTTTTAACATTGTGCATCACCTAATGTCATCTGACATGTTTGCAATGTGTTGCATTAACATGTTATTAGAGAAAACGTTTTTTTTTGTTTTTTTTTGTGCAGCATTATTTTATCAGCAGTCCGACACCGGGATTGTGCCACATTAACAAATTACACAGTCTGTAGTCTACACATTAGACATACATTTGCCACAGTCTGCCACTGTTTGGGTTGCAGTGAAATAGCAGTGCGGTGAAAGTGAAGTAGCAGGACGGTGGATGGTACAGCAGTTGATGACAGGGCGGCACAGGGAAGAAACGCCGCCTCGGAACGCGCCGCTCGTACCGAAGGGACGTGTTGAGTGACAGTAGGAGGCACGGAGCGCCCCGTGCGGTACACAACCGGAGCGCGCTAATCTTCTTGTCTTCTCAACGGCATCTCTATGAAATCCCAGCCAGATCAGCCTGGCGTAAATACAAGAGACTCCATCCATCCCTTGGGCTCGGTCTCGGAGTGTTCTGGTCGAAAAAAGGAGGAAACAGGACGCGGCATCTCCCTGTCCCGTCCCGTCTGTACCTGTTCAGTCATAATCGGCAGTCTGGGCTAATCTGGCGTCTCAAACTATCCTGGAAACCGGTGCGGATGGACAAAAAGGTCAGGTTGCACTTTGCAATCTGAGCCAAAGAAGATTTTGTCTTTTCCTTTTCATGGAGTAAGGACTGCGCCTGGTGCATCATATTTTGGTTTCTTTTTTTGTCAAGTCTGGTGTAATTGTGTTGCATTTGTGAATCAAGTTACAAACGCTGGAGTCTGTTAATGTTCCTTTTCATTCTCTTAATTGGAATAACGGTCCGGTAACCACGACACTCGAGAGGAATTTAAGTTCCATTTGGTGCGTAATTTGCGCGGTGTGTGCGGCTGCTGAACCACACAACTAGTTGTGTCTCCATTCTTTTTTAATGCTGAAATCCCCGTTTTTCTATGGATTAGGCAAAATCACAGGTAAAGACTTAAAAAGCGCAGGTTTGTTCTCTCTCGCCTGGAATAAACAGGCGGATCTGATGAACAGATTCTCCGTAGGATGGTAAATGACCGATGGGGAATCATGAACAGCTCATCTGAACTCGAAGATGGAACTCGGCATAAAAATCAGGTATGTTCACACCACTCACAATTGAGTTATGTGTTTATGAGGAGTGGTGCTTCTGCTTGGTGCAGTGTTGCCACGCTGAGTTTGGTGATGTGGCTCTCGGGCGAATCTCTGCACTGGAGAGCAGTGGCTGCAGACTCCCCGGGCTCTGGCACCTCTGTTCCTGTCATAATGTTTAAAGACAACCGCACGTCTACTTTTGTTTAGCGTGAAAAAATGCTTCAGTCTGCCAGTCAGACTACTTCAGACACCGGTAATTGTATGGAGTGGACGACTGCTAAAATCACGGCAGGAGATTAATATGAGAGTGAACAGGCCAATAGATGTTTGCGCATTTCTTTCTGCATCTACTTGGGATATTTCATCCCATCTAAATCTGAACTGTACTTGATTGCCTGGAAATCGGATATGTGTTGCTCAGAGTGTTGAAACATGCCATGCAGACATTCTTCAATAGCTATTAACACTCCAGAGCTCTTTAGACTGTCTCCCGCTCGGATGACTTGAGACAGGAGCGGACGTGCATTGTATTGCAGCCAGGCAAGATCACTTTAGGGGGGGGAACAGTCAATGTTTTCACAAGGTCAGTAGAGGGTTATTGACGGCCCATAAGGAAGAGGGCACCCCTGGAACATGGAATCCGATTTCGGGGCACTTTGAAAGCTCGGTGCCTTTGGCAGAGAAGAAAAAAAAAGAATTACCTTTCTCAGTGCCTAATGAGCATGAGGATAAATTTAATTAGGCTATTATGCGACATCACTTAAAACAAATGTAAAGCTGCTGACGTGAGAACTTCATCACGGCCATTGTAGAAAAGAAGTCAAATATATTAAAAATGTCACATTTGTGGGGCATTTTAAAAACTGGCAAAACCTTAGTTTGCATTAATAATAGACTATCAGTGTTAATAATATATCCAAATATGCAATTCTGAACAAGGTGACAGCAGGGAATACAAATCTTCAGATAGACTATACATGTTAAAAATGAACAGTTTTCCTTCCTAGAAACGTCCAGCCTTCTCCTAAAATTGTGTTTGCTCTTTGCTCTTCTTTGTCTTCAAACTAAATTCAAGCATATGCACTTTGCCATTCAGCAGGCGTTTTATAGAAGGGAACATGCTTGTAGCACATTTTTTGTAATTTACGAAACTTGACAGATGTCAGACAATATTTAGCTTCCTGTCTTGTGCTCCTGTTGATTTCATGTCTCAGTCTGACTCACTTGTATATGGCACTCTGAACTGGGCCTGTCTTTGAGTGCTCTATAAGATATTTACATTAATATCAATTAACACAAGACTGTCCTTATATTTTCACATATTATGCTGATTTTATTATATGCGTCTGAAGTGGAGCTGACGAATGACTAAGACAGTTTTACCAACATTTTTACCATTGCCTGAAAGCTGATTTGCCTCTTTTATAGGCAGTTAAAGATCACATGAATAGCAAATCTGTCTGTCCTGCATTTTAATTTGACGATTATGTGACCTGTATTACCAGAATCCTTGCCTCAGATCACTAAACTGGCCAGACTAAAAAACATGCAAAGAAAATGATGATGGAGATTTATTTAGATGTTTTATCTGTGTTCTTTAAGAAAAAAATCTGGATGACTAAATGAAGCTCTAATATGCTGAGTGGTAAGCCTGGAGGATGAAAAGGGGAAATATGTCCCATAACCTCAACACTCACTCCAGACGGCATCAGGGGATGTTGGATGAGACGAGAGGTTGTGGGAAATGGGGATGGCTAATGCTGCTATTGGTCCCACTCCTCCATGAGACTAACAGTCTCCTTCTTCTGCACTTGTTATTTTGCTGTCACACACAGACACACATAAATACTCGTTCTGTGTGTGTGTGTGTGTGTGTGTGTGTGTGTGTTACCCTAATCTTGAGCAGTAACATGAAACCTTTATCCCAAGCCTCATTTCAGACTCAGTGAGAAGGGATTGGGTAATAGGGATCTTTTGTGGTCTCTGTTTGTAAGGATCTTGCAAAACATACACTTTTATTTGTCTGGTGAGTCTGCATATTTGATTTGCTGCTGTGGGTGTGCTGTCACTTGTCCCTTTTTGTAACAAATGAAGATCAGTTAAACGGATATTTAGGTGCAACTTAAAGGGAGGCTTGAAATTTAATTCACTGGATAACAGGCAAGAGAGGCTTAGGCTATGTGGTCAGATATGCACTTAATCCATTTATAGCGTATAAAAATTAGACACTTGAAATAAATAAAAGGGCTATTATGAGCTGCAACACTGTGCTACAACAGTGAATCTTCCATGTAAAGTATTTGTAATGAAAGAAGAAAACATAAGTCAAGGGTTTTCGTCACTATCACCTTAGTAACATAAGGAAAATAAAACTGAAGAATATAAAATACATTTCTTATGAAAACAGATTAATTTGTTGCACTTGAAAAACATATTTGATTCAACATAAGAAACACAAAGAACTATGGATGAAGGTTGATGATGAAGGCTGTAAAAACAGATTCTTGCGTACTAGCTAGATTTTTCTTTACTATATCTCTTTCTTTGACTTATCCTTAACTCAACCATGAACTGAGCTTGAGGATCCTGGCGTTTGCATCAATGTCATATCTCACACAAACGCTCGCAACTCTCACAAGCACATATCACATCAAGAGCACACAGTATGTGTGTGTGTGTGTGTCATTCTCTCTTTACCACACACAGCCCATGCTTGCATATACTACACACAGTATAGCTAAGAAGTCAGTGAGGCCCAGTAGGGTTGCCCACTCGGGTTAGAGGTAATCAATAACACTGTGAGAACTCCAAACTTTCTAAAGCATTGAAAGGGCTATGAGTAGAAAACCACAGAATACAGCACTGCCTTGACAGCTCACAATAAAATACATACACTGAACTAAAGAAATATATATTTTACAGACAATTTGTTTGATTTTCATAGCGCATGCCTCACTTTAGAACAACAGACCAATACACATGGATCACGATCACAAAATCATTTCAGTAGGTTAACAAATTACTCTAGTTTGGATGTTCATGTATGTCCAACACATCTGCGCCATAAAAAGGGAGGTCTGCCTTGACAGAAAACACACACTGTGGGTCCACATCTATCAGCCGGGCAGGGGCCCAACTCGGAAATTATATCAGGTTTGTATGACAGCCATGGGACAGGGACACACTCACAAACACCTCTGCCAACATTTATTCATCATCTAACTCACTTAAGTACACCTTGTACCACATTTGGTGCTGAATCACATCAGGCACACACTTAACCACTCTTCATGTGCCCACTGAATGAGTTGTGGATAACATCTTGTTTTTCTGACATTTCATTTTAAACTGCTATTTTTCAATCAGTTGAACAACAGCCTTATACATTAAACAATACTGTAGATTATTCACAAACATATCACGTTGTTACATTAATAGAATCAGATAAATGTTGTTTGTATTTGTTTTTTTTAACCAGTTAGAGAAAAATTGGCAGCAAAGTAAATTTCCCTAGTTTCTATGGATAAATTGTCAGCTATAGTCCATGCTAATTAAGATATTATACTTGTAGTATACCTGACACTACTCAGTAATAATTAGATATAATGATGATGCTCAAAGTGTTTTAATATTTAAGCTGCCTTTCCAGCCACTTAATGACAAACTGCTGGTATGTTGCAGCTGATGTTGTTTTGATATCAGACTAAAGACATGTAAATTGTTGCAGCACTGCACTGTGCTTAAGGTAACATTAACATTATCTTCACAGACTGATGAAAAAAATACTGCTTCACTGCACTGAATGCTGATCATTTATTGCTTGGTGTTAGCTGTTTTTTCTAAGAAGGCACATGCAGCTCTGGTAAAATGATATAGTGGTGGTGTTTCTCTTTCTTTAAAACCATCTCTGGCTATGGTGAGCGTTGTCAGATTAGCCTGACAATAGCCAATATTTCT
>JAUBNQ010000004.1:4721684-4739231 GCA_032353495.1 Ctenopoma kingsleyae | reverse complement strand
GAATGGAATAGTTTCAGTCCAAGCCTTTTGTTTTTACATTAGGATATGTAAATAAATGTTACTAAAATATTACTGTAAATGTTAACTGTAAAAAATCTGATCCTATTTGGCGAAAAAAAACTAAACAAATGTTTTCACGACTATATCCAATTTATGTACTTGCCAAAGTTATTGTCTTCCTGACCTGTGGTTTATGAGAATTGTTTTCCTCCCATGTTCTGAAGTTGCTCAGGATGTTGATTGCAATGAGATCTGGCAGCAAAACACTTTTTTAGATACATACAGCTTCACATTTCCTAAACACTGGTTAATAAAATGGTGTAATCTAATAGAATGTAACAGAAATGTGCAGAATTTTAACAAAAAACTGCTGTTCAATGGCGAAGAGGATGAGAACCTGGACGACTGTTAATCTTCACAGACATTCAGCATTTTAACAGTTAACACATCAAGGTTCTTAAATTTCAACCTACTGGCAGAGATTGTGAGACCTCTTGAAAAGCTGTTAGGTTAACAGTTGCTGAAAGCAGAATTATATAGTCCAAATTCTATCCTAAAGTGCCATACTTTTCTTTAACACTATTGCCAAACTAAGAAAAGCAACATATTTTGCTGGAGAAAATGGAAGATAGGTGTAGGAAAGAGAGAGAGAGAGTAAAATGGAGGTAACGTTTATTCTGAAAAGCTAAGATCTAAAGTCAACAGTCTGAATCCTTGGGAATCAGTTTTTATGAGCTGTTTGTAAGCAACTGCCACAACTGTCATTTTTGTCCATGAATGCAGTGAAGCAATGTCAAAAATGTAATCCAAATGAATACTCTGAACAAGGCAAGGACTAAATCAAAGTATAGTGACTGCATAAATAGACCTATTGAGTGTGTTTAGCAGGTGCTAAACATCAGTCACGCTGTGGAAATAACAGACAAGCTATTCACTATGTTTTCCCAACTGGAACTATATAATAACTCAAACTCACTTCATGTCTGACAGGTTTTTCATAACAACTTGCAAAGTGTAGGTCTGTAAGTTAGAGGGTAAAAATAGAAATATATTAAAATTCCCTTGACTCTAATGAACACATCCTTGTTAGAGTGTTGTTAATTTGATAGTGAGGGCAAATTTGTTATTTTATTAGTCATCTTCATTTTCTATTTTATGCTCCTTCTCTCTCAGCACAGAAACGATAGATAGGTAAGAAATTGTACCTGATAGGTTAAGGGAACTGTTTAGTTTGTAATAGCACAACTTAGGTCTATGATAGGAAAGGTGACTTTATGTAGAAACCCACAACCTTAGAAGGCCAGTATTCACTGCAGCATGACTTTTCCCTCCAGGAGTGAGTGAATACGCAGCACTTACCACCCGATAGCACTCAACCAACACATACTTTAGTCACGCCGTCCCACAAATGTGCAGGCACACACACAGACACCGATACAAGTGCATGCAGTTTTGCTCATAACTATACCGTGCACAAACACAACTTTATCCATCAACAGTAAAGGTACAAACACTGTTTAACACCATCAGCTTCCAAATCTGATATCTTGATCTAAGCCAAGGTCAGACTATCAAGATGTAGGGTACCCCCACTTACAAAAATGGTCACAGACATAGCCGAAAAGATAGATGGACACAATTAAAAAGACAGAGACAAGCACTCATTCTCTCTCACACACACAAACCTACTACCCTGATGTGCTACTTGAGCTACCACCATATGTCATTTTGCAAGGTAGCTGTACGACAAAGGGTAGACACTCCTATCCACAATATGGATGTATTATTTATGGGCATGATGGAGTAAGATTTGCATGTAGCGATGTGTGCAAATGTATACATTAAGGAGAGACAGCTCTCCATTTGCTGCCAGCTAAAAGAAGTGTCTGCCTTCTTATCACAATGCTATTAAATTAGCAAGGCTGTGGGGCGGAGATCCATCTTGTCTTTTAATGACGTGTGTGTGCAGTGCATAAAGGTGTGTGAATGTTTTTGTATGTCTAGGTATGTGTGCCTCATGTGCTTGCGTGATTGTGCTGGTGCACTTAACTGTGCTTGCAACCGCAATCAGGACTGTAAGTGGCTTGCTATTTCGAAAAGAGAAATTGAAGTGGGGAGTGGAAAGAAGGTAGAAGGAGATGTGAGCCTTGTGAAGTTAAGATGTGAGGTGTCCTTGATGAGTACAATTTTGATTATTCCTGACAAAGGTGAAGCGAATAGCATCATAATTGCCTCCTTGCTATTTCTTGAAAGAATGAGTGTGTCCTTTAATGAAGATACCTCTGTTAGTGTTTGTTGAAGCAGCATCACTGAGGTGGCCACTCTGTTCGTAAGGACTCTCACAGTGCAATAAGAATGTTTTTACTCTCACAGATTTATAAACCCCCATTAGAAAACCTCCATGAATGCAGAATGCATACAGTATGTGAGTGTACTGATGTTTATAAGACTTATGTTTTTGGCATTTTATGCAGTCATACTCAAATTCTCCTTTGCTGGCTTGCATTTTGCACATGAAAGTTTAATTTCAAGTCAAGCCAAGTCTGGTTTATTTGTATAGCCCAGTATCACATTTGATTTATCAGTGGAACTTCTATAAGCCCTGACTTTGCCCGAGCTCTTTAAGAGGTTGTAAAAATAACGAAAATGGGGGAAAAAACTTCACTAGATGGCTGGTGATAGCAGACCCAGTAGAGCAATTAAACATTTGATAATTAGTTGAAATATGTGGACAATAGGGTGATTTCTACATATCTGCATTTTCAAAGCACTGGCATACTTTAAACTCTAATAAATTAACATTCCTAGATAGGGTAACATAAGCATGAGTAGTCTCAGATCACCTGTGCCCTATGAGCAGAAAGGTAACAGTAAAAGCCATAATACCCATGTGAAATTGAAAGCCCTCTTTCAATATTGCTGTTTCACTTCATGCTCACAAAGCAGCCATCCTGACCTCACAGTGATTGTATGCTTTATAATAGCGGCTGCAGAGATATGTTTTTGCATTCCAGTGTATGTGTGTGCGTCACAGGGACAGTGGGTGACAGACTCACTCCCTGTGTGTGGCCAATTGCAGTGTGAGCTCCAAGGACAGGCAGCGGAGGGTAGAGCGGGTGATTTGTCTCTTAGGATTGAACTCATCTCCCTGGTCTCCTGCAGGCCTCTACTCCGTCTTCTTTCTCTCCATGCTGTTTTATTTTGAAGGTGAAGAGCATTTCTCTTGCACACATTTCAGATGCTTCAGTTCATTGTGTTTTGTTAATGTACACAGTCTATGTAATCGGGGACACACCACATATAGACAGGCATTTTCCAAAGTTAGTACCCCCTCTTTTAATTTTGTGTTTTTTGTATAAAAACATAATAGAAATAACATAGTGGGTTTTAATATTAGACAAATACAGCTTCAGACAAACAACATCATATTACTTTTTATCACTATGCAATTATTTAGAGTATTTTACAAAAATGAAGCCAAAAAGAAAAGAAAAAAAATTACTAAGTACCCCCTTGCTGGTTCCATGAGATTTAAAGGGGTAAGTTATAGCCAGGTGCTGATAATCATCCGCCCTTGATTAATTGATCATCAGCAGGTTTGCAGATCAGATGGTCTCAGAGAAGCAATTGTTGATGCACATCAATTTGGAAAAGCTTAAAAAACTATTTCCAAATAATTTGACATTAACATATTTAACATTTGACAGTGAGAAAAATTATTCATAAGTGGAAAGCATTCTATACAGTTGCCTGGAAGTTCCAGTCCATTTATCCCAAGGTCAGACTGTGCAATGCTCAGAGAAATACAAAAAAACCCCAAGAGCCTACAATAAGTCTATTTCGATCAATAGAACTGAGGATGCCAACTACATATGCTACATCACGTATATGTCTCTTGTTTTTTCAGGCACTGTCTCCTTACTGACTGAGTTTTAGAGGCATTTGTGTTCTTGTGTTCTTGTTTTGCTGGTCATGATCAACAGGTGTCAGGACACAGTGCAGCTTGCTGTGTAGCAACAGACCGGTCAGAGTGCCCTTCCCGACCCCTGTCCACAACAACATTAAAACCACCAGGTGTTGATGTTCTGGCTGTTTGGTGTATTTTGTTTACACCTCTAAAATAACTCATCTCTGATCACATGCAACCAATCAATATAGGCGAACAAATGTTTTGTTACCTTCTTTACTTACTGAATTTTGAAAGTAACAAAACTGCCACACCCAACACTTATTGAGAGCTATGCCCTGGTTATTTACTCTGTTTAGCTAAAAAGCTACAGAAGTATAAATATAAACCTGGATATAAGTATGAATAATAAACCACTGATAGAGCTGCCAGTATAGAGTGTGTCATATTATCTCTTGTACTTAGTATTGCTACCAAATCACAGCAGTGTCCCTCCTGGTGCCCTGTATAACCGTTTTCTGCGTGCCAGTGGCCAAGTAATCCAAAAAAATGTCCAGCACTGTCATCAGCCATGAGTTGTATGGGGAATAGTCCTTTGAAGTCTGTAAAAGCTGTTATACCATCCATCACATCCACAATGGCAGTGTCCTCTAAAATATCCAGACCCAAATCTCTGTGGTCTGCAGAACAGAATATAGATGCTGGCAAAGTAAACACCCCTGTCATCATATTCAGCAGTCCATGCAACATTCTTCTGTTTACCACTGTTTGAATACCATTTTGTTTTAGGAAGTTGGTGCTTAAAGTATATGCAGTCCTATTGTGATCCATTTCTTCAGTTAGATGCAACAATTTTCCTGACCTGGTTTACTGCAAATATGAGTTTGGTTCCTTTTTTGGTAACTTGCTCTTAGTTTGGCTTTGCAAATCTTGTTTGTATTGAAACAAATTACAATAAGGTACAATATATTTTGATTGGGATATAACAAACATGTCAAGAACTAATAATTTCTTTGTGGCTCACACATGTCTCTGGGTGCCCTTGCAATCACAACTCAGCATGCCCTACCCTCATGTTCCACAGTCCACTGTGCCAAACATTCTCTTTTTAAAGCTCTGTTTTGCTTCTTAAATTAGTTGGCTCCTTCTTCTGCAGTCATGCTATTGGCCAAGATACTGTCTCTGATTTTCCAGTAATGTCAGTAATTGTTATCTATCAATAACAAGAAATTGATTAAACCATTCAAGACAACAAACGTAATAAAATGTTAAAAATATCTCAGTACAAATGTTAAATACATTAAAATTAACCCATGCAAAATACCTAACTCACATTACGCTGTAGAATCGCTGTACTGTGCAATGATCAGTTGTCAGTTAATGATGTGGTGAACAGGGGTCAGCATGGGTACTCTGACTGGTCTGTGGCTACGCAGCCCTTTACGCAGCAAGCTGTGATGCACTGTGTTCTAACACCTGTCAGTCCTTCTTCAGCAGTTCAGCAGATGGTCATATGAAACTTTGGCAGTCCCACTAAGCTTAACTGAGTAGTATCTTTCAGTGTTACTGCCTGTTTAAGACAAAATGTAAAGTCATTGTGGTGTTTTAGTAACATCTAACATCTTCACACAATGGTAGTTTTCTGGTTGATTGATGAACAGTATGTATTTATTTGCACTTAACCCCTCTTGGCTGTTGTTAGCTCAAGTGGTAATGGCACAGCTGTGGTCTTCAGACTATTTCTGACAGCAACTCATCTGTGGTAATTGTGTTGCAAACTGGGCTCCACTTACATGTAAGATTTTCAGCTTTGTGTATTTTTGTTCATTTTGACCATTACTAGCCACAGCATTGTCCTTTCGTGATGTCCCAGGGAAAGTCTGTGGAATACTTTCACCTACACCGGAAAACCTCAGACACAGACATTCATAGACCCAGTCCTTTGTCTTCTAAGATACTGACGAAGCAGGAACAAATTGAAGAAGTCTGGAGGATAACTAAATTTTTACTAATTATTCTGTTCAACTGCTAGTTACACATTGGCCACATGTTGAGGTGTCCTTGGACAAGACACTGAAAACCTGTAGTAGTGCCATTATCTGTGTGCAGCAATGATGGTTGCAGTTTCATAGAAACATTTTGTTTTTTTTTCTTTATTTGAATGACTCCATTTACTCAGAATTTATTTCAGAGCAATGTCACAGCTCTATACACTCATCCACTTTTTCATTTACTCACTGTTAACCATTCATCACCATATGCATCTAGCAAGATCATTTCTATATGAAATGTTAATGAACTATGTAAGGACTTTCACACCATCTTGGTGCTTTTTATCCTGAATCACATTTGTCTTTTTTTTCTCTTTTATCATTCTGTCAGTCTCAGTCCTCTATTTTTTAGCAGTCTGCAAGTCCTGTTAAATGATTAGTAAACCCACAAGTGAATATATGCAAAACCTCTTCCACTCCATCAGCTTAGTGAGCTGTAGGCTTAAACACACCTTGCTTAAGTCCCTGTCACACACACGTACGTAAAGGTATTCAGCAAACTGAGCAAATATATACCAAGAACAACACATTCAAATAATGCAAATATTCTTAGATAGTGCTGGGATTGCTGTCTTAAAAATTATGTCCACACGTGCACGCATGCACACAATGTAGGCACACTCATTAAAAAAGGCTGCACGTACATGTTCAGTCACACCCAGGATAAGTCTGAGCCCTTCCTGTCTTCTAAGACGTGACTCATCAGATAGGATTGTGCATGTAAGGTCCAACCAATAAAAAGCCCAAATATTCTATTAAGTGTAAATCCTCTCCGCTGGTGGAGCTTGTGGAGTCAGATTAGGACTAGACAAACACTGGCAAGCAGTCATGCCCACACTGGGACCACTGCCAACAAGAAGCCCCACAGATATCTGTGTGTCACTGTGAGTGCATGTGTGCATTTTTGTGTGCACAGGCAGCAAAGAACCCCAATGTGAGCATTAGCAGGCAGGGGGATGAACAAACTAAAGCTATGATACGTGCTGCTCAGTGCAATGGGAAGACAACGTGTCAATGATCTGAGTGGGTTGCAGCTGCAACACACAACCATTGTTTTGTGTACATTGTGTGTCTTCACATATCTCTTTGCCCTCCTCTAATAAAGCAGGCATAAACATACTTTTGCGTCTATATCTGCACTGGTTCACATGAAAAAAGCAGGCACCTATTTGGGTATTTTAATACATAAATTCATTGCAGTTTTCTTTACTGTGTAGCTGACTTGTTAGTTTATTTAACCGCATCACTGTGGAGTCTGTGTTTATTTAGTAATGGTAGCTCTGTAGCTCCTCTGTGTCCTGAAAGCGCAGACAGCTGCAATGTTTTAGGCAGAACAAACATAGATTTCTATCACTGACCCTAAGGCTGCTCATTAGAATTCAGTACACCTCTTCTAAATCTCCCCCATCTTTTTCTCACCCCCATCCTCCTTTACTTTTTCTCTCTTGCTGCCTTCTTCTTTTTCCTATCTTGCTGTCATACACATGGCAAGAGAATGCTTATAGCCAAGGGGTGAACTATTGGTCAGCTATCATAACAATGATGTGTGAGCTGCATACACAACAATTCAAACTCACTGACAATTGACAAGAGATACACAAAAACAACCACTGCTACACTGCAAATTAGCATTTTCACACAGTTAAAACAGGAATATTTCTTTTACTGATGAATTGAACAACTCAAATGTGAAAGGGGTCTCTGATACCTGCCGAAGTCAGAGAGAAGTATTGCCTACCTCCGCTGCTCTGAGGAGCTTTTAAGACTCTTTAAAGTCTTATTTTTTGTTAAAGCCCTCACAATTATAGTGTGGCTGCATCTGTGTTGCTCTCATTAGCCCCCCGTAAGCAGCCATTACATAAAAAAAACAGCTCTGATAAACTCATTGTATACCTGCCAACACACAGTCAGACAAAAATGGCAAACTGGTCAAAGAAAGCTGAGCAGTTAGCAGCTTAAAAGCAGGTAATTGTTTTAGCAGTTGTTTGCATAAATAAATGTTGCTACCTGCAAACTACAATCACTGATAAAGCATTGTTCAGTTGAGTTTCTTTTAATGTTCTGCCACTATACTAATGGTATAAAGAACACATTTAGTGACCCAATATATAAAAAATTAATTTATATCCAACTAAAATGCAGTCACAAACGTAACTGCGGTTGCAGTTTAGTTGCAAAGGAACATGATTTTCTAGAGACAGGGTTGATAGAGAGCACATTCAGATTCATTAATTGCTGCATCTGATCTGAAGTAGGCAGTTGTACATGTGCATATATGCCCACGTGTGTGCGCTTTCGTGTTGGTGTTATTCTTCCAGGCAATTGGAGCAATTCTTCACTAGAACAGTGGTGTTGAAGGTCATGGAATGACATGTTCTCTTGGAGCATTTAGAATTTTATTTCATAATTACTCAGCTTTTATCAGAAAGAGGAACTACATTAAGAAAAATGCCCGTAGAGGCACATGTACTGAGGCTGTACACACTCATGTTCAATGAAATACAGTTTTTTTGAGTCAAAGAAAACTGAGTACTGAGGATTTGCCGAAACATCTCTGGGAGGACGCGTTGAGCCTGTCATAAACGATTGAATTCAGTGATACCTTTGAGATGTGCAGATGCTTGTTCAGATTTGTTGATGCCATTGTGCAGTTAGGTGGGTAGGTGGTTTATCTTTTAACAATGATCCAAAACATGTGTCCCTAGGTGTGTGTTTGTACATGAAGATATGGTTGTGTGTGTTTGTGCACATGTGCTTGCATGCTTGGCTGCACATGTGACTTGAACAAATGCCAACACTGGTGGCCCTGTCTGTTTGTCCCATGCAGACGTTCTGTGAGTGTGTGCCCAGCTCCTCCCAGCTCAAACATCGCTGGTCAGACTCAGAAACTGCCAGGGAGACCCCAGCCAAGGTAAGGCCCTGTCACGACAACACATATATCCACATGTCTTGATGCATGCTCAATAATCCAGGTAAGGGAATCCTAGAAAGTTGATTCTGTTCATCTGGACAAAGTTTTTTAGTGGGAGATATATTTCAAGACTCATCCAAGTCTCCTCCTCAGTCTCAACTGACTGCAGGTTTCCCCAACTTTATAAACAGTACCTTTGCATAATCACAGAAACTAGCACCATTGACTAACAATGAGCCATGTGATCAACGATATGCAAATTTCCAGTGATCACTGGACATGTGTACCATTCACAGAGGGTTGGGGAATGGCTGCAATCACAGTGTTGTAAGATGGTGAAAGATGTACCCTTAGGCCCCCTCCTCGGGTCAGAGATGGTCGTTCCTTTGTCACGTAAATGGCCTCCTTGACTCCTCTCTCAAACCAGCGTTCCTCCCTGTTCAGGATCTGCACTTCTTCATCTCTGAAGGAGTGACCACTATCATGTAGATGTAAATAGACTGCATCAACACAATTTTCTCAATAAATTGTGTGGTCGAAAGAAATTGAGTAGTATAAAAATAGAGACCAAAACTAAAAAAAAATCATCTTACATGTGAGAAGGAGGAAGATAATTTTTGGCATTGGTGTTTACAAAATTGCTTTTAAAAAATTGCTGTTCTCTTGTATATACTGTATATATTCCACCACTTTCCTTCCATTGATAACAGGGCCACACTATGAATACTGACTTTCTCACCTGTGGAGGGGATTAGGTATCATTCATGATGATTTTCATCACAATCCGCTTTCTCACTGCTTTGGTGATGACAGTGCAAAGGATTAGTGCATATTACACATTGCATTTTAACACCAAGCACCAGTGATGGCACAACCTCAGATCAAGTACCCAAACACACAAGAATTAGGCAGGATTAGGCCCTGCAGATTCTTTGAACTGTGCGAAGTGATCATGGATGCACCAGGAAAAAGAGCTTGATTGCATGGCAGACTTTGGGAAGAAGCTAAGTATTGAATACTAATGTGAAAGGGATATACAAGCAGCAGATACATAAAATGAAAATGAAATTGGTGAAAATCCCTTTTTTAAAAATATGAGTTTGTGCTTGAGGCACAGTATGCATATGTGTGCCACTTGAGCGTCTGAAAATACTTAAGCTTTTATGTGCACACGTTCGGTAGCATAAACTTTATTGTCTTCATCTGTACTATATAGTACAACAGTTTGTGTCTGCATATTTTTGAGTATATTTATGATTGAAAGAGAGCGAGAGTGAGAGAGAGCTTGTAAGACTCCTGCTGGTTTCCTGCTTATCTAATGAGTAGACAAAGCCTTTCGTCCAAGAACTGTCTGCCAATACTTCTGCGTGGGAGGAAAAAAATCATTTCCATGGGGAGGAATTCTCTCCTTCTCTCTGCCTCTTGTTTTCAATCTATCCATCCGAATTCCCCTGCTGTCCTTACAAATCCCATGGTGTGGCATGAGTAGAGACAGTAGAGGATCTGAAAGTCAGCCAGTAATTACAGAGTGGACCCCTGCTGCGAGATTGAAAGAGTCATTTACAAAAATACTGTGTTAAGAGGCTGCTTGTGGCCCATTTTCAGTGTCATTACCCTACTACAACTCTTGAGCTGACTTGAGAGATCGTGTATTCTGCTGGGACATGAGACAGGATGCTGTTGCATTTTATTGTCACTGACCATCAAAAAACAAATAAGGCAGCAGCAAAATCTCAACTGTTCATTGTCATGCTGACTTTCTCTTGCTTAAATTCATTCTCTCTGGCTACATGTCAGACTGACCTAAGGAAAAATTTAGAAGAGAAATGTGGTTTTTTTAAGCACAAAAGAAAGAGAAAAATGTCCATTACCATTTGTACTTTCATAAGTACATTTATGTATCCCAGATTACAAATTATTATCAATATCAACTATATACAAATCGAGTGTATAAATACCAGTATAAACATCAGCTGTTTGCACCGCGTAATAAGTTTCATTACAAAAGTGCAGGGACTATTGTATATTTTCTCTACATTAACAATCAATATTTTAGAAGATATTTAGAATATAATGTATAAAATATTCTGAATATTTAGTGCAGTGCACATGATGACTTCATCCCTGATGTCTTGGCCCTCTGGCGATGCAGCTCAGTGAAACTGTTCTAATGTTACATTGCTGTCATAGTGCAACATGAGACTATTATATACATTACTGTGAAAAGGTATTTGCCCCTTCCTGATTTTTATTTTTTGCGTATTTGTCACATGTAATGATTAAGATAATCAAACTAATTTAACCCAAGTAAGAACAAAATGCAGTTTTTAAGGCAAAAAAACAATAAAAAACAGTACCCAACCTGCCTGGTCCAAAAGCAATTGATCACATTTTTTGGAAAGCATAGTTCATTTTCACTTGCCACACCCAGGCCTGAAAACACGACCAGACCTGTTGAATCCTGAAATCACTTAACAACATTTAAAGAACTGCAGGCCTCACTTGCCTCAGTTAAGATAAGTGTTCATGATTCAACAATAATAAAGAGACTCTGCAAAAATGGCATCCATGGGAGAGTTAAGGTGAAAGCCATAGCTGACCGAAAAGAGTACAAAGGACTGAAGTTCAACTTTTGGGAGGTATATGACTCATTACATCTGGCATAAAACTAATGCAGCATTTTATAAACAAGAACATCATACAAACAGTCAAACATTCTGGTGGTAGTGTGATGGTTTGGAGCTGCTTTGCAGCTTCAGGAGCTGGACGACTTTTTATAATTGATGGAACCACAAATTCTGCCCACTACAGGAAATTCTGAAGAATGTCTGGCCATGAGTTCATGACTTCAAGCTCAAGCGCACTTATGCAACAGGACTATGATCCAAAACACACCAGCAAGTCCACGTCTGAATGGTTTGCAGTGGCCTAGTCAAAGTCCAGGCTTAAATCTGATTGAAGTGCTATTGCATGACCTTAAACAGGCTGTTCATGCTCAAAAACCCTCCACTGTGACTGAAGTAAAACAATTCTACAAAGAATAAAAGAACTCTGCAAAATTCCTCCACAGCCATTGTTTTCCTGAAGTCGTCACTTAAAAACTGCATTTTGTTTTAACTCAGGTTATCTTTGTGTAATATTAAAATGTTTTTGATGATCTGAATCATTTAAGTATATCATATATGCAAAAAAATAATAATAAATGAAAAGTCACCCTGCCACACACATATTCCCTTACACACACACACACACACACACACACACATTCAGACAGTCGCAATCACTCAGCTGCACCTGCATTCACGCACTGGGAAAAAAAGTGTTTGACATGCAAGGAGAGATTTCATAGTACAGGGTCTACACATTGAGTTAGAGTAAAAAGACAAACTATCTTATGTGCAGCAATACTACCCTGGAGCTGAATTCTGTGATGATGTATTTGGGTGAAAAACAAGAATACGTGGGAGTCTTCTGACAAAGCAATGCTCCTTTTTTTTTCATGTGCAATATGTGAATGTACTTGCCTGTTTGTTGCAAATATTTGGCAAAAAGGGCTGTGTTCAAATTATGTGTGTGTGTGCATGTGCTTCGGAAATTTAAGTGGCATTAGAGCATGTAGTGTGTCCAGTGTGTGTGTGTGTACGTGTGTACGTGTGTATGTGCACACAGTTTTCAACCCATTTGGACAAATAGAGCCTAGGGGCAGTTTACAGTGACAGTGCTTCCGTACATGCCAGCAGTGTCCAGAAAACAGCAGCCACAGTGAAGCTGGCTGCTGCGGAAAAACAATAATGCATGAATTTAATCAATGTACTCAGTATAGCCAACCAAAGAGCTTTCAGGATTAAAAATAACACATTAACATCAATGCAATATGTGATGAAAAGAGATTTTTTTTCCGCTTCAGAATAAAGGAATGCTGCTTCATACCATACCCTACCATTTTGCAGACAGTTTGACCCATGCATTTTAAAATTTTTAAATGCAACAATCCAATTTACGTTTTTTTAATTTAAAAAGTTCATGTTGACTTTTCTTAGGAGTGTTTTCCTACAAAATGTAGAGAAACAGTATTGCGCACACTTGCTAAAATGTTTGGTTATGTGTTTCTTACACAACATAATATTTGGTTTTTATTTTGGAATTTCAAGGGGAGTATTAATAAGAAAAATACCACCCAGTTTCTTCAGTCAAATCAGTTAGAACAAAAATGTTATCGAAAATTTGTAAAAATATGTAAATAAAAATATACATTTCACATAATGAAATATATCAAATAATAAAATTATAATATCTTAGTGATCAGTTATGTTAAACTATAACAACACTAATTACGGGCACATCATAATGTTGGTGTAGTACTGAAAGTGCAGAAAAGAGACAAGTGTCATTGCGGTTTCATGAGAAAATATTAAATATGACAAACTTCCATAAACCTCATTCATTTTGTTTCATTTGTTGATTTTTCTTTCTCACGTTTGAGCCTTCACATAGGCAAGTCTGGGCAGTTACAACTTGTTTTATGTCTCCTACTGAAGTCTTTCACTAAACTAAGTAGATGTGTGTATTTCCTCCACAATGCTGTTAATTTTCTTCACATTAAAGAAAACATAAACTTCACTCGTAAAGCAGACCATTAGCTGCCTATTATCCTGCTTCACTGTGCTTGTACAGCAGATTTACATATTAATGAGCTTGCTCTCACTCACACTTCCACATCCAAACAAATAGCAAAGATAAAATCCCTCACACCTCCCCACGCATTTTTAAAAAGAGAACATCCTCGTGTAGAAAAAAAAAAATCCATAAGAGATCAGTCACTGATTCACTTGGAGGGAAATATAGGGGAGCTTGACTGTTAATCATGCACAGCTGGATTTCATTGCTCTCTCCTATCCATCGCTAGTTCTCTTGACCTAAGCAGAAAAAGGGCCATCGTATAGCCATTTTACAGTCCAGTTATATGAGTCTGCCTTTTTCCGCTAAGAGGATTCTACTCTCTTTGCCTTGATTATTTGTTTTCCAGAAGTTTCTCAAGCTAGCGTCTTCCCTCTGCTATTTTAATGGCATGACAGAAAGTGTCTGGTTTTTCCTTAGTTTAAGAAAATATTCAGTTTCAAGAGGGCTGACAGTTGAAGGTATCTACATTCTTTTCCTATATAAATAATTCAAAACTATATTTTGACAAATGGGAATATGGTTATATCACTGAGCACTGAGCATCTGGCATTCAAAATATCCCCAGTGATGGATGAAAGTTATTTCTTTTTGAATAAGGCAGGTGTCTTGCTGTAATTTTTGGTGTTCTAGCAGTTAAATCCCCCACTTTCTCTTTTCATTCCTTATTTCCTCCCTCCCCTCCTCCTTCTCTGCTTCTTTGTTACCTACAGAGGATGAGCTGCAGCTACCTGCTCTGCACTATCCTTCTCTTCGTGGCTGTGTTGCTGGCTGTCACTGTAACTGGCACCATCCTATTTATGAACCACTACCAGGCCCCACCTATGTCTGATGGCCTACCCCACATCTCTACCAATCAAGATGAAGCAAATGCCTTGGTCACTGTTGAGAGAGGTGATGGCTCTCGCATCAACATCTTCATCGATCCCAACTGTCCCGACTATAACAGTAACTTTTTGCGTCTGGAGGGTGTCCAGACCTCGCTGCTCCACTCATTGACCGACCACGACTCTGACCTGAAGTCAGTGAAAGGCCAGGATCGGGCTCTGCTAGTCAGTCTGGCTGAGGAGGTGGCTAAGCTGTCAGCCCATGCGGGGCAATTGAAAATGGACTATGAAGCTCTTCGCAGAGGGCAAGGCAGCCTGGGGCAAGACCTTAACACACTGCAGACGGAGCAGGGACGCCTCATACAGGTGAGACGAAAACATACAGACAGCAATACTGTAAGGTCACAGAGAATACAGTTGCAAAGAAAGACATATGTACATAAATAAGTTATAACATAACATAAGCATATAATTTTCTGATGTTCTCATTATCAGTGCACACATTTGTACGCACCAGTACTGGTGAAACTGATTTAACACTGGTTTAATGGTCACGTGAGATGTGTGTATATATATGTAGTAGACAAACATATTAAAATCATAATATAGACACAATGCCACATGTGTCATGTGGATGTTATATTATTCTGTCAATGTTAGCTTGATGCATACCTGGTTAGAAGTACTGCAGCATTCATATTTATTTCTGAGAATTGTCCTTGTTGCAGGCAATGCAGATCTCACTTCTGAAATAATAAAGATCCCTCACCGGCGTTCAGTGAAGCCGGTAAGCGCTGGTCAGCAGGTTTATCTGCTCCTCCAGTGCGACTGATGGCATTTAACATGGGCATCATGGCGCTAGCCAACATTAGTTTGGATCACTTGATCGAAAATACTGCTCTGAAAAACAGTATACACAGTATAACAATCCAACTGAAAGTCCTGCATTAGACACTTTACCAAAGTAAAAGTTAAATAAGTTATAATTATTGATGTTTTAATGTGTATCACTAAAGGGGAGCTTATTTTAACCATTTTATGTATCGCCAGGTGGTTAATCCATTATAACACGTAATTATTGATTAGTTGATAACATTTTCTATTAAGTTACTTTCCACCTCTGGTGAACCATTAACAGCATAAATCTTTGTCTTCTTTCTCATTTTTATTTATACCCTAGAGTAATATAATATCCAGTTACTAGCTTGAAAACTACTAGAGGAGAGAAACAAGCTTTTCTGTTTGTTTCTTTCATTATTATTATTATTATTATTATTGTTAGTAGTATGTTTTTCATCGATTTGCCAATTGATTGAGCAGTACAAACAGCCGAACATAATATACTGTGCAACACTCACTTCTCAAGTCATGACTTTAAGTACTGTACAGAGGTGCCCAAGGTCTGGATTGTGAAACCTTATCAATACTTATTGACTGTGAAACCACCTTAAGATGTGTGACAGCTCATTGGATTTGAGTGTTTTCTGTTTTCTTGATGTCATTTAGGCCCTTCCTTTTTCTGACTGCAGAATTAAAACATGATCATTCACTAATCCAGTGCCAACACAGCCATATTAATTTCTCTTACTATACTACTACACTGTTTACATGTAGTAGCCCAGTAACAGCTAGATTAAATGCAAACAGGGCTCATGTTCCACTGAGTATAACTCACTTGGTCTAGTGTTTGAGGATGAGGATACAAGAAAAGAAATGCTCATCTTGATTCAAGAAACAGTGCAACTTGGATGAGATAATATAACCACACTGGATGAAAACATAATTAGAATGTGTTTAGTTTCGGAATGTCCACACTGATTTATTGATGATGCATTTTCTAAATGTGTGTGGAAAATCTTCTCACTACATGCTCTTTTAATTTTAGCTCATCTGGCTCAGTCTGTCTATTCAACAGTTAGTAGATTTCATAGCTTCTGGCCATGCAGCTCAAACAACCAAGTGTTTCATTCTGCCAATCCTTTCTTTTAGCAAGACCTCTTTAGCTCGGTGTCCAACATTGTTTAGAAATCACTCACAACTCGCTGGATTGGTCTGCTCAGCCTCTGTGAGCTAAAAAACCATGGGTGCTGATTGGTAGCACAATAGAAGCAGTAAGACTCACTGCTGTTAATGTGGTGTAGGTGGCATAGAGCAGTGGGCACTGAGGGTAAGTGGAGGTGGTGCTAGCAGCCCAGAGACTCCAGGTGATTGATTTCCTCTTTGGAGGCAAGGCATGTGGTGTGCACATCCGCTGTTTCCGCCTGACACCATGGTGTGACTGTATGATCTATGGGCCACCTGTGGCCAGGACTTCTGATTTATACAATGACACAGAGCTGACTGTGCCAGTGTTAATAATAGCTCAGTGTGCACCACAGCCCCCTGAAGAACAGTTTCACCCTGCCACATAGAGAGCAACCCTTCCACATGCCCCTGAGGGGGTGAGCAGGAGAATTTGATTGCAGTGGGTGTAGGGCCAATTTGTTTTAATTTTTTTAAATCTAACATATTCATTTTTCATAGCAGCCTAAAATAGAAAGCTACACAAAAGTACACCCATTTGTATTCATGTAAATCAGGCTGATGGAAAAGACCTGTAAAAAAGACCTGTATGATGTCTGTGTAGCTGATGTTCAGAAGTGACAGACAGGGGGGGGGCATGCTGCTTGTGTCTGCTCTAAATGAAAACTCTAAAAACACTCTGAAGCAAAATGTGTTCTTTCATGAGACCAACTTGTCATTTTTATGTACAGTTTATACACACAAGTGCACAATTCAAACATTCACATTTAAAATTTGAGCACATTTAGTTAATTTACATCAGCACTATAAAGTAAATATTTATTATTTGACTAATGTGTCCCATCAAGTCAGTGTTCTTCCAAAAATAGAATACCGGGGAATCAGTGTGGCTTGATGTCTTCAGTTTCATGAATGCTAATGGCAGCAATATGACCCACGATGTCTGTGTACAGCCTTACAGTGTGATATTATAGTGGTTGACTGATATTGTTTTTTCAGTGGACAGTCCCAAGAGAGCTAGGAGGCTGATGGCCAACATACAGCTCTGGAAAAAACTAAGAGACCACTGCATGAGAGCTGTGATTGCAAATCAGGGTTATTCCACCAAATATTGATTTCTGAACACTTCCTAAGTTAAAACATTAGTAATGT
>JAUBNQ010000004.1:4698089-4712483 GCA_032353495.1 Ctenopoma kingsleyae | reverse complement strand
GATTCCTGGCCACATGTCCCTGGACTCTGAACCCTTGGCACCTGTTCGTAAGGATTTCCCCAAGGGAATTAATAAAGTATCATTTGTTATAAAGTACATTTCTGTAGTTTTAGTTTCAGAATGTAATGCTAGCTGCAGGGCCAATGTTTTACATTGTATTAGTTAATGTATGCATTTAATACATTTGTGTTAACAAAGATGGGTAGTGTCCAAAATAAGAGATAATTATGTAGGAGATTTCTATATTTTCAAACTGCATATCTGTGCGACATGGTTTAGTCAGCATCCAGTCCAAAGTTGTAACAGTGATTACATCAGCTGTGCTGTGGCTGACTATGAGTATGGCTCATAGGCTGCTCTTGTTCTCATTATTTCATATTGAGCCTACTGGAAACAGGTGTCCAGTTCAGTCAGTTGTCTGGCAGGGACAGCTCATTTTTAATATTTTTCCTACATGACTCCTTACCGGTTTGTTGCAATTTTATTTGTAGTCCCACTTAAAGTGTGTACTGCAATTGGGAACAGGAGCTAAAACGATCTGTTTCAAACACAGGGTTGGAAGAGGTTGCCCATAAAGGCTGATTATAAGAAAAATAAACAATAAAAGTGTTTGGAATTGTAAATCACCCAAAACTTTTTTTGATAGACCCCCAGGATAAAAGTATGAACCTGTGATTATGTATTTTGCGGCCTTGTTAAATGGAGACCTTTGTATTAGCCATCAATCAAGGCACACTGGACTGTGGGATACACTCCATACTGAGAGCACTGTTGATAATTCCATATATATTGTATGCGTTATTTGCAAAGGAAAACAACATATGAAATTAAGGATTAATTTGAAGCCACATTCAATTTTTATTGTTAATCCTTCCCATTGTGCTGAATCAGTCATGAATTCAAGGCCATCTCTATGACTAATACTTTAAAATATTCTTAAAACAGCAGTAATACCCATTCTTTAGAGCTGAAACACCTGACCTGACATTATGATGTCTTCTACACAGGCAAAGGAGGTACCAGTAACGGTCTAATCGTAAATATTATTTGTTGTGATACCCAATCTCCCTTTTTGGCTCAATTTGTCGCTTTTACCTTTTATACATAGCCATGAGTTGGCTAATTAAAAAAAGCTTTAAGAGTTTACCTACATGTAGGCTATAAACAAGCTCTAACTTCTGGGAAGAGTTTTCTATTAAATAATTTATCATTTAGAGCCACGTGAAAGATTAGATTAGATTAGACAACTATATCCTTGTATGTTTCATGTAAATAACTACAGAGTGATTCACCCTGACCTATTTGGAGCACACATATCCTAAAGCTATGTAAATTATGAAGGTAAAGCTGTACGACATTCAGACTAACTGACCAATGAGCAACAGGGTTCAGCACCATGGACAGAGTTTTTCAGAGTTTATTATTAACTAGCTATGGAATTTTACACCTTTATACATGGTTTGTACATGTGTATCATATAGTATAAGGTGAAAAATCATAGTTTAGGTTATTACTGTTTACCATACAGCTCAATTTATGAGCCACTGGTGGCAATGGTAATGGGTAACATGCTCCTTTATAAATACTGACTGTCATTTGGCACATTTTGTCAGCATAAATACTAATTAGTGCTCTAAGTCTGTAGCTGGAAATAGTCTCACATGCATTATTTTAGTCCTTCTTTGAGTTGCATTTGCCCTACCCTGCAGTACTCAGAAATTATTTACAAAGATACATTTATTTATACAGTAGATTTCAGTAGGACCAGAATGTCAGAATGTGCTTGTGCTTTCATGGCATTTGTCGACTGCATGAAAAATAAAGTAGAATATCATCAGTCTTATCTTTTAGTTGTTTTAGAGTGTATGAAGGAATAGGATTATCAAACAAAACTATTGTCTAGTCATAGAGTGACACATGATAAATTTATGGATTGGCAGTCCAGGCAGTGAAAGAGTCTTAAAACTCCAGACATAAATGTAACACAATCCACACTTGTCAGACAATCCATGTACGCACATCTAACAATCAAAATAAATGTAAATTAACTTAAATTGTTAACAAACTCATGGAAGACGCCATTCTAATCTGGACCTAGATTAACAGTATGATCATGCGGAAGAAAAAGGTCTCTTCTGGAAGAGATCATTAAACTGAAAAACTTTGAAAGTCTTTGTTGAAGAAGACCAAATTGTTAAATAATGATGATAGTGTTTTTTTATGTCCCATGGAACTTAAACAGCTTCACTTTCCTGTAATGAAAAGAAGGACTGGGAAATGTTACCATTTATGTCTGATGATGATGAAAGTCAGAGCTTATTAGCCGAGGCTTACACGAAGAAACGGAAAAGCTTCAGGGAGACCAAACATTGCATATCGTGTAGGGACTATGAAAAAATCTTGTATGGCCTTTTCAAGAACTCTCTTGGCTGTTTTAAATTCAGGGGTTTGACCCGGTGAAGGCTGGCATGCATAATCTATGACATTGTCCTCATCACAGAGTTCCTTTGCTGCTTCCTGGGGAATAGATTTAGTGTCCCTTGTGTAAGATGGGTTTCTCAGTCACAGACAAGGGTGCTACTGTTCAGCTCTTCTGTAGTGTACAGGCTCCCTGTCTCTGTCACTTCTTTGCTGCACTAACTCTTGCTGAATTATCTTTCTGTCTGTGTGTTACATACTCTCTCCACTACTTCTGTTTGTCTGTATATCAATCAAATGTATATCTCTCCTCACTTCTTCTTCTCTGACTTCCTCTCTGTATCTTTTGTGTTATCTCAAATCTCTGTCTCTGTGCTATATATCAGCTTCTTTTCTGTTGCATTGCGTCTGTGCTCCACCCCGTGCCGTTCCGTCTTCATTTCGACCTACTTGCATTCCATCTTTAAAGGTTTTATCTTTGCCTCACTTAGACTCAGCTGCCCCAGTGAGTCATCTATCACTCGCCCATCTGTCTCGTCATTTATCTTTTTTTGTGTCTTCCCTCTCAACACAGACATTGCACCTCCTCATTGTTCTTTCTATCCTTTTCAAGAGCCATCCTTTTTGGAAAACAATTCAGAAAACTGAGTATGGTAACTCTTTGAGGTTTCATTTCGAAGGGATGACTTCACAACATAGAACCACAATTGTTCCATCATGTTTACTGTACGTGTGGAACTCACTGGTGCCTCATGTAGACAGAAGACAGGGGGTGAAGTGTTATCTTTCCTTATCTCCTCTTTGTTACTTACTTCGCTTTACCCCTACACATACCGTTCCCTTTGCAAGCCATATTAGACCTCATTTATTTCAGGTCTCCCTACTTTCACCTCTCCCTAGGCTCCCGTCCTCGTGACTGTGGTGATCTATACGCCAGTGGTCAGAGAGAGGATGGCATCTACTCTGTGTTTCCTGTTCACCACCCTGCAGGCTTCCAGGTCTACTGTGACATGACTACTGACGGAGGAGGCTGGACGGTGAGTCATATGAAAAACACATATTACAGTGACGACACAAAGCTGTATGTGTATCTGCCTAAAGTAGAAACACTCACTCAGTTGTTACACTTTCACCAGGGTTATAATGAAGTTAAAAATTAAAGCAGGGAAATGGGAGGGAACTAAAGGCTTTTTCAATATCTCTGCTTTTACAGGCTAGCTTTAATTTATTAAACACCCCCAAAATAAGAATGATTTACTAAACAATCTCTTTAACTGAAACTTCAGTTCCACTCAAGTCAGAGTCATCCAGCACTTGAGGTGTTATCCTGTTTTTCTGCACACTAGCCGTGATAAAAGTTGTACTGCCTTAGGAATCACATGCATCAATCTGAAAAAAGTATTGTCAAAATTTAATCACAGAAGAGCGAGGAGAAGAGAGACATCTCAAATTTTAAGAGGACCTGTTTGAAAGCAGGCTGTTATTTTTATGTTTGGTTTTTGAATATAGAAAACAGAATACTGATCATTCATGTTTAAGGTGAGACTGTCAACAGGTGAAGTTCTGAAAGGAAAATGAATAAAAAGAAAGTCTCAAATCAATAATGCTGACACTTTTATTCAGTAGGTTTAAGTAAATACGGACATAATATATCATAATCTTATATATGTGTTAATGCCAAGATGCCTTCCCTGCTTTAAACTTGCAGTACAATATAAGCAAGACAAAATGCAGAGGCAGCTCATTAAATATGTCTGACCTGTTTATGTTGCGATTCAGTGAGACTGCAGCATTGCCCTTTTATACCAATATTCTGTGAGGTAACATGGAAAAGGATATTTAGAATTTCTTTAAGCATGCGTCTCTGTCCTTGATCAAACATCTGTCAGTTTTCTGCCCCTGCTGAAGTAAATGTAGTTGTTTAAGTGAGAGTGTATACTGGAAGCGCTGTGTCTTTTGGGAATGAGAGACAGCGAGGTGAACAAACATTGACACGGAGCTGTTTGAAGATATATTTGGAAGTGTGGTTTTAGATGTATTTTACTTTGTGCACACACTACATCTTACTGGTTAGAGCCATTTATTTCCCTTTGTTCTGAAATGTACTATAGCAGTCCTAAGGGATAGCAGAGCAGTTCTTAATAGAGAACTAAGGCCTTGTAACACTTAAAGAGTCTGAGAATTCAACTACATTCCATCACAACTTAAAGGACAGCTTTTCTCAACTGTCTTTTTACATGGTCTGACACATTTTTGTAAAGCACCCATGGGGTGATTTTGGAATTTGTCCAAAGCTATTCAAGGATCGGTTTAAAAAAGTGTACAATTAAGTTAAGTAAGTAATAATTATGTTTTGGAAATAATTTCTGTTTATTTCATGATATGCAAAGTGGTTGAAAAATGTTCCACATTTAAGGGAATACATAAATACATAAACTAGTGGTCAGTTACAAAATAAATAAACTGTCTTGTCAATTTGTAAGTTTGTCTTGTTGACAGCATTTTGACAGATATTTTAAAATGTCTTTGGATGCACATTAAAGGCTTCCTCATTTGAATGTGTGAAAATGATATAGAGGTGTGAAAAATGTCTCTATGTCAATAAGAATCATTTCTGAAACCTGTAAACAGCTTTGCTTGCAATCTTTGGTCGCAAATGTTTTTCTCTTTTATTTTTACTGTACGGAACTGTTAATATGTAGCCCTACCATTAAAATGTTTATAATAATTACATAAATTGCCCTTTGGGAGAAGAGGAAAAATTATGGAACAGAAAAACTAAATACAACTTATAAGTATTTATTCTATAGTTGTGTGATTATCGCATCATTAACAGATTTTTACTAGGAATACAGACTGTATAAAACTTCCACATAAGTCATTGTTACGTAGTCATGACGCCGAATTGTTTGTGTGTGTGTGTGTGTGTGTGCGTGTGTGTGTGTGTGTGTGTGTGTGCTTGTAAATCGGTGACTAACTGCGTGAGATAGGCAAGGTCATACCCTGCTATCATCAAATAAAGCGAGGCTGTCAGAGTGACAGAATGCTTAGCACAGCATGATGGAATAGAGCTACATACCAACCTGTCAGTGGGCAAATGCTTATGTGGGAGCATGTGTGCATCTGTCTGTGCATGAATTAATGTTTGTGTGTGCACCTTCACAGAAATAGCCTGTGAGTGTGAGCATGCTCTATACCTATATTAAGGGATTCCCTTCCTTTTCATACAGCACAGTACACTAGTGTTAAGTTACCACTCTTTGCATATTGTCCTATAAAAGGATTTGCATAGCTCAGATTGATGTGATAATGTAGCAGTTACAGATCCTGCCTGGTGTGTTGAGCTGATTGTGATAATGCTTGAGCCTCATTAAGAGCTCAGCGTTGTGTGATCCAACACGGGCAGGTGGGGAGAAGGGATGCTGGTGAGTGGAGTGGCTTACTGTCTCTCTGATTGCTGAGCTTAAATAAGGAATGAGCCATATGCTGCCACCTCATTACCATACTGTGACATACCGTAGCACTGTTGCAGAGGCTGCTGCAGACAGAGAGATGAACAGGTTACTCAGAAGAGGGAGGGAACAGGGGAGTGAGTGAGAGTCGGACAAGACAAAGAATCTCACGAGAGAGGGAGAGAGGGGATTCTCCTATATACTCCTAAATACTTTAATGCAGATATCTCCTGTGATAAAATCTTCCTGTTGTATTGTATTTTCAATAAACAGGTAGGAGTACTGGTAACAGGAATGTGGATATTTGTTGATACACATACAGGGTTTATTGTGGGCAGCTCATTGCTACAGCCCAACAAGGCTTGCTGTAGTTTTCTGCAAGTTGCTTTGAGATGTAATAGAGTAGAGGGATAAGAAAAACAAATCAACTGTAATGAATATATTGCCTTTTGTACCCAAGTTTTCTTGGCTTTATTGGTAATTCAGAATATGAGTTGACTGAAATAGTCTTCTAGGGCATAATGAATCATTGATCATATATAAATTCATTCCTGTTTTTCTCTCTTTTATTTTCAAGTGTTAGCAGTGGAGGTGGTTATCGTTTGTGAGCTAGAGCTACTGGAAATAAAGTGCCAGGAGTTTATTATAGACCCATGATGAGTGCCAGACGTCCTATTTTCCCAGTAAAAAGTGTGAAGTTACTTTATGAAGTAAGTTACTTATTGTATTAACATAGACACACTAAATAGAATTTAGTATAATATCGATATTGATTTTAAGCATCCAGTGAAATTCAGGAGTATTCAGATTTGGGCACAATTGTGCATCCTCTGTCGAGCTGAGATGGGTGGAATAGGTAACAGATCTGAACACTGCCCAGTCACTCCCTAAAGCAAGTTTGTATTTTAACTTTAAAGCACAGAACCTTCCCCATACGATTAACGTTAGCCTAAAAATCTAATATGGTCATGTTGTGTTTGCCTGTTGGACAAGTTAAAAGCACTTGTTCGGTCATTCTGGTTGTTGAATTTGTAAACCTAACCCTTAGCATGTTTGAAAATCATGTGTTATCCTCCCAATACAGCAGACATAGAACATATGCCAGACATGCTGCATTAATGCAAAAACCCATGTTACAGACAGGCTGAGCTTCACTCCAGACAAACTGTGTCAATACTGGATTTAATCAGTATTTATGATCGACCACATGGGGTAATGACAAGATACTAGTCTGTTTAATATATATATAAATATTTTCTCTAGAAAATTATCAGCATAGAAATGGGACACATTTTCCATCCAAGCCATTAGTGTGTCCCTCTATCAGCTGTCACTTATCCCCAAACTGAAAACATAAATACATGTCAAACACTGTAGCTGTAGAAATATTCATTAATCAGCCTTATATACACAGCAACATTGTGAGCTGTCGTATCTTAAAAGTCCCATGTATTCTTACAGTATCAGTGTAAAACCATCATCACAACTAACAACCTACTTCCTGAAGTACAGAGCTCCAACCTCATTGCTGGAGCTGTCAGCTACATTTTCATCCCGAGCTAATAGGCAGGTATCCTTCCAGAGATAATGAAGAATTTCCTTCTCATTACCTTTGTGATTTGTTACAATTCTAGGCACAAAAACAACTTTTCATGATGATCTTCTCGTAGGCTCTGCTGTTCAGCTCCATAGTCTTGTTTAGAATTGTATTTAAATAACAAATCACTAAGACTCAAATGAAAATTGTGACTGAACTATACAATATGTTTGTATGCATATTGTGATAGAAATTGTCAGGACTTGTACCAGTTCCACACAATCTAATTCTTTGGAGAGAAGAGGAAGAGAGGGGGAAGAGAAGGAGAAGAGAGCAGAAGGAGAAGAGACATTAGTACAGGATGATGGGGATGGTTGTCAGAGGAAATTGGTCAGTATTTCTCCACTGCCATAACTCACGCCCCAGAGACTGTCTGACCACAGAGGTAGGAGGGATGATGGTAGACAAGACATAAAAGAAAAGAGCTGTCATTACTAGTCCTGAAGCTCCCTCAACACAAGCACACACATACTACCACATGCTGCCACGGTACAAAATAAACTCTACAATAATCAAAAAATCATACATGTCTACATTCAGTAAATGTGTGTCCATATGTGCTTACAGACCCACACAGGAACACACACATACTAAAATATATATGCTTACTTTATCTGAGTCCCTCACTCACACAAAGTAATCCTTTGGGCATGCAGTCTACCTATTTCAGCAAAGGGAGATTTCAAATGCCATTTAAATACAGCCTCACGGCTTAGGGTAATGTCTTCTATTATTACTATTTTATTTGTTAAAAGGAAAGGACTAAAAATGACCGTGGCATAAATAATGAATGAGAGTAGATATATCAGAGTGCAGTGTAGAACTGCATTATCAAATGGTGCTTTTATCAGAAACACTGCAATCACACTCAAATATTCAATTCAGCTAAGAACTGAAATGTAAAAGTTTCAGATTGAATGTACGATTGTGTGCATGCTGTATCACTCCTTTAGAGGCTTGGAGTGCCTTATGAGCATTTCAGAGTGTACGGTTTAGGCTTTCCAGTATTTCTGTCTGACTCAGAGGTTCTTCAATATTTCATCTTTGTTAGTTTATTGCTATGGAAAAAAAAATTCTAGGATGGCTGTTTGTGCAGTTATTTCTTATCTGTAAATGTTTTGTTGGGCAGCAAAATTGAAGCCGTCACAGTACAAAAACTTTTTTCATTCAAAACATAATTGTTTTGTTTAGATTTACATTAATACTTGACTCTGAGTGAATTCATATGTTTATTTTATTATTTACGTTTTGCAAACTCATTAACTGGAATGAGGAGACAGTTTATTGTGGTGCTGAGGGAGCATGAACTGTCCACCGGTAGCATTATCATAGACAGGGTCAGACATGTCCTTTAGGATATTAGTGCCATTAGCTGGGGCTGGCTGCAGGTTACATGAGGAAACGTTAGGCAGTTGGGCTGCTGCTGGAACATTTGCTGATTTTATATTTCCTCTCTGTTACATGAGCGGACACACATATAGGACTCAGCAATATCACTGCTGCTGGACTGTGTTATATATCCAATTATATAGTTTTGCAAGTGAATACCTTATAACAGTCTTATTTACTAGATTTACATGGAAAATGAGCATTTATACAATATATTACTATTTACCATAATAGACAGATTAGATGGACGACCTCATTTTACATGCAGTTAATAAATCATCTGCACTACAATCAGGTTTCTGTTCCCTACCACATGTTTGGACCACATAGGCACGTTTTGGTTTATTTTAGTCTACATTTCTGGCATTTTATTTACTTATTTGACCATGCAGCACAAAGGATGGCGATGTCAGTCAGTCAGCTCCCCACTTTTGTCCTGGCTGGCTGATCTCAGCAACTAGGGATTTCCATGACATTTTTATAAAACTATCTATGGTACCCAGAGGACATATTCTTCTGTCTTTGGTGTTGCCCTGACTTTACATCTAGTGTCAAAATGAGTGTTTCTTAGTCAAATATCTCAACAGGTATTACATTAAATTTAGATTTTTGTTAGGGTCTTAAGTAGGAGTGTAACGATTCTAAAACCGAGGCTGAAACCTACGTGCAAGAAATCTAGGGACAGTACATAATATAGCTCATCTGTGTTTTGCAACTGCTCAGAGCCAATTAGCATGCAACTGGGGTGGGATGTCTGCTCTTGCACTCTCATTACATTACTAATGTAATACGTAAAATGCATTTTTCATTGCACAGATAACACTATAACACGTACATCACAAAATAATATTTATATTTACATATTTAGAAAACATTAGAAATATGTCATCGTGATCAAGTGATCACACCTGCAGAAAAAGTTACACTACTTTAATTAGCTCGAGGTAGAAAATAACCTTGAGATTACAGACCCCCTGAGGTAGATTCAGGTCAGCAGTGTGAGAACACTTTCATTATCCACTGTATAAGGATGGCAGTTGTGTGAGAAACAATTGTTCTATAGTGTTTTTTCCCCCCCAAAAAAACATATTCTTGTTTATATGATTTTTCAAAAATCAGGTTACTGCTGAAAGCAAGGAATAATCCTTTTACTTAAGTACATGTAAATGCAGAAATTGTGTTTGCATGCATGTGTGTAAGAGACTGTTTGTGAATGATTGTGTTTCTCCTTCTGTTCCCGTTTGCTCCTGCCGTGTTCAGAGCACATCTGTCTTTCTGATAGGATTATAAAACATTCCCCAACAGATGTTTGCAGTCCTCTTTGAAGATAGCAATTCTTGGGACTGCTGTGGATTTATGAGTTCTTTCATCAGACAGTGTTGAATTTGTCACCGTATCATCAATATTCTTAACAATGTAATCAAATTGTTAGCAATTCCTCTGTCAGTCTGTTTTGATCTATCTTAAATCTACTGAAAGGAGATTTCATTTTAGTTTTATTTCTTTCCTCTGAATTTCTGCATGTTGGTCAGTATTTTCATAAACTGTCTATATTGTTTCTTTAGTACTTTACTTAAAATTTTATGTTTGCATAAACTGTCTCTTACGGCTGATCTATTAATCACTCTTTGAAGATGTTACCAATTATCTTCAGTTAGTCTGTACAGAGCAGCAGTACTAAGTGACATCTGCTGCCAAAGCACCAAACATATAAACATAGTGTGCTCACAGTGTGTACATGCCAGGAGCTAACAAGCTATTGGCACATTTCCTATTTTCCACCCAGTCACATGCCAGATTGTAAATCTCCCCCAATCAGCTTCAGAGTGCTTGTGCTGATTCTTCCCTGTGTACTGGTCTGTCAGTCAGGGTGTCCGTCTGTGCACACTGTGGGCTCCCAGTAGTTGACAGAAAGCCTGCTGAAGAGCTCAAGGCAGCTTGTTAAGTAGCCTTCATCTAGTGCAGAGATTACTGGGAGCTTAATGTGATCATGTCAATGCAATAGCCCTTGAGCAAGTGTTGGGTGAGATGGTCGTTAAGGATTGGAGATTTGCTTCTTAAAGCCATTTGGCCATTTCTTTATTCTGCTTCAACGTCTGAAGGTTTAAATGGTTTAATTTACACTCACCATTTACCATTTGTAGTTTGGTGAATACTTACTATGAGGAATTTAATTCACATGAAATGCGTTTACAAAACATCGTCTTTCTCACAGTTTTCTGCAAAGAGTTTTTTGGTTCATTTTCTGGAATAGTATTGCAGTCCTAGAACAAATGTGTTGTTTTTCTGAAGGTCTGTCACAGATTTCTATTGACTGAGGAGGAAAAGTACGCAAGATTTTCTGTCAATGCCTTTATGTTTACAGAACTATCAGTACTTAGTATATGGTGCCTTGGTGACAGTGATAAGCAAAAAAATGTTATAGCAACCACCATGCCCCTTATAGATGAAGGTAATTTCCTTCATCTGTTAGGCATGTCTGTCTTTGTTCTATACTACCAGTAATCTATAAAAAAGACTGGTGTAGAAAGAATTGTGAGAGGATAATGAGAGGTATTTTATTGTTAAACCTTTGCTGTACTACTTGGCAACTTTCAGATTTAAATGTTGGGTCAGTAATTAAAATTTGAGTGCATGACATTAATATGTTTTTTAACACTATTACAAAACACATATAATGTTTGTGAATAAACCTAAATTATTTTTATAATAACTTGTAAATACTGACATTCACACACCCACCATAGCACAAGTTAACTCAATTAAATAATTGAATTATATTTACATATTTCTTCGTAATTTGTTTCTTTAAGTAAACATTTGCAGCTGCAAAAATGGGAGAGGTATTTCTAAAAAAGTTGCTGGAAGATGGGTTGTTTAAGCTTTGTGGAGCATGTAGAACAGCTTGTATAAAGAATTAATTACCTAAGAGCTGCAAGGAAAAGGGATAAAGTACAGTCGAAACACTGCAATATGGAGAAAGACTGATGGGGGGAGAACTGCCCCAGAATCATTCTTTATTTTCAGTGTTCAGATGGTGAACACAATGACATATTTTTGAACAACCATAAATTACATATTTGCAAAGCTTAAAATGTTCAATTTTTGTTTGGATTGTGTTGATTCATTTCTATGGTAATTGTTCTATAAAGTTGAATTAATAATGCATTATATTTCATTAATATTGTATAGCTGAAATATCACATTGTATTATGTTATATTATATTGTTAGGTGTCTTTGTTATTTTGTCCCCCAGGAGAACAATGATATATGTGACATAATGAAGTAGGCCAAGCATTTTTTTAACACAACATTTGCAACATTTAGAACTCAGTGCATGTAAGTGCATTCCATTAGTCCATTAGCGATTATTACTGTGTGGACTGGTGGTATACCAATATGAACACAGGCTGCAGTCACTATTGATTTGTTCTATTGATTATACCTCCGTTTTTGGACTGTTTTGTACTTTATTTTGTGAAACACTGAGACCACTCAGTCCTTTAATAACATTGCTGCTGTGTCATGGCTGCAATTCTGAGTGTGTGTATGGCTAGAACATCACCTGCCCCACATCCAAACAGAACAAGTCTGTCAGCATCTGACCTTGACAGAAACAACTTTAATGTCAGACTCTGCCCTCTAGCCAGACATTGTGTGCAAGGATTTTTCAGCTGGGATGTTAAGCTGCAAAACTGTGTCTGCTTGTAGGGGTGTGGTGATGTGAAACAGCAGCCAAGACTGTATGCATACATCCAACTGCATGCATTCACATTTATGATGATACACTTGGCAATACACTGGACATAATCGTCTTGTGAAATTATTTCAGCCACTGACTAGTGTAGTGTGAAGTTTTTTTAAATGAATAATCATAATGTACCTAAGGTTATAATAGCCAAGGTCTTTTATTAGTGACAAAAGCAGCTTCCCACAGACAAATATTAGCATTTAAACCCACACACTTAAAAAAGTACAACTATATGGACTCATACAATTGCACACTGAGGCAACTGTACATGCACAAAAGTTTGTGTAACACACACATTTATTAACAATGTTTCAAAGTACACAGATCAAAATGCAGTTTTTTCAACCAAGATACAAGATATGATCTTATAGGCCTACATGCATGCAGACATATGCACATTTGTACTAAATACTGTACTGTATATATTGTATATTGTCACATCAATAGCATGATCACTTACTCCCTTTCTGCCACCTCCAATTGTGATCACCATCTTTCCCTCTTGAAAGAAAAAGATTTTTGTATCTGTGAGCTCCATGTCTCCAGGGAACATGTACAAGCACAGATATTCTGACCTTAAGGGTCAACATGCAATTAAACCTCAGTGAGGCTCTTCATTCATCGTCTCCAGGATGGTAGACATGAAAGGAAGCAGAACCAACAAGACAAGAGTGTTAACCTTAACGTGAACTAAACAATTTGCTGGTTAACCTTCTAGTGTAGTGTACTCATTCATTTGACCACTGGCCACTAACAAGTAAACCAGTACAGTATTCACTTTACTATATAAGTTCCCTATTTGCCACAAATTGTTTCCTAATTCAGTTTGCTGTGAAAAAGTGTGTTCTGGGTCAGCATAAGTCAGGTAGTTTTATACAGCCAGATCAATTATTTGAATGAAAATTACAGGCTTGGGTGATCATTATGTAAAATCTTTTCACAAAGACTGACAGTAGTTTGACATGTTTGTCTGATTTTCTTTTGTGTACATTTAAAAAGAGTTTATTATATATCTATATAGAGACATCTTCTTGTGAGTTTTCACTTCTTTGAGTGGATGGATGAAAAGGAAAACCTCTTTCTCATTTTAAAATAGCATTATGACTTTGCAGTCTTCTCTGTTTCAGCTAATTTGAATGCAGTGATGAAAAGGTAGGAGGAAGTAAGATCAGGAGTTATTAGTGTTGGTTTTTGTACAAATCTTTGAGGTAAATCTAAGCAGTTAACCCAGCTGCAACAAGGGAACAATCCCTCACAAACACTGAGTGCTCTGCTGAAATATTAGTACTGTGATGATGTGATGATGGTGCATTGTTTGCACTGTCAAATGCCACAGCCTAATTCCCAAGGTCTTCTGCTTCATTTAATCAGGACACCATTACATTCAGTGCAGTAATAGCCCTATTGCAGTTTTTACCCTTAGCTTTAGCTTAATTTTCAAAACAATATTGTCATTCTTTGTCTCTCTGTTTATGCTGTGCAACAGAATTTCAGCAAAATTAGGTACAATGATACAATGGATTAGTTAGTTTTGATTATAACACATTATCATGTGCATTTATTCTTGCACTTGTAAAAAAAAGTTTTAAGTCCTCAAGTGTAATGATTTCCACATGCACAGAGACCGTGCACCGCTTCAGAAAGTATTAACATACAGTGGATTTGCCAGGCAGTGTTGTTTTCGTCAACGATGACGATGACGAAATCAATTCGTTGACGCCACTTTTTTTCATGACGATAACGAGACGGTGAAGAGATAAACACTGCTCTTTGATGACTAAAACAT
>JAUBNQ010000004.1:4649108-4673603 GCA_032353495.1 Ctenopoma kingsleyae | reverse complement strand
GTCTCTACTGCTGCCAGAAAAAATAGACTCTATTTGCATTTTGAGTATTAAGAGTACTACTAGTTGTCTTATTTTTTCAGTGCAAACAGTAAAAAAAAAAGAAAAGGTTTTTTTGTTATTTAAACATTTTTGGGTTTTTTTTATGTTCAAGCATATTTTCTTCCACTGTAATATGAAGCCTCCAAGTTCCACCACAGCTTGCAGGTGCATGGTGGGTTGCTCAGGGGAGAGTTTGCAAGCACATCAGAATGTCTTGGTTTGGAGACCATTCCCATAAATAACACCGAATCCCTAAAAGTCATTGAGGTAATAGTGGGGAAAGTGATATTGATCGTGACCTTTTGCGAACCCCTGCTGATTTGGATTATACACAGTTTATGCAAGAAGGCAGCTGAAATATAGCGGCTGAAAGCTTTGCCATAGACCTTAAAACAGTGTAATTGCAGTCAGAAGTGCCCCTGATGCAGAAAAAGAGAGAGTACAAAGTACACATGTTTTGTGGTAGACTAACATTTAATTATACCTTACACTAGAACATCACCATAATAACTTTCTCTCTTCTGTCTCTCGGTCACTGTCTCTAGCTCTGCCGGACTACCACAGAAACAGTTTTCAATTGCTTTCTGTCTTTGTGATAGCATGCAGCTTTGTCTGTACCCACTGTGACCTTAAATATGACCCATGACCTTGGAATAATGAAGAGATGTATAAGCTTAGAACTCGATATGTCATTCTCTTGTGATTAAAGCAGTAACATATTTGCTTGCAATGGAATTGCAAAAGGAAAGCTTCACAGACTAGTTGTATAATTCTGTTTTCATATTGTCTTACCATTCGTCACATCTACAAAGGAGCATCTTCACACCTGCAGTCATTCTGAAGCACCTCCTTCTGCTGCAGTGTGAGACAACTCCCATTAAAGCTGCTGGATTTAATTCAGTATAAATGCCTAAGGTCTGAAATATGCAGCTCAAATTCTGTCTATTCAGAAACACATAAGGATTCAAAGGAAACAATATGTATTAATAATATATTGCAAAATGTATCTATCTTCAAAGATGAAGCAAATTAATCCTGAGAGCAATAATTAGTGTGCTGTGGGCAAAAGTGAACAAACATTCCCACGATTGTTATTCCCAAGTTAGACTCCTGCCTGGGGAACAGCACCGTGCGTTTGCTGATGAACAAATAGTACCACTGAAATGTTCATTCAGCTAAAGAATATTCTGAATTCACTCTTGAAATGGCTTTGAGTATAGTGGAATCAACCTCTGGTGCACTTGTTATATCAGTCGAACACAGGGTACTTGTGCATGAGTGCAACCAAGCTAGCAAAAAGGCAGCCCCCACACTCTTGTTCTGTTCCTCATGAAAGATTTTGGACTATTTTAGCACCCATAACAGGCCATATCGTATTTGATCTACAGCCAGTCAGAACAGTCACCATTCATAGTTGAATGTTAGGGAGTAGGGTTAAGGGATTTGCACTTTCCAAGTTCTGTATATTTGTATGGGGAGGATCAAGAGCTTACACTTCAAAGTACATAACAAAATGTGTATTAAATATATTCATCTCTATGCAAATGCTAGAAATCAGTCCCTAGCCAGAGCTTAAAAACTTACATATTGCATCTTCTTCTTTATGATAAATAACACACAACAGTGTGTTATTTATCATAAAGAAGAAGCAAAAGTGACTGTTGAATAGAAATTTGCAAGAGGAAACTTGTAGAGAGGCAAAGATATGTCAGGTGTGACAGGCAGTCTTAAAATTCTTTTGCTTTTTGTCCCACCAAATGTCACAGTTGGCTCTGAGGGAGCAGCGAGTCAGAGAGTTCAGCACACACCTGTCTCTGTTTTTCTCCCTGAGCTCCTATCTGACGATAGCAAGCTTTTCTTTTCCCTAAGAGCAGATGACAGCAAGCTTTTCACAAACCCCCTCAACTGGTCTAGCCCCTGATGGCAAAGGGCACAGCAAGTGTCCTCTTGGTTACAGAAATAGTCCACCCCACTGTAACGCTTGCCCATTCACAATCTCTGTAGAGTTAAACAGCTTGACAGGAAGAATAAACAAGAGGGAGGGATGGTGAGGAAAGAAAGACAAAACGAGGGAGGGGTTTGGAGGAGATGGAAGAACGCTGCTCCTTTTTCTCCCTTTCAGTTGAAACAGTCTCGGGAGCTGCCCCCCAGCAAAAGAGGGAGAAAAGCATGATGAATAATTAACTTCATGAAATGTCACAAGCGGCAGAGAGAAGTGTAATAATTTCTCTGTTGGGTTTAGAGATCTGGTTTTTATTCGTTGCCTTTATGCCCTGTAGTGCTATGCTACGCTGAGACTGTGAGCACAGGACTGCAACCCGTCCCCTAAAAGCATCCCCTACGTTACCCTACATACTTTTCAAATAAAAGCAAATAAATTATTAATATTTGGTCCTTTTAGCAGCATCACAGAGACATCTCACAAATGTTTTCTACATGTCTAAATCAAGTCATTGATGCCATCCTCATTAGTTGTAAAACCACATTTAAGAAGCAGGGGTCTCTGATGGTGAGGGTTTAATCAATGTCAGGAAGGTTTGAGCTTTATTTCTTTTTACTTCTGGAGACCACAGCATGCATGTTGATATGAATAAAAGATAAAAATAACAAATTTCTCTACTGATGTTCTTAACAAGATAAATTTGTCCTCTGTGCTATAAAGTTCAGAGCTGTGAAAATGGAGTACCATGACCTAGTTTAATGAGGTAGATATAGAGATATACAGATATATATAATTTTTATTGTCATTTTTCATACATCTTTAAAAGAGAAGAACTAATCGTTGGCCCCTGCATGTATTAACATGGTCTAAATTTAATATCAGCATGCTTTTCATGTGTAGTAGAGTAGATAGTCTGTCTTTTATCCACTTAAAGTACTAATGGTCATAATAGTGGACACAGTGAAGATTATGTTTCAGTGTATGACCTATTTTAACAGTATAGAGGGCACAGCACTTTTTAGGCTTACAAATCTGTCCTTAGCCAACATTGTAAAAGAGACTGTAATAACGCGGATGATTTCATAACAAAGAATGCATGAAATGAAATGAAAGATTTCTGTCGCAACAATGTGCTCGCTAAACTCACACTCTAAACGTGATTCCTTATCAGTAAATACATGGTTTGTTTAAAATGAGATGCTGATTTTACCGGTATTTTTTGTCTTCTTTTAAGTTGACATTGAGTAATTATGCCTGTAGAGTACTTTTTGCATAATATGGAGATTTAACTGTAAATAAAAGTTCACTGAAGATTGTTAACCATTCTTAATTTGATGCTTGAAGTGTTGGATCGCACTATCTGAGGCCTAAATACTGTATATCCATTCACTGTATGCTCAAGAAAAATTTTACTCGAGGCAGGGTTGGCTTAGCCCACTAGAGGGACCCGGGGCAACAATGAGCCGTGGGCCCCTTTTAAACCTCCTATTACACACACATTCCCTCAAATTTTGTTATTTTCAGATCTATTCATTTTCAGAATCGTTGAAATAAACCTCTTCATGCCTCAGGCTTGATGATAGTTTGACTAAATAAGCACTTTGTGGGAAATACTAAGAATAAACACTGACACATTAAAACATATTAAACGTCGATTTTGACACATACAAAACCTCAATATTAGAAAATACGTAGGAGCCACCTCTACATTTATTGTTTCCTTTACTGTTAGACAATGTACACAGTACACATATGATCTAATATTTTCAGATCCCATAACTATTTCTGTCTAGGCAGTTGTCTGTTTTGCCCAGTTTCTAATCCAGTTTTGGACATTCGGATAAGATAGCTTCATACTATACAGTCAGGGCCAGCCTGTGTAATTGGCAACACAGGCAGTCGCCTGGGGCAGTTTGATATACTAATGTCATTCAGTGGGCAAAAGCAGTTGTCATTACTCCCATAAGTAGGTAGGTGCATTTCATCAATACTGACCTCTGTGTGTCATTTTTCATGATGCCTTCCAGACAGAGTTGAGCTCCATCTCCTGACATTCACATGGCACTGTGCCAGAGCTCATCTCTCTCTGCTTCAGAACCACAGTGTTGGCGATATTATGCATTTGTCATGAACATTTGTCGTGGCTTTCGTGTCTCACTCTGACAAACAAATGTAGCTTGTTTTTGCCATTACAGCAGCAGTATCGACAAGTGTGTCTCCAATATATGTGAGAGGGGGACAGTGTGCCATTTATTCATGTGGCACGTCAGCCTTAATGGCTCCATTAACCATTCATTTGTAATTACTGTAGAATTATTTACCCATATATTTTTTCTCTAACACAACCATATACAATGTCACTGTTATTTGTTAGTCAAAGTATATTAGTAGTATATAATTATTCCCCCATACTTACTTTAACATGAAAGTATCACACCTAGTCTATGAAACAGTAATGTCATAATTTCTTCATATAATGTATTACATTATAAATCTGTTGCATTTACCAGCTTTTTGAATAAGCAAAACTGCTCAAATGAACATGTAAACAGCTTTGTTTCTAGTTGAAAATAAATACATGCTGCATAGGCGTTAAGTAATATAAGATTTGGTTCACTGTGCCTTACAGACCCACTAGCATAGCTATATACTTTTAATCCATCCCTATAACTCAAGGGCAAATATAAGCATCCCAGCTGAACATTGCTTTTTTATTTCTTAGGCACTGAAATGTTCTATTGTTTTTCATTTTTAGTATTTCCTTTTAAGACTTTCCAACTTCTGTATTACCTGTGTGTATAAAAAGAAGAATGTGGTACAGATTTAAAAACATTGTAGATCAAACAATTACAGCAATTAAAAATCATGTGTTTTAATAGCAACCAGATATAAAAGTAGTCAGAATAAAAGGAATAAAGAAAGAATACCCTAATTGCCCATCTAAAGCACGTATGAGGACAGGCGTTTTTTTGACTTATGCTAAGCTTCCCGTAAATGGCAAATCAGTGAGAAGAGGCAAAAATCTCTCCCGGCGGAGCAATCAGCATATTAATACTGAAACAAAACACTCAAAATTCTCCCTTGTATTAGATCCCATTTTAAATAACCTAAAAGTAGCATTTAATTAACAGGGAGTTACACCTGAGCATTTAGGTTTTAACCAAAGAAGTCTCTGTTGTTATTTTGTCTTCTTCTTTAATTATTCTGAATTAGAATCTTACTGAGATTCTCCGGGGCTTTAATTAGGGACTGAATTAAAGTTATGTAAATACAGATGGAAGCTGCAGAGTCTTTAAATAGAGTTGTGTTGCATCTGTTTTTTGTTTTTTGTTTTTTTTTTGGAAGAGAAAACATCCTAACTCTTTCCTTTGAAGTTTGTCAAATCACTCCAGGGTTACTTTTCCCTAAGGTGTTTATGTGGATTGGTTTTTTTTTTTTTCCTCAAAGGGTTATGACACAAAACTATTTTTGCAAATGAGCCATTTTTGTTTCTCTGAATATATGTAAAAATGTGTATTTTTTGTGTGTTTCTGTGGGTGTCTTTTTCTTCCGTGCATATAATTTGCGTTTACATTCTTGTATAAGTATTAACTGGAAACTCACATGCATGAAGTTACCTGCCTATAAATGTATTAATAACTGATTTGCCACCTCCAATTTGCTGATCTACTGTGAAAATGGAAAGAGCTGGATCAACCTCCCATTGGGCTAGATTAAATCCAAACTAAGTGCCTGGGCCCTGACTGCAAGCTTCAGTCTCTGAATAATAATGGGTTCTTTCAGCTGTGTTTGTCATCAAATTAGCCCTCTACTTCAGACGAAGCGCTCAGAGAGTGCAATTCCTGACAACGACGGAATCCAAATTAGGCAAAGTCAGTTTGAGGTTTGTAGGCTTTAAAAGGGAGTTTCATTTGTGAAAGTGATAATTTCCATAGGAGATAAAATGACTGCTCGGGTTCATAAAAACACATGCTTTTCTGCTTTAATGCTGATTCCGACTCACATCACAGGATAGACTGTAAAACAAACCTTCAACAAGCAATTGTAGCATGTATTCAAAATACAACCCTCATTTTCAACCATGAAGTCTTTGAAGCTTCTCCATCAGTCCACGCTTTCAGATGTTCTTTTTCTTTTGTGTCTCCCAAATAAACATTGCAAATGTATAGAGTGCATTTGTAAGCATGGAACAATACTGTTTAACACAGTCTTGAGGCTAAGTTCACGTTTGTTTGTCTTCCTGTCTTGAATTTCAAGGGACCCAGGTTGAGTTGCTCCTACTCCTCTCTGCCTGACACACTATTGCTCTTGTACCTTTGATCAACCCAGGAGAGGGAAGCTTGCCCTGGGAAGCAGCATCACTTCAACACAGCAGGGGAAAACATAAAGCAGGAGGGGGCAAGGAAGATGGGATGAAAACATTTTTTTCCTTCTGGGCACTTTATGTCTTACACACTCTATTTAAAGGTTGAGCAACAATTAAAAGATCAGTTCGGGGGAACCTGATGAAGTCATGGCACGCTTGAATCTGAAATAGATTAGATTAGAATAGAGCTGCAACTCATCCACCTGGGCTTCAGAATAAAGTGGGCTTCAGAAAGTATTTTATAAGCAAATGGAAACACACAATCAAACATTTACAGTACTTACTTCGACACAGAAATTATTTGCTCTTTGCCATAGAGAAACTGAGTAATGATGACTCCAACCAACACCTGTTTTTTGGTAACACCCCCATCTATTATTGATTTTAAAACAATACCTTTTGGATAAAGTCAGGTATCCTTTTAAGAGTTGGAGGACTATCACTGATGTTCAGCAAGGGGACCTAATGTAGACGTGTTTTTTTTACTTTCTCTTTTGGAAGAATGAGACTCACTTTACCGTTTATCCAGATGGCTGTATGTTATCACAGAGAGCTCAGACCATTTACAGACATATTCAGTCTCTCTTCTCAGCTTGGGTAGGATATGGAATAACAAAATGCCATTAACCAGAGCTTAGTACTGAAATGATATATTAAGTAGTGCAAATGTCTGAAAATGTCAGTGTGTTCTGTAAAATACAGAACTAGATATGAGTGTGAAGAGATTGGTGTCATTCCTTCATTTAAAAGTACATATATTGATTGAATGGATTCGACTGGTGTCTCCATTCTCAGGCCAAACAGTTGAGTGAACAGTAGACCCTCTGCAAATTTTTGAAAAGGAACTCTAATCTTATTTTCTAAAGAAACCCTACACATGCAGGGAGAGACTCTAAATGGGACAAAAACCATATTACATCTTATTTCCAGAAAATGTGCGGCATTGAGAGGCTGCAGAAATAGCTTTAAATTGTTTGCTGAGATCAATTGTAGTACTTTGTAATGGATTGTTTTGGTCTGTGTCTCGCTCTTTTTCGCTGCAGGGCTAAAGCAGATCCATGCCCTGTCCATCCAGGGGAACTATGAGCTTCGTATCGACTTGGAAGACTTTGAAAATAGCACTGCATACGCCCAGTATGGTACCTTTGGAGTGGGCCTTTTCTCAGTGGACCCTGATGATGATGGATACCCTTTGACTGTGGGGGACTATTCAGGCAATGCAGGTATGTGTCTAGTGAACTAGTTAGACTATGCTTGAAAGAGTTTTTGTGCTGATACTTGTGTATGCTATTTTTGCTTTAGCATGTTGTTTTTTTTCCAATTAACCTAACTGTGAACACAGAAGTCACAGCATTGAGTAAAATCTCCAGCCAACTTCAGTGCTCTCTGCTTTCTAGTAAAATAATAGTGTCATTGCAGTAGGTGTGTCCACTTGTTAAACCATGCAAGACAGTTGCATAGAGAGGAGGGCTGCTGGTGCTGTGTCTCTGCTCCCCAACCACCAAATCCAAGCCAGCTACCTGTCACCTTGATTAAATTACTGCCAATTAATTGCACTGCTTGACCTGCAGCGTAAACAAAAACCTGCCGTTGAAATGAAGAAGCAATTTAAAGAACCTTTGGGGAACGCTGCTCAGAACACAGAGAGAATGGGGACATATATGAAAGATGGAGCAGTGAAGAGACAGGGAGGAAGGAGGGAGGCCTGGAAGAAACTAGCATGGAGAAATGAAAGGGCCAGGTGTGAGAAAAGAAGAGCGTAACAGAAGAGAGAAATAGGTAAATAAAAATGAGGATAGAGGTATCTAAGGGACAGAGGAGAAAGAAAAGTAGAGGGGTAGAAGAAGAAAACCAGAGGTGAAGGAAAATGTGGCATGTGTGTAACCGCTTTTTGCCCAGATATGGTGTCTGCTAAAGAGTCTTGTAATAATACTCCTGGTGCATCCTCAGCATGGCCTGACCTTGAACTCATCTTCCTGTTGGACATTTGAATCCATTCAAATTAACAGCACTCAAACTCTCAGGATTCTCATGCTCTCACCTTGGCATTCCTCTAAGCAGTGCTACTGTTATTATTATTAGACCTGCTTTGCTCTGCTGTGGCTGCTTTCTGATCAGCTGACAGGAGCTCATTTGGACTTGGGGCAGCTGGATCTTAATGGGCATCAGAGGAAGCTGGCAGTCCCCAGCCACCAAGGTGACACCCAGCACCTTGCAAATGAGCCTTTAAGTGCTTCTGTTTTGTTTGTTTTTCTCTTTTCTGAATCCGCTGGACATCATCCCATTGCTGACTCCACTGAGCTGTTTCTTTCTCTTCTCTTTTCTCGCCACGTATCTCCTTTCTCTTAATGTCAACCAGCACACAATGTGCCTTTCAGATTATTTTTTCTGATGACTAGTTACCATGGTAATGCCAGATGGAGAGCAGAGTGGGGCAGAGTGAGAAGGTAAGGAGCTAGGTGGCCACATCCTGGGCAATTAAGGGCTGTTTGATGCCCTGATGAGCTTTTAGCCATCACCTGATGGCTGGTGAGCGGTCTTTCATTCTGCTCTCAGCTTTATCCTTCTATCCACTTCTGGTCACAGTGTGAAGCCTGCTTTAGAATGAATGGGAAGGACAGAGAGTGGAGGGAAGGTAAAGAGACTTTATTGAACATTATGAGGTCTTTGAACATCCATTTGCTGAAAACTTTGGGTCTGTGCAGCATGTCTAAGGACATTGCTTTTATTTTACATGTTAGCCTTTTAGAGAAGTGGCTTGTAAAATCAGTAACTACTTGTAAGTAGTTATTGATGTAGACAATGTGCCAGTGAGTACATTTTCTATAGTGAGTGGATGGTTTTAGCTTTGCAATTTGATTGTGCCAATCAGAGTCATGCAGACCATGATTAAGGGGAACTTGCATGCTGCAACTTGCTTGTGCCGCATCCCTGCAGTGGTCTTACATCATTGTCATATTCAGAGGTTGCAGGAAAGAAAGCCCATATATATTGTAAAATATGTCTCTACAACAAAAATAGCTAAAAGGTTTAAGAAAGAAATTAGCATATGTGATAAAGTCCATTAAGCTGATGAAGTATTTTCTCCTCTCTTCTAACATTTCTGTCCACTAACTGACTGACATGAAATCATGGGGGAAGGGGGCATTATTAAAAAGGAGGAGATAAAAAGGTCACCATGGAACCTTTAATAAATTGGCTACAACGCCGTCTGACCTACTGCTTTAGATAATGAGAAGCAGTCTTCTCCCTCTGTTTATAGAAATGATTAATTGAAAATTCTGGTACCGTTTTGAAGTTGAAGTGTGATTCACTCTGGGATACATCTAATTGCTGGTTTCTGGTTTTAGAAGCAAAATTATATTGGTGAAAGTCAGAGAAGCTGCTGCTCTTGTATATGATGTCTTTTTATAATTAATCAAATTATGCCAGTTCATTCTTTTTAAATGTATACTAAAGCATTCTGTTTTTTTCACGTGTTCTTACCGTAGGAGACTCTTTGCTGAAGCACAATGGGATGAAGTTCACCACCAAAGACAGGGATAATGACCACTCAGAGAACAACTGCGCCTCCTTCTACCATGGTGCCTGGTGGTACCGCAACTGCCACACCTCCAACCTTAACGGCCAGTACCTGCGTGGTCAGCACACCTCCTATGCTGATGGCATTGAGTGGTCCTCCTGGACTGGCTGGCAGTACTCCCTGAAGTTTTCTGAAATGAAGATACGACCCACCCGTGACCCTGAGAATAAATGAAACTGACATAAGAGAAAGAGAGAAAAAGAAGATACTTTTTTAAAAATATTACAAACCACAATTTCTGACAGCTACAGTAGGTGGAGTTACTCGTCTTGATATTGTTTATTCACTAAAACATACAGTACCTCTTTGGGTTTAGTTGACTCTGCTGTTTGCCTCCTGATGTTTCTCTTCCTTTTTTCTTCTCTTCCTCCATCACTCAGCTACTGGTCATGCTGGCTGCCATAATCCTTCCCCTGGTCCTTTTCTTAAAAAAATAATGTAACCGTGATGCCCTATTTTTGATCATTCAGTTCACAAAAACTGTTGACAGTCCACTGCGCTTCATCCAGTCTAACATGGTGGTCCAACAATCCCCTGCTGAATTACACACCAATGATTTTCTCTTGACATCTAACTCTACTCTTGCTCCAAATGCAATAGAAAACACAATCCCTTCACAGAATATGGACAGAACAAATTCACTGTATACCCATCTAAAATTAAGTCTAGAGTTTCACCACTGAGAAGGGACAGCCTAGTGGTCACACTACACTAAGTCACATTTACGTCCTTGATCAGTGCGAATGAGACCCAGCAGGATAGTGGCAAGAAATGCAGGCCCTCAGATAATGAGAGGGAAAGGGAGACAGAGAGTGTGAGGAAACAATTTGACAAGACTTAAATTAGTCAAAAGAAAGAGGGGCAGAGTGAATCAAAGAGGCGATAGGAAGTGGAAGAATAGGAAATGCAAAAAGAGGAATGAGAAAAAGAAAGAAACAACAGAGGATCTCATTCGTCTGACTTGGGCCATTAGGGAGCATATTGGGCACTTTGTCTGATCTGCCTGCCAGCTGAGTTTTGGCCAAGTGATGCAGCACTCACAGATGGTAACCCAGCACTTTGCATGTGTATGTATGTGCGTGTGTGTGTGTTAGCGTGTGTGTGTGTTTGTGTGTGTCTACGATATAGAGAGACAGACAGACAGAGTTCTCTAACACTATCAATTTCCTGTCACGTGTTCAGTAGAGTGTCTCGATTGACTTAAATGTTTATGCACAGACGGACTAAACATGATGCATGGCTGAAATACCTTCACTCTCTCCATCTTAGCTAACATGAAACAACAAAGCCACTAATGTATGTACATGTAATAGGAAGGAAAAGACAATGAACAAGGCCCACGAGAGCACAGAATGAGTGGTGAATGAAAGACTGCTTCACCCCTGCTTTGCTGATCTTATTTTCATGGACCTGGTGAGAAAATGGTACATTTTCAACAACAACAACAACAACAACAACCCACATTTCCACTTTTCTGGTTCGTCCTTGGCTTTATAATTTGTTCTCATTTCCAGGTGATTATTATGGGATTTCTTTGTGTGTGACACAGTTTCACTGTCACTGTCATGCAAGCAGAAAGTAAGTTGCTGTAAAATAAGATTTGATGCTCTGCGCCAGTGTTTTTCTTCTTCTAAGTAGGAATTCAACATTGTGTTATAGCAAAAACAAAATTGCCTAAAGCAACCAAAAAAATGAAAGAAAAAAAAATATTATGAAGAGAAAACATGCAGAGAAAAAAAGTTGGTGAATCAACTTTTTTTTCACTTTCATCAAGTTTTTTTTTTTGGGATATACTAAAAGCTTTAAAAAATATCTGTAGAATTATTGTACAGCGTGTATGACTTTTAGAGCATGTGAATCTGTTTTCTTACTATGCTACAAGACAAAGAGAACTGGAGCACATGGACTTGACAAAGTTCACTGGTTAAAAGATGAAGAAGTCAAGTGAGAAATATTTACAGAATATTTTCGTTTCCTCTACCTGAACAATAGGTCAGAGTGGCCAGCTCTACTCTGAAGGTCAAATATGAGTGAAGAGAAGGAATGTTATTATCCCTCAAGCACACGTCCGTTTGAATCTGCAGCACAAACATAAATCTTTTATGGGGGCGTACTATGGGAGAGTTTTGGAACCTCTTGGCACATTAGCTGCCTTGCTGGACATATGCGATCTCTCCGACATCTTGGCTTTGGAAAGTCCTGTGGCACCGGGAGACAGTTTTGAATGTGTGCTGAAGGGTGTCGCCCCAGGTGACAGCGAGTTAACGTGTAGCACTGAGCAATGCTGCACTGAATACCTCTGATACTGGAACAGCTGTCAGTTTCTCTGTCATCACCGGTGCTAGGAAGGATGTCCCGATGCTCTGTGTGTGTTTCCGCAGCACCTCGGCCGTGTGCACACAGCTATACATCATGTCTTGATGGATTCCTGCCACCCCTCTTCAACATCAAAGCACAGACACGTCACAAATACTTGCTGATGTTATTATGGCACAGAGTATGAAGCATAATAATGTTGGAGAATACAGCTAATTTAAAACAAGTTGGAAATTTCTGAAGTCACTAAAGGAGGACTGTGTGCAAGATGTGCAAGTATGTGTGTGTCTCTCTCTGTGCTAAACAGAGCATGTGTGTGTTTGTGTGTGTGAGTATGTGTGCACATGTGTGCATCTACAGTGTCTCTGTGTGTACACATATATGCACCTGCTTTCATGGTTTGTACATGCCCATGTGCATGAGCCAGACAAGAGAACGGGAGGCTGAGTGCGTCTCTCTCTGTGGAATTTTGAAGTAATGTGATGCTTATGTACAACTTGCCTCCCCTGGTATTTGTGTTGATAACAGAGAGATTTGAGTAATTATAATGAACTATTACTTATTGTGATTGTGAACCCATTAGAGTGGACACCACCTTCTGGTACTGTGTTGAACTGCGCTTGTACCCTAAAACCCTGAGGACCCACTCCCAAAATCTTTAATCACTTCACCACATTGTGCTCACTACACTGTATATGTTAATGCTATGTTGCCCCTTGTTATTTAAATGTAAAGTATTGTTTGCCATGCCCTTTTCTGTGTTTTTGTTGAGTGAATGCCTTTAAAGTCACTTTCTCTGCTGCAGCTTGCTGAGTCTCCAACGAAAGACATGATAAAAGAGTGAGATCAGAGGTTCTAATCATTCCCGGTTATTCCAATCATTACAGTGCATCAGCACCTTCTTGATCGATCCCCAGGTCCCCAAACCTTCTATCTTTCTTACTGTGTACCTCCTTAATTGCCTTAGCCTCTGCTGCCAATTCCCCCTCACTCCATAGCTCTTAAATTCTCGTCTCTTCTCTCTCCAGTCCAGACTGCCTGCTTCATTATTGCTTTGCTTTTTGCCTCATTCTTGTTGCCCCTCTCCTCTTCCCCAGCCCACACTCCTCCCAGTCCTTCAGTCCCAGTGCAGAACTAACTCTGTTTTCTTTTTTCTTTTATTTTTAGTGAAGTACTATAGATTGTTTTGCTGAATCTTGATAATGTGTTTTAATGTTCTTGTCGACATTTAATAAACATTCACATTTTATAAATGGGGATCATCTAGAAGTGAGTGTTTCTTTTTTTCTAGGTGTATCTATAGTACATTTTTAGTTAGCAGAGGTGGTTGTCAGTTTGTTTGTTTTTTGTTTTTTTTCTGGAAAGGTGGCCTTTTCTACTGTCAGGTATTTACAATGAAGGTAAATTTAATTTTGTTGGTGGAGCAGATAATAAAACAATGCTTTTTGAAAGATATTAGCTCAGAAGCAACATGCATTTCCATAAACGATGTCTCGGTATCTAATAACTGTAACGCATTTTCACTGATTTAAAATCAAATATTCAGGTAGTAGCTAATCTCATATGTCTTATACTTTATACTGGCCATTGATAGGTACGAATTTTTAGCAGAAAAGGAGCAAATTATACTTTGCAGTTCTGCTGATTTGATCATGAGTCCATATTAATACACTGACGCTATAATCAATGGATGTTACATAGGCATTTATTACACATATTTAAAGCACAGAACTGAGGTGTTTGTTTACACTGTCCATTAAAGTAAGGTGTCATCCAATCAGAATCAAGGATTATGACCATGGTATCTATGCACAGTAATATACAAAAACTATTAATTATCATTAAAGCCTGTTGAGAGAGTGATGTTTTTATAGTCACAGGAGTTCGTATAGGTCCCAGTAATTTATTGACTTATCGTTTGTCAGATATTCTTTTCACTGAGTCTTTTTTTCATGTAATTAGCATTTCCACAGTGATGCTCTTAAGCACCAGTAATGATATGAGCATTACTTTTAACTGTTATAATGTGAGCACACTACTCCATTAGTTTTTCTGCAATGTTAGTATTCCATTTTCCTCCCACTTTCACATTTAGATTAGTAAAAAGCTGTATATGTAATGGCGTGTATTAGTCTTTAGGTCTTACTTGGTTGGTTTTATTACCTTATTGCTTCTGTTTATTATTTCTATTGCTTTTCATATTTTGGTTGAGAACTTGAGTACTAAAGTATCCTTTAGCCTGCTCTACTGAAACATATTACTTGTTGCTGCTCCAACCACCCATGGGAATAAACACTTTCATCTTATTTCATATAGTCAAATACAGGTCTTTCTGTTGGAACATCCAGATTTGATGTGAGTTCTCAGAGATTGGTAATAATAAGCTTTAACGTGTAACATGGTAACTCAAATAATTTCTAATGCTGAACAACCTTTATGTCGTCCCGTGTTTTTTTGAAATCGTGCAAAACAAAGCAATCTGTCACTAATCAAATTCTGAGTGTCTGCGTGTGGCCCAGACCTAGTCCAACATGGTGCATCTCCTAATTTCCTTGAAGGAGTGGGAGTCATGATAGGAAGGGTGCGTTTTGAAGGAGTAACAACGAGAAGGGATGCCAGCCGTGTGATCTAGCTCTTCAATTATTAGTTCAAAAGGCAGCAAATTAAGTCAGCGACTGAGTTCCTATCTGTGTAGAGCCACTAGATGCACAGAGCATTCAAGTCTTTACACCTCGTGTGTGCTGACTGTGCCATCTACACAGTCCCTTCAAAGTGCAGAATTGACAGCCAAAATACTGCAGCATCAAGTTGCTCTAAATACAGAGAAGGACAAAATAACTGGTGAAATATGTATTATCCTGTGTAATTTATTAACTTTTTCCAGTAGAAGTCAAGATGTTGCTGCCTAGTTCAGTTTTACATTTGCTTCCTGTCCAACTGAATGTTTGCTAAAGTCATGATTTAAACAGGATTAACTCCACCAATCTTTTTCCCTATCAGGTTTAATTTAGTATCAGCATTGCAAAGAACTGCATGAGAAAATACTAGAATAGTAAAGGAAATTGCTTAAAGAAACCATAGTGAGCACTAGACAGTGAGTGGTACTGTGTTAGGGCAGTAATCCAATAAAGGCATGCAGCCCAACATAAAGGCGAGATAGAAGAAAACCTAACTTTGGCAAAGAAAGTAAAAATAATTCCTATTTGTCTCTGCGTGGGTCATTTTGAAATTGTGCATTTTCGTCAGGAATTACTGCATACCTAAGAATCATTAGCTCCACCTTTGCCACACAGTTCTGGATTTGGGTTTTAGTATTCCTTCCCTGCATCTCTTTTCATGCCACACATTTCTCTTGTATGCTTACCCTGCATGTCAGCAGGGTAAGCATACAGATTACTGCAGAGCCATGAAAACCAACTAAACACATGAACACCTGACTGCAAAGGAGCATTGTATTAGTTCAGAAAAAGCACAAATGTCATGATTTAGTAATCTATCAGCTAATCGCACCACAGAACAATCTCCATACACCATCTCCATCCATAATATAGCAGTCTATTTCATTTGCTTGCTGTACAATGATTGTTGCTATATAAACTCGTACCCATTTTGCAGTAAGCTTTACTTCTCCTTCCCCAACCCGTTATCTGATATAGTATATCCAGTGGCTCTGACACTGATAACACAGTATTGTTGTTGCCCTGGCTTCACTCTGTGAACACCCATAGGGAGATTTGCATTGCATGGCTATATCATCACCGTTCTTGCTGGGAAGCCAGGATGCAGCTTACTGCAGAGACATGGATGTCAAATGGAATTGTGTTGCTGTTCGTTACTACAAAAGCTTTTATCCTGTGTTTCTGAATGAATTAAATGCATGTTGCTTTGCACAGTATTAATGTAAAACACACTTTGATTCATTCACCGCTAAACCAGTTAGAAAGCTGGAAGTGTTTTCCAAACAAAATCACATTTGCTGTGCTCATACAGGCAAAATGGTGCAGACCAAAACAAAGCACAGGCATCACTGCAGAATGTGCAAGTCGGTCTGCCACTCATTATTTCCTCATTATTTTTGCACAGCCTTTTAGTCAAGCATCCTGCCTGACTAAAAGCAAGACCTACACAGACCTGTTTTTTTTTTCTCCCAGTGTGATGCAATTACAGATTACTGTAGAATATTCTCAACACAGTACACTGTAGACTCACACTGTAATTATGTTTTCATTATTTTCTTCATGTGATCAGTTACCGAATTGCCAACACAGTGAATAATGACCATTCAGTGGCTGCCTTAGCACTTTTAGAGGACCTTGCGACGACAACATGCTGATTTTCTTTTTTGACAAATGACAATTAATAGCTTATGCAGCACTTAATCTTTCCAAGGGACATCTGTATGTGTTTTTGAGTGGATGTGGAAGCTTTCTGCTCTCCCTGCAGTCTGAGTCAGTAAGTTTGCATGGCAAGCTCAATTAATTAGTTTTTCGTACGTTAATGTAACTTTGAGTCTAAATCAATTAAATTAGTTGATCTAATCACTCTCTCCTTGTGCACAAACGTAACCCATTTCAACCTGCATTAGCATCTGCTTCAAGTTGGTGTCAGTTCAGCTGGCAGTAGTACATATTCAAGTAGAGATTGTGACTGTTTTTCCTTCCCTTTAAAAGCAGGTCTTTATTTTTAGTGGTGCATATATTACTAACTGCATTAGTGAGACTTAGCCATTATTTTTTATTTTAAACACATTTGCTTAGGATTCCTACTTTCTGTCTGCAAATTTAAGCTAAGCTGTTTGTTAAGTTGTTGTTCATTATTGGAATATATTCCAACCATCATAAAGTCTAAGTTAATTAGTAGCGAACTGTCCACCTTTCTTTGTCACATATGATAATAAATATATGTTTGAATAAGCTACTTCTGAGTTTTGGACTGCTGGTCAGACGAGACAAACAATCTGAGGACATTACCTTGTGCTCTGTATTTTTTCTGACATTTGTACTGTGTGTGAACATCTAAAAAATACTTTACAGATTGATCAATTATGAAAATAAGCTGCAGTCCAAGAGAAAGGTACGACATTTTTACAATCACCACGCAATTTTTTTATTTTAAAGAGTGACATTAATTACTTTATGCATTACATAATACTGGACTGTGATGGTGTGAAAACATAAACAATGATTTCTAATCTTCCTTTCTCTCCCGTCAGTTCATCGATCCATTCTCCTTTTATACATCACTCTGTCTGTGTGAGAATAGGTTTGTCCAGTCCTCAGAGAAACACACAACACAAGCTAAGCTTTTTTACCTAATCCACAGTCCCTAGTTGTTTCTAATTTGAAATCGCCTTGTGATTTCATGATTTTATTCACAATCTACAGTCCCTGACAGTGGGAGGAAGCCGGAGTAAGTGGAGAAAGCCAACGCACGGTAAGAGCATGAAGAACACGCAACCTCCACACAGAAAGGCACCTGGCCAAGCGATGGATTTGAACCCAAGTTCTTCTAGCTGTGAGGCAAAAGTGCTAACCACTACACCACCAAGCCACATTCACGCTATATTTATTATTTTGCAAATTACCCAATGTAGCATAAATAAGCACTTTCAGAGTTGCAGCAAAAACATTTCATCATGTCACACTTCCTTTCAGCTTATTATCACACATAGAGTTTCTGGGTATGATACAACAGTGACAGGAACTCACTGTACGAGAGCAGCAGTCACTCCATGGCCTCTTCACACAGCCTTGATGTTCCTGCTTTTGGCTCTGATGAGTTTTCAGGTGTTCAGGTTTGTAAATAAGGGTCCTTCCTCTACATTGCAGAATTGTGAGTGTTTTGTCAAGTCTTTTTTTTCACATTTGCCGCTTAGAAAAAAAGCTCGTTTCTTCTGAAACTCTACAGGGGAGTCATATCAAACTGGAAATGTCAGGTAGAAACCACACACACAATTTATTACACCTTGTACCGCATTGTACTGTGACTGGTGCCAGCTCTCGATATGTCAGCACCTTGATTAGAATAATAATCCAAGCAGAGAATGGGAATAGGTGAAGAAATACTGAGGTAACAGTGAGTGTTGCTGTTGTATCCAGCCTTATATCTAACAATTTTCTTTACAAATCACAGTCATGACTTCTGACTGGCTATATTTCATCTCTTGATAGCTTTAATGTTGCACTGAGTATCTCTGTGATGAAATTAGAACTTCAGAAAATTCAAAATATCTTTGTAATAACAAAACATGGATCCTTGGAGTGTTTTTCTGGTCTTTCAGCAGAGTGTCAGCAATAGTTTTTTTAAATTTTAACATTAAGGGTTCACAGACTTATATATGTATATATAAATACATTTCCCTATGTGCTTATCTGTTAGTGCTTCTATACATGTATACTGTATGTGCTTCTGTGCATAAGAATTCTTTTATATTAAACAGTACACAGTATGTGAAAATATCACATCACAGATAGCTGTGTCTCCAAGCTCCATGAGTCCCCATCACCATGTGACGTTATTGTACATAAGTCTAATTGATGGTGCTGGTGGTGGAAGGTCCCAGTGGGGCCTTGTGGGAGCTGTAGATCTAATAGTCTGCCTGACAGACACAGGCAAAGGTAACATGCAACCTGCTTATTACTGATGACACCTCACAAATATGGAGCAGTGGCTAATAACTAAGCAGACCCCATGAGAGCTTTTGATGGAAAGATATTGGTGGGAGGTTTCAGCTAACAGGGTTTTATTGAAATCACACAAAGGGTTTTCATTTACCCTTTGGGAAATACAGGATGAACTAGTCCTGCCAAACATATGTGTCTCTGTTTGCACTACACCAGGAAAGAAAAAAACAAGGCTATATATTGACATGAGTCATCGTCATAAGAGCATATCTCTTGTCTTTGGGGATCTGCAAGCACCCAGTTCAGTTTTGATAAAGGTGGAGCTGATTTCACTTTATATACTGACAGGTGGTTAATCCATAATAATCTACATCTGCAAAAAGTAACTACTTACTAAAGCTGCAAAATAAATGTACTAGAGTAAAAGTACAATAATTCTCTTTGAACTGCAGTGGAGTGAAAATAAAAGTAACAGAATTACTCAAAATACAAGTTACTAAAAACTGTACTGTAGTACAATACTAGTACAGTACTCTGCACATGGCAGCTTTGATTGCTGTCTGTTGCGAAATTAGTTATGTTGTTATAGTAAACAACTGATAGTCACAGTCACAAGTACTAAATGTGACAGACCCTCTGGATCTGATGAGCTAATTGTCTCATTTACAAGTTGCTCTGAACCAGGCATGTCTATCAGTGTGATCGAATACCACTGTTTTGTGTCTGCAATAATTTACTGGCAGTCATTACAGAAAAAAATGAGAACTTATGCATACATTTGAAGCCTCAGTTCCCTTGCAGTCTTCAGTACCATATGCAGTGTGGGCCTCAGTAAGAAATGCTGAAGTTTTCATGCTGGGAGAGAACTGATTTCTGCAGCACTGTACTGAGTCACAGGTTGTTGATATCTAATCCATGGGGGCATTTCAGAAAGCATACTATTTCTGAAGGTTTTCGAGAAAAACAGGTGTAAATAACTAGAATTTCAGTCAGTGACTGGAATCCCTACAAGTTTTACAGTTATATGAGGTATATGAGTATAATCCACCTATCTGTGGTTCATCTGCAAGCTCAGTATGTAACAAGAATAATATTTTCAGTACAATTTAGATCAAGGGCAATGTGTTATAGAGCTTGACAGTGCAATACTGAGACTGTTTTATTATAGAATTAAAGAAAAAGAAAAAATGTGCTTAGAAAACACTACAGATAAACAGAAGATGAATGTGAACCCTGGCTTTCTGTATTAATTGGTAATAAAATTCACAGTGGTGGTGGAAAATTAAGTGATTTAATTACTGGCCATAACTTATTTTGCAGCAGGAACCTCAAACAGGCTATTCCAATAGCTGGAGATCAGGCCTGTGCATCATTCAGGAGAAATTTTGAACTAATTATAGAGTTAAAATTTTTGAAATGATTCCTCGCAGAACTGTTTCAGATCAGACTTATCCTTAGGAAGTCTGGTGTGAACAACTCTTTTGAGGTCATTCTAGAGAGTCCCTGCTGGGTTAAAGTCTCGACTGTGACCTCTGACTAGGCCACTCCAAAAGGCAGATTTTCATTTAAATAATTGTGTAGTAGAGTTACCTCGTTGTTTAGGGTCATTGTCCTGGTACATCAGCAGATGGTTCTTGTGAACAGCAAATGCAAACTGTTTTGCTCTAACGCACACATCCTTTCCTATTTAACTAATAGAACCCCATGGTTTGCTAACTCCTGACTCCATTTACCTTTTTTTTCTTTTCATTAGCAAAGGAACTCTCAAAGTTTTTTCAACATATGTGAATATTTGATGTATTCAGTATTAACAATGCAATTATTTGAGTGTTATTATCATAATCATATTTTCTCACTCTATCCATATATATGGGACATGTGAGATAAAGGGTTTGGTTGATGTTGTTGAAGTAAAAGCTGAAGTGCATGACATTTCACTGGATCTAAGATCACCTCATTCTGTGCACTCCTTCCACATACAACACCCCTTTGTCTACTTTTCCTTTGTTTTAGTTCTTATTCACAGCCTTTCCCCTCTCTTTTTCATACATTCATAGACACAGTGCCACCAACACACACACAGCAACACTTAGCATGACGGTTGTGAACCCAGCATGAGCTGTTTAAATACAGTCAAAACTCTCACTGCAGCAGCAAAGTTTTTTATTTTGAGGTGTTACTTTGTTGTCTCATACTGTTGTTACCTCACAGAATTTTAACAGTCGGATGTGAGCTTTGCAGCTATAACCAGATGCAAGTCAGGGATGTGAAAACAATTTTCATCTGTTTATTTACACAACTGCTTGTGTACCCTACTGAACAGTCATGTAACAGATTGTTTCAACTGAGCAAGACATCTGATTATACTTTACTCAACAATGCACTCACCGGTATGTTTCTCTGCTAAAATACAAAAAGCTTTTTGCTGACATTTATCACAACTATTGTTGAACAGATTTAGAAGTTTATTTTTATTCTTCTTGAGGCTCATAGTGTGAGTGGACTTTTTCAAATGTGAGAGTTTGGCAATCCAGTGAATGCTTCAATTAATGTCTCAGCATGACTACTTTCATTTATTCTCAAAATGATTGTAAGTTTAGTCACTTATAAAAAAATAAAGGATTAAGCAAAGTTGATATGACTAGCATTATGCCTAGCATGTATCTGTGCTGCAGCTTGTAGCAAGCGGGACATTATTATGATGCCTTTTACTTTATTTCTGTTTGCACAGTATGCATTTACTCTATCAGCCTCAGTGATTCTTGTCTCTTTTTCTCTGTATCGTTTTCAATTTGCTGTACTGTCTTCTTCAGGCCTTGCTTGGAATTTTCCTGCCAATCCGCAGTCCTGTTCTCACCTTTAGTCATAAGCCTTGGTTCGTGACCAAAAGGATGAAATTGGAGATACGAGTAACCAAAATTAGTTTTCTTTGCAGGGATCGGCTGGGGAGCTCAGATTCTCTGATACCATATCTAAGCTCCTAACCTATTCTTGCAACAATTGCTCCTTTATGTTGAATGGAGCTTGCTGAAGTGGTGAGGGCATCTGATTAGGATGTCTACCTGAAGCCTTCTTGTAGAAGTATTCTGGGCACGCCTGACTGAGAGAAGCCCAGAAGACTCAGGAGAGATTCTATATTCCATCTGGTCTGGGAATGCCTCCAGGTGCTCTAGAACAAACTTGAAGAATATGGCACATGGAAAAAGATGCATGAGCTGCTCCTGAGGTCATGACTCTAGTAAGGGGTGGACTGGTATATGTTTAAAATGTTAATATTGACATCACTTATGCAATGGAATAAAGTATAACACATATTTAATTTAATAACCAACACAGAACACATAGCTTTGCTGAGGTGTAAAATCCTTGAGAAATGTTATTAATATTATAAAATATTTAGAAGATTATATCTGCATCTAGGTTTGTGTCAAAAAAGCCAGAATGGTACATAATGATGCTAATTTATATTTTTCCATATCTTGAAAAAAAATAGTTTTCTCTACTCAGTGAGTGGCTGCTAGCATTTACATTTGCAATTCCATCATAATTACCATGGTATCTTGTTTAACTGTTTATTGTATGAGGTTGACTGCAATATTTGCAGGAACTTTATCCTTAGGCAAGACCTTGTTATGCCTTACTCTGCCTTCCTCAGATATGAGACAGACACACACAAGGAGAGTCACGCCAGCTCAGACGTTGCCCAGATTAACAAGGTCTGCACCAGATTTTGGGGACAATCTGATGATAAGTAGGTTACTGGAACAAGAACAAGACACTCATGCACAAGAGATGAGAGTAGGGAACTGCTGGAATGATACTAAACAATTAACCCCAGTGAAAGAGGGCACATCAAGAGGATGTGGGACCTGTGGATTCTTTGAAACCCAACATCTAGACTAACAGGTACAACTAACTAGGTACAACTATAGCTCAGTGTTTCAACATCTACAAGTAGCAACTGCAGTCACAGCTAGAGATTGGCGAAGTACAACACAAATGCTATGGCAAGGGCAATCCAGGATGACTCGGGGGGGGGATATCATCAACCCCACACTCCAAGATTGGAAATCAAGCCCTAACAACAACAACAAGCCCTTGTAAGCTGAATGCAAGAGCAGTTGACCTGAGAGATAAGATCATGGCTAAGATGGGCACCTGGACCCTCTGTGTCTGATTACCAAGACTAAGTGAAGAGTCCTCTTTAAGTCTACTAGAAGATGTGAAAGCAGCACTATCCATAATCTCTACTGCAACCATCACTGAGACCAATCAGCTGATATACACCACAGCAACAGTGATCCCTGGATAAAGAAGCTAACTGTACTGCATGGGTACCTCGCAGCACAAATGAACCAGCTGTTAATGGACGGGACCCACGCTGAATGGTTAACTGAAGATCGAACAGTCCTGATCCAGAAGGACCCCCAGGCCCAGTCCCATCCAACTACTGCCCAATAACCTGCCATGGAAGCTCCTGTCAGGCATCATAGCGGCTATGATGAACAAGAACATGCCTCAATATATGAGTGGGGCCCAAAAAGGAATTGGTAGAAATACCAAAGGAGCAAAACACCAACTACTGGTAGACAGAGCAATCACTCAAGAGCACTGCAAGAGCAGACAGACCAACTTGTGCACCGCCTGTATAGATTGCAAGAAAGCCCATGACTCGATGTCTCACTTGTGGATCCTGGGATGCTTAGAATTATACAAGATCAACAGGACTCTAGGGGCTTTCATTAAGAACTCTGTGGAGCTGTGGAAAGCAACCTTAGAGGGCCACTTCACAAGTGCGGAATTTACCAAGGAGATGTTCTGTCCCCACTGCTGTTCTGCATAGGCTTGAACCCCCTCAGCCAGATCATAAACAAGACTGGTTATAAACACTGACTACGGAATGGAGGAAACATCAGCCATGTACATCAATGTAATGCATACATGGAACGTCATAACCAACAACATCCAAGATCGCTGTCCAGAAGAGCACAGTCCTAGTAACAGCTACGATACTGCGCAGGACCTTTAAGCTCCCAGGTCTCTAGTACAGGACCTGAGTTTGAAGGAAAAAGACCACCTGCAGGGGGTGAGTGAGGAGTTTTTAATGTATATTTATATATACACAAACACACATATGACTTGCTTGTTAGAGATAATTAAAGAGCATTTACTCCACTCAGAGCTGTGACTGGTCTTTTTTCAGTGCAGTGTGTACGTATGTGTGTATAAAGAGACACAGTATAAGGATAAAATTGGCCCCTGCCGTTTTAAATAGGAAGCCCCAGTGATGAAGCAAAATGCTGTGACCTTGTCATGTTGTTGCTTTAAACTTATTCAGATGAAAAATAACATTACTCTGTTAATGAGCTGATAACTGAACAAAACAAACATTCAAAACACTTAAGTGGGACATAGATTCAAACCATTTAATGAACAATGATCCAAATAAATGTACAGTCTCAATTTCTGCAAGTCTCTCAGCAATATCTTTAAGTATGTCAAGGCTGACAGAAAACCTTAAACATCTTGTCCATCAGCTAGTGCCAAGACTCCTTCTCTAGTCAAGTCATGTTCTTCTAATAGCTATTATACAAAATATCCCAGATAAAACAAGAGTACCACCCAA
>JAUBNQ010000004.1:4636310-4649008 GCA_032353495.1 Ctenopoma kingsleyae | reverse complement strand
AAAGACAAAAATAGTTTTTAGAAGTTGAAGTCATACACATTTTTAAAGCATCATCTTTCAACCCTTTTTCTGCATTTCAGTGTAGAAACTGTGTCCAGTCTGACACAGCAGGTAGTGTCCATGAAATTCAGAGTCGTGCTGACGCTACTGTTGCTGTTCACCATGCAGACTTCAGAGGAAAGTGCTTCATGTGTTGACTTCATGTGAGTTTTTGATTATAATGCACACTAGGGTTATATTTCTACTTATACTGGGGACAATAACATACTGTTACTACTCAGACATGCTTAATCGGTTACTGATTTCCATTTCACATTTTATTTAACCCATTAACTGGATGCAATCATTTTTCAATTCTCATAAAGGCTGAGCTCTTGAGTTTCATGGAAGACTGAACGTCCGGACATAAAAAAAAAAAATCTAGTTGGATTAGATAATAATTTGTGCATTTGATACACAAATCATGTTCTACTATCCAGAGGTACACACTGTCACTCAAACCTGGATGGCGAGTTCTCACATTTTTTATATGTGAAAAACGTCCAGTGCTATTTCTTCATGTGAGCTTTCATCCATAATTCATGAGAAATATATTTATTCAGTAATGAATCCATAAACTCATGATAAATTTACTAGTTTGCCTTTAATGCATGTAAAGGTTAGGGTTACCAAACACTTACCAAAATGACTGCAGAGTTATAATATGTCAGTTACAGTTTGATGAATCAATATTTAACATGAATAAATATTAACAATCTCTATGCTTCCTTTTTGAAGGTTGCAGCACACAGTATTGTAATACAAGACATTCTGTGGTAGCTTTGTTATTGAGACAGTGAGTTATGTCAAAGAAGAGTGAACATTTACATTTGATAGAAAGCGTTTTTAATGACAATGTACAGTAAAATATATGTCATTTTATATTCCTTCTTTATAAATACCTTAAGAAACTGATTTTTGCAGCACTTGAGGGTCAATGAAATAAGCCCTTAGCGCTAAAAAAATATTATTGCCTTTGCTGATGATGCTAACCAATTTTATTACAGTTTCTTACATCACAATTGCCATAAGAATTACGGGACTTGACTTTTGGGCAGCTCTCTGCGCTGCACCAAGATTAAGGCGAGTAGATTTTTAAATGTAGCAGAGAGAATTTAATTACATAATTTCATCTTTTCCCATTAAAACAGGAATCTCAAGTCGTTAAAGTTGCTATTCTTCTGAAAACTCCATCCATGATTCAGACTTCACTGACATTGCCATTTGTCCATGTATGAAGGAAAAGCTTGTTACTGGTCCTGGCCTGATAATAATAGAGCTGATACAGCTTCACTTGGAGTCTCATCTTGTTTTTCTTCTCTCTGCATGACCCAGAAATGACTTAACAGTTTCTGGCAAACACCTCTTTTCTTTCCTCTGTTTTCAGAGAGCACTTATCTCTATTTAATTTGCCACAGAAACGTCTTTCATACTCTTCCTTTGTCCCTTCAGCTTCTCTGCATATCGTGCCATGCAGAGTTCAGCCAGTTCTTTACTGTCTATGCTGTAGCTAGAATAGCTTGTTGATGTTCTCTGTTTAAAGAAAATGCAAATGACTGAGTTCATTCAGGTACATATTTGCCATATGGACTTCAAACAGAACAAACACAATGTAGAGTCCTCTTTCGAGAGAGGCATACTGCAGCAAATCTGACAAGTCGTGCTCGTCCCAGTAAAGTTGCTGAGGCTTCTGCAAAACTTGATTCATGGATCACGTCATGTGTGATATTAAAAATGAGTATGTGAAGCTCAATGTATAAAAGTGCATCAGGAAAATAACAAAGACCCTGGCACAGCAGCACATGGCGTGCCATGTCACAGAAATGTATGATGGATGAGTCATATGGTATGTGCTCATCATTTTCTCATTTGTTTCCAGGCATCAACAATCACCTTCAGGTCCCTCTCTCCATATGTATCATGCTGTTGAATGTCAGGAGTTCATCTTTATAATTCCCTCTAAACCATTTATGCTGTATTCCTGTGACTGTGGTGTAGAAGATCATCTGCATAAGTTGTATTTGAATATATGATAAGTGTGCTTTATCCTGCTAAGTTTACTGTGTATTTGTGAAGAGGTGTTTTGTTTTGTTTTTATGACAGAGTTGGATTCAGCACTATAATATAAGATAAGATAGGATAGGATAAGATATATTTTTCAGCCCAGTGTGTCATTTTTGGCATGGGGAGGAGCAGTATTTGTGTTGAGGTGTTTGGGTATGTCATGTTTATCTTTGCAATGGGTGTGTCTTCATTAATTATGTGTCATTAATCATCATTCAAGGTAGGGTAGAAAGAGGTAGTAAAGAAAAAAAATGTAATCGATTTTCGAAAGAAAATATTGCTCTTGTCGCATTTATATTGATTTTTTACTCATTTTTTCCTCCTTTTCTTAAGCCATTGAGATCACATCAGCCTCACTTGGAGATTAGATCTTCCTTCCCTCATTATTTGCATAGCCTTTGTCTACTCCATGAACAAATAATAAAGGCTGAAAGAAGTTTCTGTGGCAACACAAGGCAGAGAAACCAGAGAAATCAGTGCTCATTTATTTAATAAATGAGCACTGATGTGGCTGCTGATGCAGCTCCTTATTAAGATGAACCCTCCTGGTCTCTCAGGACCCCTCCCTGTTGAAATAGCATATACCCACATGTATTACTGCAGTTAATATTTTCAATATTGACATGTTTGCTGCTGCCGTTGTTTGAATTGGATTAACCTGGGCTGAATCGTAAGAGGTTAGCCAGCTGATATTAAAGCCTTGGCCTTGATTCAACATATTTGGGAGGTTTTGAGAGATTTAAGTAATGTGTGTCCCCTTATACAGGAAAATGACCTGTGGGGAAAGAGTTTGGCTGAGGCAATAAGGCAGAAAATCTAATATGGTGGCATTGGCTGTCCCACGTGGCTAAGCTCTCTCAAACACTGAAGGTACAGTAGGTGTCTGACTCTGTGTGTGTCTCCTATTTTCCCCCTCTTTCATATTCTGCTTCCCCACTCCCCTTTCCTCTCTGTTTGTCTACCTTCTTATCATTACAGTACATCCAACTTAAACACACACACACTAATGTATTCTCACACACACACACATGCAGTTACACATACATAAAGTGATAAGCTCTGAGCCCTGTCTTGCTATGACCCTAACCTCATTGCAGAGTTTATTGGGCAGCTTTACTGAAGAAGTAACCTCATTTTGCCTGCAGGAATACAGAGTCAGCTATTTGTTTGGCTGTTTGCACACTTCTAAAACCCTTATACCCTTCTCCCTTTTCCTACTGTCCACCCACATCTTTGCCCACCCATTTGTTTTCCCAATAACCTACCCCCAAGTATACACTAACAGATGGTTTAGTGGCACACTGTATACAGATGGCTGCGGTTCAGTAGCTTTAGGCAAAGGAATAACATTGTCAACTTACTGCTGAATTGCAGATGTAATGATGTGCAATTGGCTGAAGTCATGAACAGGTACAATAACAGCCAATTGCAGCCTCTGAAATGAGAACCAACAAGAGAAGAAAGAAATGGTAAAAACTTTAATTTGTAAATATTTAATAGCCAAAATATTGAAGGAAGCACATAACCATTAGCCATGTTTCCTTTGATTATGGATCATCATCAGCTGTTTTTGGGGGGGTCTACTTTATTTACTTTATTTCCATTCTTCTGTCCATTTCTACCTCACCACAGAGTTTCTGAGTGCAAGGTCAGGTCCTAAGATTATTCATGTCCAGTTGTGAACAGACTTTCTTGCAGATGGAGAATTACAGGCTTATTTCCATCCTTCTTTACATCAGTTCCACTCTCTCCACTAACTTCCTCATCCTGCACAGCTGACTGCACAGTGAACTCCCAGGTCCTATGGGGGCACAAGTCCACGACCTCACAGCATCTGCCCACTCTGGTACTCAGCTGCCATGCACACTAACTGTAAACCACTATCATCTATCGATGTGGCCAAAGAACAGTGATGTTGGTTAAAGAGACTTTCTCAGTAATGTGCACTCAAATAGGTGCCACTACACATGCATTACACATAAACTGTGATGTGTGCTGTTAGTGATTTGTTTGATTTTTCATTTTCTTTTGTTTGTGGTTGTGTTTTTGTTTAAATTATTTCTCTCAGTTTATCGTTCAGAAGCGATTTAATTCCAAGTGTTTGAATACTTGAAAACATCTTTTACATTTTTGGCTTTCTCTGCAAGGGACACCTTTCATGACAAAGTCTAACCTAGTGTTATATTGTTGCATTAAAAATCTGTTGTAGTATTGAAAGTCTCCTATGGAAGAGATATGCAGTAGTATTCATCTGACTTTGATGCCAAAAACCATACTTTGCATACTTTCCTTGGGAAAGACATCTTAGATACTTCAACTTATTGGCAAACTAAACTTAGAGGAAATCGGCTCATATGTTTTTTTGGAAGGCACTTCCAGACAATGTAGCCCTGATGATAGAGAATGCAATATCATAAAACTGTCATAATAAGCATTTTTGCAATGGTCATTTGGTTTATTTTGGATTTTAGCAATGAAAACGTTATGTAGAGGTTGGGGAATTTGTTGGTTCATCAGTCACATTCTGTCTCTCTGTTTTTGTCTATTTCCTTTGCTCCATGGCCTTAACTGCTCTTGGAAGAATGGACATTCTGTCAAATGGAATTCAGGAATTTAAGTTGTTTGTGCTATGTCCCCATTAGCACCAACAGTTCAAGCGGGTGATAAAAGAAAGGAAAAAAGAAACAACTCCAAGTGCACTAAATTACTGATTATATTATCATCTAGGTTTTTGGCAGTGTGGAATATAGTACGAGAGTGACTTTATAAAGTACCTATTGAGGCACACAATGGCCTCATCCATCTTCTTTGCTTTCCTTTCAGCTCTGATTAAATGAGTGTGATGGATCCCGCCATCATTAGGGAGACTGAGGGCTGGCGGATTGGAGCCATCACAAATCAGCTTTATGTGGGAAGAGCATGGAGTGGCAGTGACAGCTTTACAGCTCCTGTGATATTAATGGAGTGGACCATTTTACATTGCATGGCCCTGAAGCTCTTTTTACATCAGACGTATGGTAACCAAAGGTCGTTATAGATCTCTGGGCTCCAAGTTATGAGTATTTCCATTGGTGTCCTGTATCTTAGTCAGCATATAATTTGTGATTACCATATGTGGTTGTCCACAGGGGTGCTACACAAGTTACTATTCATTATTCTCATCCTGAAGTCACTATGTTAATGCTGACCTAGTGACTTGATATGTAAATTGTATCTAATAGTGGTGTACATAAAAATTTTGTGCCTATAAATTTAAAAATAAACCTACCAACTGAATATTTCTTGGAGTTTAAGTTTTCTGCTGCTGAAAGACACTAATGAGCCACCTCCTAAAACTGAGTAGGTGGCCCAAGGCATAATCTATCACACCCTTACAGTGCAGTTCTTTCATCACTACCCAGGAGGTTTCACAGTCATTCACACTGTGTATCATCCCATAGATGACCCATCAAGTGCCAACAACTCAATGACTCCACAGGGTTTATAAGCCTGCTACTCCAGCCAGTTAGTCAGCACCGATGAAGCCTTCTAGATGGATGGTGAAACGTCTTCAAGAACGGGTTCAGCTGCTACTGAGCAGCATTTTTTGGGATAACCATGACCTCCGAGAATCTTTGCACCTCAAGAATATACTGTATTTTACCAGTGGTGTGAAATTGCGAGCAGGGGTAAATGGCAAAAGAGGACTCAGTGTTTTCTTAAAACACAGTTAACTTACCACAGATGGTGTTCCCTCCATGGGTCTTCCTCACCCCAATTTTTCACAGTTGGTGTGTGCTTTTTTCATCATCCAAATATAGAGATTGTCTTATATCTTAACGCTCAGTGGAAAACATCTTTGTTCTAAAGCATAAGAAAGAGGTCAGTCAAGTCACATCCTGAGAATAATCCTTCCTCTTCAAGCTACGCTCATGCAGTAGAGGGGTTGTTCACCAATCACCGGGTTTGACCCCCATTTCCTTGCCCATATATTAAAGTGTCCTATGATGTTGTCCCAAGACAGTGATCCTGAGGTTGCTCTTGGTGTGTCAGGCTGTCAAGCTCTGTATGACAACCCTGGTGTCATTGGTGTGTGTGTGCGTGCGTGTGTGTGTGTGTGTGTGTGTGTGTGTGTGTGAATAAAACTGAACATTGTTAGGGTAATAGGTACTGACAAGGTATAAAAGTGCTGTGTAAGTGCTGACAATTTAAAAATAACAGATAACAGTTGATAGAGCAGTCGCCTATGAACCTTTGGTGGTTTGACTACCGGTTCCTCCTGACCACATGTTGAGGTGTCCGTGGACAAGACACCAAAACCACACAATAGGACTGTTATCTAGTGCAACTGCCCAAGAAAATCAAAACAGTAACAGTATGTCATTTTTATTATTAGTAGTATTACCATCCCTCATTAAGATATTTCAGGTTAAAATTTTATTTCAGGCATTATTGTCATTAGCAGCAGGAATGGAGATGGCAGAGAAGCTATGACAGAGAGGTCAATTTTCCTGGGGAATGACATTACACCTACAGTAAATTCAGGCAGATTGTTCTCAAGTGAGCGAGCAGGGAAAACAATATTAGAGCAGTAGAAAAACAAAACAAAAGTCTAAGCCAATAGGAGACGCAGTGGGGTTTCCGGCTTTTGCTTTCAGAAATGAGTTATATCCAAACCATAGGCGGCCACTGAATACAGAGCAGCAGACACACAGAGCACCGTGCCTGCAGTACGCAACTTCCAACTTTATGAAGTGTTCTCTAAATCTGTGTTTATTTCTAAGTGTGTGTGTGTGTTTGTGTGTGTGTGTGTGTGTGTTTCTTTAGATACGTGTGAATCATAAAACAATGGCTCTGTGTGAAAGCTCTCTAGCAGAATTTTCCTAGTGTGAAAATCCATCCACCCAACACGAGCTAACATTTTACTCATTAATGTCTTGAGAGGTTTGCACCAGTATGAGCAGCCTGCAGAATCCCTCATTGTATGAAGATGACAGCTTTTGCAGTGTTGTTTGTGTCTGGGTGCGTGTTTGTTTGTGTGTTTGGTTTTTCCGTGTGTTTTTTTCATCCGTTTGTGTGTTTTGACATCCCCACCGCACACGTTCAGTTGAGGAACTGACTGTAATCTACAGTCTATTGTCACTGAGTCTTTCTTTTCAGTGCAGCTATTCATACATATTCAGTGGTGTGTCACCAGTGAAATAGTGATTAAAAGGAAAGTCCATGAAATGCATGGAAATGTCACAGAAGGTAAATCTTCTAATAAACAGAGTGACAAAACTCTTGAAACAATCATAGGCATTGTACTCTGACGAAAGTATATGGGCTAACTCAACAAAGAGTCAAATCTATCCAGCCAGCCAGCAAGGGGCGCAGTACACCCTGGACAGGTCGCAAGTCTATCACAGGACTGCCATATAGTCACAGACAACCATTCACACCTATGGGCAGTTTAGAGTCACCACTTAACTGGATGTCTTTGGACGATGGGAGGAAGCCAGAGTACCCGGAGAGAACCCACACAGACATGGGGAGAACATGCAAACTCCTGCTGTGAAGCAACAATGCTAACCCCACTGCACCTTCGTGCTGCCCTAAACTAAAATCATTCTTTATATAATATTTTATAAGTCATCCAGGGATACAAATGTCTGTATCAAGTGTCATGGAAAACCATCCATCAGCTGAGGCATTTCACTAAAAAACAAAGCTTCTGATGTATTCTGAAATTCATGAGGTGCTATTGTGAATAGGTTAATTGTCAGGACACAACACCAGCTACAAACCTGCATTTAGTTTTTCACACAAGGGTAGCAGCCAACTCATTCAAAATACTGTATCTATTGGATTTGACAAAAAGTTTGAACCTGCTATTGGGATATACATTAGTACTTTAATTTCATAGACAGGACATGAGAGCAAATTGTTACTCTCTGTCTATACAATTCATTCAATTCAATGTATGGTCACCCAGTGTAGGCATCATACAACATAAACTGGGACAAAAAATATGCCACATTCAACCAGACTACCTACTTGATAGAAGGTGAGACACAGCATAGCCAACACATGCAGATCTTAAAGCATCAGGACCGACAGTGTCCTTGCAAAATATCTCTCTCAGGCACTAGTGCCTCCTGAATCCTAACCAAATCTGGAGAGAGACCAAAGCATAATATCAGATAGCTAGTGGAAAATTTCCATTTCCCACCCATCCTTCCTGCAAAGTATAATGTGGGAGAATAGTATGCAGGTCTACTCAATGCTGCACATATGTTCTCCTCATGTTCTACCAATGTAGCCTGTTGATACCACCAGGGAAGTCCCTTGCCTGCCAAAATGTAAGCTTGAAATGCTTTTGCAATGACAGCAGGCAAGCCTATGTTTAGACTGAGGCTTTTCCATGTATTTACACACTGTCTTCTCTACCCACAGCGTTAATGGGAAAGACACAAATGATGGTATTTATTTGAAAATAGTCAAATCAATATTATCATTGTGTTTTACCGTGTTTCTTTCTTTCCATAAAACTCCTGAAGTAGGACAAGGATGTAAAGTATTACTACTGTTGATAGCCTTCTTCATGGGAGGAAGAATCGTTACAGTCAGCCAAGAAGTAAGTAAAGACAAGGCCACTGAGCAGCGTCTTTGTTGTCCTCCAGATGAAGAAGTCGGACTGGTGGGACTTTCGGAAGGGCAGAGGGGCAGTGGAGCTGCTGCCACACCGCCCCACTGTCATCAGAGCACACCACACCACATGGGATAACTGCATGTCATCTCACTGCTGCTGGAATCTTGCCACCGCCAGCCGGCTGGTGCTATTGTTGATGAGTAAGACAAAACACTGCCAGTGTGGGTCAATTTTGACGACCAACCTTGGACAGGAAGAGTACAAAATTAGCCTGACTGGTTCAGTATACAAATTAAAAAATATCCGTACACAGGTGGCATGGTAGCTCAACGGGATAAGCATCAGACTGGGATGCAGAAGGTGGCAGGATTGAATCCCAGCCCAAAGTCCCAGCCTATCCCCCATACCAGGTGTGTCCTTGAGCAAGACACTCCCCCCCAGGGGAATGGGTTAAATGCAGAAGGTACATTTCACTGCGTGTTGTACACTGTATAACTATGTATGTGACAATTAAAGATTCTTCGTTCTTCTTTAAAAAAAAGAGGTAAGAAAGGAAAAATGTACAAAATTGGTTAAGCCTGTAGCATCCAATGCTCATACTTTTCCACTGCCTACTTTTTCTGCATCACAATAGCAGCTATAAGACTCCAAACCTCGTTTTTCCTTGGCAATCCTGATAATATTCCCAAACCAAAGAGAATTTATGTATATTCACTCCAGCATATTTTGTAGACATCCTGATTTGATGCCCTAGCTCATTTCAACATGAGAATACTGTAGCTGTACCTAGAAAGTCTGTATCAGAGGTGCTCTGAGGTATTCACCCACATATTTACAGCCAAAACTACTTTAGCAAGCAAAAAATAATAATTAAAAAGCTGCTGCTTTGATATGACTGTCATCTCTTATACAACCCTCTTGTATCTTATTTCAGCTTTGATGCTTTCTTTGGCATTTTCTCACCTCAATGCAAACTCAACAAAAGAATTTTTCTAGTCTAACTTGCAGAACCAATAGAGTGGGACAACTCTTAGTATTTCTGCTGCAGTGGATTTCAAGTGAACTAAGATTGAGGCTGTCACCACTAAGGGTATTAGTAGAATGTGATTAGGTATTTTTTGCTTTGTAGACCCCCCGCACTGTTATCTGGCAGTGGAAAAGAGGAGTAGAGGCTGTCATTTTACATGGCATCAGCAAAGACACTGAGCAGATAGTGTCAGCACTGGGAGATCACAGGTAGAAAGGGACCTTTTTCTCTGGGATTGGGAGCTGGTAAGAAGACAGCATTGGAGAAACAGGAAAATACAGGCCGACAACTAGAGCTTATCTGGACTGTCACAAGTTCACTATGTAGTCTATATGACATTTGAAAAAGGAGGGATGATTTGTAACAAAACTATATTTCTATTGCCACAGCTACAGATTATAACCTCTAACCCATCTTCTGTTTAGAGCTTCTTTTTTTTTACAATGTTATTTTCATTCATTACACAGTGTTCTTAGATTTTATTAAGCTATTCTCTTGCCTGTGGATTACATAATATGCCAACCTTGCGTTTCATTTACATGTCATGAATATAATTATAATAAAAGTGTATGAGACATTTTAATGGAAAGCAAAGTGAATGCAGTGAAGTAGTAAACATAGAAGATAAGATGATGAAAAGTCAGGAAAGAAATAATGTAATATAAGAATTTGAATAAGAATCAGGCAAAAAAAGACAAAGACTATTATTTCTGCCCTCACGTGTAGTATGTTCCATCAACTATCTACTGACACTTGTGTTCAGCAACATTCAGTTAGCAATCCAATAAAATCATCCATTTGGCAGTACTGTAATATACTTAATTAAACCTTTTTAATACACTGTAAACGTCTAGAGCTGATATCAAGTCAGACATTCCTACACACTGCTCTGTTGCTCTTGACAGACTGGACCTTGTTTGTTTGGCTGCTGAAATGTCAGACAGAAAACAGCCAAATGTCACAGCCAGACTTTCAGCTAGCAATCTATCTCACTCTGTCTGTCTCTCTCTCTCTCATACACACACACTCACACGCACGCATGCACACACACACACACAAGTATTTCATATTTACGCTGAAGTCATCCCAGGACCGCTCTCTTGAGAAAGGCAAATGTGTTTCTTAATCCACCTGCAGAGGCGAAATCAATAGTGTTCTGCTCACCCACGCCGCAAAAGATTGTGAACACGGTCTCATCTGTCCAGTTTACACAACTAAATTGCCCCATGGTATTAATCCAAATATCACGGTGATAGCAGACAAGAACCATGGGGTTGGTGGAACAATGTGTAGCCCAACAAAAGTAGTCTCAAGTACTCACTTAGATCATTTTCCAGCCAGCCAGTTATACAAAGATTTTCATAGCTGTATGAACTGAGACTTGACAATAATAATGATGCTATCAGGTATATTTGGGGTTAGAGGAAAAAAATCTAATATACTGTAAAGACAACACAAATCTAAACAATGAGCTGAAATTTGTTTGTAAAGCTGGGGTATGCTTCAGATTCGAATGAAAGGTTCATCATGACCAGTTTATAAATCAGCATACAGCCTCGTTTGTAAAGATTTCTGTTCATTTTTTAATCTCTTTCTTGTAAAGTCGATACCAAATTTTGGAATGATTCTTTGAACCAAATGTCATGGTTGACAGCAGACATTAAACAAGAGATTAATGAAACAATGTGTAATAGTTTGGATTTATTTTCTTGAAATGAATTTTTTGTTAAAAATGTTAGAATCCCAATACACCAGAGAAGAATTTTTACCAGGTTCACACAGCAAATACTCTTCAACTATATCAATGTCAGGAACTTGTACCAGTGTTGGCAACTCCTCAGCAAGGAAAATCGCTATTGGCTGTCCTAAAACTAGAAGTCGCGAAATGACGTCATTGCCTAATTTGCATAATTGACTGTATGTAATTGTAAAGCACGCTGTAGGAGAGAGGAATAACGTCCTGGGAGAGACAAAAAAAATTGTAATATACACCCTATATATGTTTAAAACTATAAATTAACTTTCTTCTGTAGATTCTTGTTTTTTTAATGTCACAATTTCAACTCTCCTCCTTTATCCGGACTTGGACCGGCAAAAGTAACCTAAAATAAACACCCTGGTGGAGTTAATTAGGTTTACTTTTAGTTTTTTTCAATTTAATATTATTATTATTTTAGTTTAGCTTTCTTAAGTCTGGTTTGGTTTTTAACCTTAACCTTAATAGACTGCCGCGGCTTGGCACATGCACAAATCATGTGCAAACAGCAGAAAAAATCACCAGATTTGTCACTAGTTGCTTTTTTGAAAAAAATCACTAGAGGGTAGAGGTGGGAATCAGCAGAGGCCCCATGGTATGATATTATCACAATACTTGTAATACTTTTCTGTTTAACGTTCTGCGATATGCTAAGTATTGTGATACGATATATTCTGATAATCACGTTTTTTTTTTCAACTGTAAATGATGTCCTTAAAGGTAAACATTTTCACCATACATTTCATGTAATAAAAAAGTCCTCAGTCTTTCACTTCAATCATTTTTATTGCTGACAAACTGAACTGTGTGTATTACAGTCTATTCCAACTTAACTAAATGTAAATGTGTGGACTACTGTGCAATGAGAGGTATTTTGAACAGTGTAATTTGCAAAAGTTATGCAGCCCCTTCAGCAATTTAAGAATTTGAAAGTAAATCCTTGTTAAATGAAAATGATCTAAAAAATGTAGATTTGCATTAAATAAATAAAAATGTTAAATCAAATAAAATAAGACATTCTCTTAAATTAAGATAAGTAAAATGTCCTGTTTGTTGCTGCTTTAAAAAAACGTTAAAGACATTTGGACACTGAAGGAATGTCCACTTTCTTGCTCAGAAAGAGGAGCTGATTGAGAGTAAAGATATCTGTTCTACTCTGTCTCACTTTGGGAGACAGCAGCGCTGTGCAAATGGAAGGCTGC
>JAUBNQ010000004.1:4615477-4629905 GCA_032353495.1 Ctenopoma kingsleyae | reverse complement strand
GCCTGCCTGCTGCATTCTGCTGCCTCTTGGGTAGCGTTTGTGTTTTTCATCTAAAACTAATAATAACGAGACAGGCCCTTGGAGGCGCTTTGTAATTTTTCTTCCCTTTTTCACAGATCACTACGTTTCTTTTTTATGTTGCGGCACATAAAAACCCTATTATAGGCCAGTCAGGGAGTACTGCCATCTCTAATTTTCACTCGGATAGTGATTTTATTCAGTTTTATGTCATGATATTTGTTACCAAGATTTTCCTGTTCAAGAATCTGTGAAACTTGTTGCTTTACGTGGCAAGGAAGTTCAAATCTTCAACACTCTTGTTAAATATTTGTGTGTAGGTTTTTCTTTTTTACTTGCGACCTCACATGAAATTGAACAAGTTTTTCTTTGTTTATTTATTATTTATTCATTTTATTTTTGGAAAATGAATGATGTTTAAATAAATTAACATGAACTATTTGAGCATTTGTTATCACTGAATGTATGATTGCCCTTATTTTTCAGCGCTTCAGTAAACAGTGAGAGAGTGCTTTAAATTTGTTGTGTCAGAAAGAATCACAGATATGTTTGACACTGGGTCAGTTCATTTGTTCAGCTCTGACCAGAATGCACTAGGAGTGGCAATAGGTTTTCATTATTATAGACATTGATTTTCTATACGTATGAGAAGGGGGTGGCAGAAATTCTCAAGTCCACTTGATGTTATTAACTGCATCACCCCACACTTGTTATTACCTGGACCACTGCAGTCAGCAAAATGTTTTGACAAGTGATGAGATTGAGTGGGTGGAATGAGCCACCGATGGACAGACGTGAAAGAGCTGTGAGGGAAAATGAAACACTGTTGATACATTCTGTTTTCAGTTTGTCCTTACTGGCAAGGTTTTCCCGATTATTTTAAGGTTTGAGTGAAAATCAATGAACTCATTGTATATCAGGAGTCCATATATCTAAAAGAGAGTGAAATTGGAAAAGCAATATTCTCACTATGTACCAAAGTCTCCAGTGTGATGCAGTTAGCAATGACAACAAAACTAATGGCTCTCTGTAGTCAGTCCCAATGGGTTTGGAGTAGGCCAAACACATGAATCAAATGCTATACTTGGTGCCCCACTACTTCCTTGCAGTGTGAAGTACATCCTCACTTCATTAGTCACAACCAATGACTTACATTTATTCATTACATAGCCTACATTACAGGTTGATTATCTAAGACATTAATAACACATGGACTTTGATTAAGCCATTGCAAAACAGAATTTCCACATAATTTCCCCAGCACATGCATGTATTAAAATAATACTTGTTCACAAGTCATGCAAACAAATGGGCACTATCATAATAGTTACCAATTATGTGCGTAACTGGCTAATATACAATTCTGTTGACCGTTATCATGGTGGTATTTTTTCCCCTCACATCCTAGTGGGCACTGTAATATATGACTGTTCAGAGGGTACAGAAACTGACACATTTTTAATGTAGTCCATGCAGGTGTGTGACAGCCTAGAAGAAACCCCCTAGAGAGGAAAATCTGACAAAACAGAGCACATAGAGCACATCTCAGAGCAGCTCATCTGTCTTCATTGTGTCAGATGGGAGAAGCGGGCCACCAGGCCACGGCACCAACATGGAACAAGGGTCGTGTGGACAGTGGTGGAAAAATCTAAGGTATATGACTTACCTAGTCTGAGCATTGCCTACAGTATGGCTTACTGCTGTCTTGTTTGTTCATGATGCTGTCTTTTCTCTCTCTGGTCTCTGACAAATAAGCTAACTGATGCAGTGGGAAAACCTTTTAAGGTTTTTTCCACTCTCTGCCTCCCATGTAGTTCCACACTAATGGATCTATTTTCCAGCTAAAAGCATATCTTACCTAATGTCCTATACAGGATTAATAAGAATTTATAGCTATCTGTCTTGAAAAAAGATGAATAGGAAGGCTTTTGTTTTGAATAAGCACGATGTGAGTGCTGAAATATCTTTTTTAAATTCAGTCTATCAATGCATATTAGGTGTTCATTTATTTTTTTAAAATGGGTATGTCTATTAATGTTTACTTTTCCATGTTTGCTCCATTATCTACAGTACCTAGAGTCTCATTTGTATATGTATACTGTATATATCTTGCTGCACTGAAGTAAATTACCAGGTGGTGTCATGTTCACAAATATTTCACCAATTAGCAAAGCAAATCTTTTCTATTAGTAGATAAATGTGCTTAAATTGGATGTAGAATTCCTCTAGAGATGGAAGAGTTAGCTCTTTGCAAATTGTTAATTAAATGTACTGTAGTTTCAAAGCAAAGAGGGAATACCCCAACACAATTCATATGTGTGAAATAACCATATTATTGATACTCTTTATTGATATTTTCAGACCTGGAGATAACCAAAACCCAGCAGGAAACTCCTGGAAAAGGAGAAGAGATTAGATCTCTGCTGGCAATCCCTCTGCAACTTTTACACACAATTGGCTGACTGGATCATTGCCAAGACATTGCAGAGAATTGAGCAGAATTGGAAAGTGGAGAAATGTTTGGTGGCAGCGAGTGTTGTCTGTGAGTCTCTAGGTGTGTGCAGGCAATGAATGTGATCCCCACATTCCTGGAGGATGATTTTGTGTTTGTGACTCCCTCTTTCCCTGGCCATCTGTTGGTCTATTCCCTCTCTCATCTATATGGATAACAAGACATGCATTAGAATAACTAATACAACAGGCCTCATATGGTGTATGTGCACTAACAAGGCGGTGCAGATTGCACAGAGATTTTTAGAGGTTGTGCTCTGCTGAGGGTAAAGGCCATGGTGGGGTTTGTGGTGCTACAGAATCATTATCAGGTTCCATGAAATAATGGTTTATTATACTGTGTGTATTTCACCTGCAAATATAGATGATATTTGACATGTTGTTTTAACAGTATATACGTCAGCGTTTTACAAAGGTGTACTATAAGACTGCATATTTTTCATTACTGTCAACTTCTTCAAGTCTACAGAGAGAGCAAACTATCAGGCAAGAGAGAAGGTTACGATACCACTGATGCAACAGTGAGATTGACAGAGAAATAAAGATATGGTGTTAAGAGATTCCTCAATGGAGCCTCTAGAGGGAAAATAAAATGAAGGGCTGGGCCGGGCTGGGCTGGGAGAAGCAATCCTTTGGGATGAGCTCTATGTTAAAATGGAGAGATCTAAAGTGTTCTTGTCCTGAGGGAAAGACTGCCCACATCCAGATGTTGAATGCACAGTTGATGATTGATGCCTAGAGGGAGAGTAGCAATCATAAATGTGCCCGTGCACACACACGTAATGTGTGTATATGTATGTGTTAGTCAGGGATTCTCACTAAATATTTCAAAGGGCCAAGAGAGAAAACAAAGGGAAAATGGATATCAGAATCTGGAGCAGTAGTCCCAGAAGAGACACCAAAGGAGGCCCCTTTTCCCAGTTACAACAGAAATAAAATCGTTTGATCTCTGCCGCTCCTGCTTCTATTGTTATTTGCTGTAAACCCCCACCCTCCCAACCATACTCATTGTAGCACTGTGAAATTGTTGAGATCAACAAATATGTGCTGATAAATAGGCAGAGCAAATATGTTTACTTATGCAACCTGCAAAATACTTGGTGTCATCAGGGACTCACTGCTAATTTGTAGCACTTTTATACACCTTCCCACTTTAATTAGCACTTTTAAACAAAAGCCTCCCTCTACCACCACCACCACCTAGTCAGAACACCTGGCTTTGCCTAACTTCTCGAAGCATTTGTAATTACCAACAATAGCCACTTCATTCTTCTCAAAAGGAATCTTGTTTACCCAAGCAAATCTTCCATTAGTTAAATAAACGTGTTTAGTTTCATTCTGCTCCAACAATGGCAACTAGAGGTGTGCGTGGTGCTGTTATAAGAGAGCTGCAGCTGGAGGGATATCCACATTTTGTTACACATGCCAAAACATAATCAACAGCTTGAGAAATGGCTCAGACCAGTTATAAAAAGACATCTTTTTTAGCCATACAAACAATCCATATTGGCTGCACCTTGCTGAAACTGACTCAGAGGTGTGAATAGCATTATGAAACCAAAGAAGATCTTCTTATTCTGGTATTGGCTGCATGTTTGATTAGATACTGTCAAACACTTCATCTGTAACTGCTGCATCATCTTCACCACAGCAAACCAGTCGCAGTCGCTTAATCAATACAACATCCTGGATATTGACCAGGTCTTTAGTTTAGACCACTTTCTAATAGGTAAGGACACCTGTCTTTGCAGAGTGTGTTGTCCATCCTTGATACCAAACATCCTTATTGGTTTCTGGTGACACACAAACAAGCACAGTCAGAGCAGCATTCTCTTAAACTAATCATTTCCTTATCACCACATTGTACAAACCAACCTATTCATTAGCATTGATTTCCCTTTGAATGTCCATATTGTCCTCTGTCCCTCCCTTCTCTCTCTCCACTTCTCTTTGCCTCCTTGTTCTGTCTTAATATTCCCAACCTTCCCCGCTCTCTCTGTGCTGGCTTTAAAGAGACACCGTTATATTTATATTTTGCACATCCAAATATGAAACAACTTGTAGGATACAGTCAGTCAACTGTTGTGTTTCTGCTTTTTGCTCATAAAACACCAAACATGAAGTAAGATTATGTCACTCTCCAAATTTGGGAGGAGATTTGTAATAGTGAAATTGTAAAAAATAGTCCAAAACAACACTTAAGCAGGTGGACTAGAGGTTTGTGTTATACTTGTATGTGTGTTGTACTTGTGTGCACCCTGGGGAGTCCTTTACTTATGTTGCAGAGCTTGGTCCAAATAAATAAGTCCTGATGACTTTGTGTTACACTGATGGGCTGTTGAGATTGCTGGAATGTGAAGCTGAACGTGATGGATGGGTGTTTCGGAGGGAGGAGAGCTTCCTCAGAAGAGATGAAGTTTTGGGGGGTGCTCTTGGCTCTCTACTCACTTTCTTTTGTTGCTGTTGTTGTTTCATTTCTTTGATTCTTGCAGGAAACCTTATAGTTACCTATAGCGTCTGTGGTTTCACCATCCAGAGGATGTATACTGCCCATTCACATGGATGTCCTGGGGTGCAGTCAGTGTCCATGAGCAGGGATGCGTGAATGTTGACGCAACATATTACGTGATTTCTTGAGTTAAATTCTAAACTGTTTACATCAACTATTACATTTCAGAGTCCAAATATTTTCAGCTTTTGTCCTTTTTTGCTTTTCTGACTTGGGTGGGTCTCCGATGCTCCATGTGTGGTTTGTAGTTCTCTTTATTGTTCCAGTAGTGATAACTTTCAAGTTCTTTGGTCTGTTATTTACACTGTACAGTAGGTGAACTCTTGTTAATTGCTCTCAGCAGTTGGGGTTATCAGCTGGCTGGCAGTGAAGGTCTGAATAATAAGCTGAGCTGAAAGGGGCCCAGGTGGAAAACAATTAATATGGGAAAGAAGCTGCTGCTCTCTTACCAAGAAAGATGAAGAGGGAGGAGGAGAGATTAGATGAGGCAGTTGCAGGTTTAGGGGTGACTCATAAATAGGGTAAATAGGAGCAAAGGCAGTTGGTTGGCTGATTAGGTGTTGTATATAAAAGGTTGCTCTGAGCATGCCTCTGGCTGCCCTTTTCATGGTGATTCCTACATTTCCATAATGCCACTTTCTGATGGTTGAGTGGCTGAGGTTGATACACACTCACTCTGTCAGACAGACACACAACCATATCCTAACTACACAGCCAGCTCAAAGTTTGATCTGAATTGGACAGCACATCAATGAATATAGATTTTTTTTTTCCAGTGCCATGTTTTTTTTCCCTCAAATGACCTTGCTTTGCAGACAGAATGTCAGCAGAACTGAACCTTTAAAAGTTAGTTTTGCTTCATGTTGTTTATATACGTAGTTTATGCATGCACCATTAACACATGCATACTGTATGAGCACGGCACCAACCAAGTGTTAGTGTCACTAGATGTGTGCATATATATTTTGATTGATTGTTTCAAATCTTAGAGTAATCAATCATTGCATCCTTGTGGAAATATTTCCGAATAAATACTTTTAAGAGGATTTTTAAGTGAAGTAATTGTGCAGTCAGGAACAGCGTTGCTCTTTTTTTTTCCAAATGTAACTTCCCTTTCAAGCACATGGGTGCACACACTTCCATCAAGTCTCCACTGTTCATCCTCCACCTTATTGCCTGCAGGCACTTTAACTTGGGAGTCTGAACTTATTATGCTTCTCCCTTCTGCGAATTTTGGTGCACTCAGCTTGTGAATGGAGAGGGAATGAGCTCATTTTACCTGCGTCAGCACGAGGAATGGTTATGCTGCAGACGGCTCGGTGAGGAAAGTGTAATGAGGAAGCACAGGTTTTTCTGCAGCAGAGGTGGGCCCCTGTGCTCAGCATTGGCCTCTCAACCAATCAAGCATGACGTGATTTAAGCCTCCCGCCGCTGCAGGTGAACTCCACAAGAACAGATTTATGAAAATGTTTAACTTATTCCTGTAAGACTGCTCCAGGCTCTCTGTCCTCTCTCAATCCTGCCCAACCAAAGTGCTCAATTTTTCTCTTTGTCTCTCCTCTTATCTTTCCTTTATCTAACTTTCTCAGTTCTGTCCTTACTGTGTCTTTCCGTTTTGCACACTCACACCTTTGTCCTCACCTCCAAGATCTAGGGAAATAGGGATGACAAATCTTTCTTCTCAGCAGGGATTGCTGGAGGGATTTTTTCATTGATGGAGGCTGATTCTTTCATGCTGTCATCGGGGAAGGCAACACTCCTATATTCCGCTTTTTCCTCACAGCAAGTATTGAGCTTAAATGCTTACCCATGGTTTTGGATATGAACAGTGTGCTTATACTCTATAAATACTCTATTTTTGCAGTTCCTTTCTGGAGAGCAGAGAAATAAACTGCATGACAGTGCCATTTTCTGATAAATGGCCTTGTGTGCTGCAGTACTTGTGACATGGAAGGCAAAAAAAGAATATCAAGACAGAGAATGGAGGAAAGATGACAAGATATGGTGTTTGTCTGATCCTTGAGAGGGGAGAGGTTTCATTACCTGAGGGACTTCAACAGTGGATGTCTGGGCATTGGGTTTTTTTTTTTCCTCATTGCTTGTCATAGTTGTGGTGCTGCTATATACACTTTTGTGTTTTCAGTCACTCAGGGATTTCAGTAGCACCAGCAGGGGCTAGACAGCTCAGGAATCAGCTGTGATAGATGGCTATGTCTGTCCAAGAGGATGGAGGGGTCAGCAGAGTTCATTGCGGTGATGGAGACACTTCCCTGCTTGGCCCCATGACTTTTTTAATTAACCTCTTTGGGAGGACCAGTTTCTTCCTTTAGAGGTAATCACAGTCTGGAAAGTCCCTTCAGAAGGACTTAACTGACCTCTGTGTGTCCAGCAGTCTCCAGTTTCTTTCCCTACATCCTCTTCCTCCCATTCAATGCAGTAATGGCACAGCCACACAGCAATGTGACAACAGCAGTGAAAGTCTACAGAATAAAGTTGTGCCTAATCCTTTATTTTAGTTTTCAATCTCTGTCATCTTTGTTTCCAAGTTAATAAAAAGCTCACTAAAATCTTTCTATTCCCGTATCTACTGTATTTATCTCACAATTTGTCCAGCTGGAATTTACACTCTTTAAAATGAGGCAACTTCCTTGATCCCATTGAGAGAAAATTGTGTTTTAATGGCAAATTAGGCAAGGCACCTCTTTCCAGGTTCCTTTGTACCTTTCCTCTTCTTATCTCATTTTCCTGCTTATTCTGCTCTTACTGTAGACCTTATGCCCTCATTATATACAAGCGAGCAAGAAGCACAGATAGAAATATAAATTATCCTATTTTTCACATTAAACTTCTAAGCCACAAAAAAGGCTTCAGTACTCCTTAGGGGAAGTGAACCCCTCTGAGTGATGCCCCAGAACAAGCTGATCAAACGCCTCTCCTCTGGCTCCTCGCCTTTCTTCCTATCTCTCTATTTTGGTTGCCTTCTTTCATGTTGGGGAACAGTGGTTTAAGTGGCTCTATTGGATCTCTCTGATGGGCTCTCAAATGAAGCCTGTGTGAGCTTGGGAAATAAATTGGTTTGTTCTGAGGCTTGTGACTTGTGTGGCGCCCCCTGCTGTTCATTCTCTGATCTGCTCTGTGTCCAATGAAAGAGGTGGGGTGGAGGAGGAAAAACAAAGCCAAGTATGCAAAGCTGGCAGGGAAGAGGTCAAGTAAAAAAGGGAATAGGGTGAGTCATGCAACTTGCTGTGTTGGAGCATTTCATTTTAGTCGATGAGAGTTTTTTACATGCAAAATGAACACTACATTTTATTTATGCATAATGGAAGGAGGGGATGAAAGAGAGAAATGTATGGACCCACAACTCCCCCATGTGGACATCCTCCACAGAACCACTTTTTGAAAAAAAAAAAGAAAGAAAAGAAAAAAGAAAAGAAAAGACTTCTATTTAAATAAACTGACTTCTCTCAGTACACACCCTATAAGTGTCTGCATTTCCCTATACTGCATTTTATCACCAATCAACAGAGCAAGACGTGTTCACCCACACCCGTAGCCACACCCAAACATCTGTTCACACATGACAGACTTCTTACTGGCAGAAAGAATATGTATATCAGACAGCCTGGTCTTATTCAGTTAAACAGAAGACAGAGCCTTTTTTCCTTGGCTCTGTATTTTTATCATGTCTTTGTTTTTGTGCTGTGCTGCACATGTTTTCAATTTGTTACAGAATAATCAGAAGTGTATGTGTGAAAACACCTATATCATGTGCTACAGTGACTACAGTGTAGGACTGTTGATTTCAGCGCTGAAGCTTATCCATAAGAAACTGACCCATGGCATTGAGATATCACATTGATTGAATCTATTTTAAAGTAGCTGATTAGTAAGCTTCCAATGTATCCATGTATCATGTTAAAGTAAAATGCCTGCTGAAACTTTTAACAGCTTATAGCCAGCGGTTACTTAAAACTTGTGTTTTTGTTCAACTTTGGCATTATTGATGTACTGGGAACAGTGGTGCAGTAGGTAAGACAGTCAAAAATTGCTAACTGTCTGAGAACCTCAGGGCTGGTGGTTTGCATCCCAGTCCCTCCCTAGAGCCAGACCCAAGCACAGATAAATAGTGAGGGTTGTGTCAGGAAGGGCATCCCGTGTAAAATCCTTGCCAAATCAGATATGCAGAGGCAGGTGATCTGCTATCGTGACCTCCGAAGGGAGCAGCTGAAAGAAACTTTGGCTTTACTTTTAAACTTATAATCAAAAATCTACTTTTTGGAAATTAAACAAATGGAAATTAAAAAAGGCAAAGGAAGAATACTGTATGTAAAGTTACAGTAGCAAGAAAAGTAATGGTACTGTTTTGAAATTCACAAATACCACCAAGCACTTCTTCATATTACTTCACATTTCTAAGCTGAATAAACGCAAACAGTCATGATTGTTCATGTCTTTATTGAATACATCTAACATACAGAGTGACACTGAAAGAAATAATGGCAACAGTGTTTTAATAACTGGTTGAACCACCTTTGGCAGCAGTAGCCTTAAGCGAGCGCTTACTGTAGTTGTGCACATCACGTGCACCACATCAGGAGGGATTTTTCTTCCTTATAGAATTGCTTCAGTTCAGCCATATTCTTAAGACATCCAGTGTGAATGGCTCTCTTGAGGTTAGCTCTATTGGATTGAGGTCTGGGCTTTAACTGGGCCACTCCAATAGGTGGATTTCTGTGAATTCATTCTGTAGTAGATTTACTTTGATGTTTAGAGGCATTGTTCTGCTGCATCACTCAGCCTCTTCTGAGCTTCAGCTTGTAGACAGCCATCCTGGCATTATCCTGTCAGATACCTTGATAAATTTGGGAATTCATTTTCCCCTACATAATGACAAGCTCTCCAGGTCCAGAGGCACTAAAGGAGCCCTGAATCATAATGTTCCCTCCATCATACTTCACCAATGGGATGACGTTTTCATGTTGGTTTGCAGTTTCATTTGTACACCTTTTCTTAGTCGAGTAAAAGTGATATTACTTCAATATAAAAATGTTTACAATATATAGAAAAATATTATGCAGTAATGGCATATTGGGAGTGTTATACAGCCTAATATGACAGTTATATGCAGTGTTTTAACGGCGCACCAGGTTGAGGTGCATCTATTTTTAACAACTTTATACCCAGTAAACTACAGTTTCTACAGAATGCATGCAGGAATAGCATCAGCATAAAAGAGAAGATTAAATTAACGGTTTGATGTCTCAAATAGTCTAAATAGCTTCATAAGTTATTTTAACACTGTAGTTTACCTCACACCAATTTCCACCACTGAACAACATCCTTATAAATTGTCTCTGCTGAGTTCATAATAAGTTTGTTGCCATTACAAACACACTACGAGTCTGAAAGCAGAAGTTTTGTTTAAACAGCAAACACACAAAAGCCGATTATGACCCCGGCCCGGGGGCAGGGCACCAGAGTTGAAGCTGCAATTGTATTGGTCGCCGGCCTGTCAGGAAGCGTTAGCAGCCAATTGAAGGGCGCTGGGATTTATCTCTGAACTATCCGACCTACAGCACAGTACCTGTCAACAGCGTGCACTTCTTCAGAGGAAATTAGTTTTCAGAGTTGTCTCCCGCACAGCTGGTGTTGAAATGGTTAGAAATAAGAGGACCGAGGTTTGTTAATTGTACCGGAGAAGAACGTGTCAGCGGTTTTATGAGCGAGGTTCAGCGCGGTTTTGTCGTTATTATCTGCACCAGTCGGACTGTGGGAATGACATTTGTTGCTACCAACAGGATGGAGTGGCTGTTCGTGCGATGCTTCAAAGAGGCTGCTTTCCACTCAGTCTGTCGGTCGGTGGTGACCATGTCATGTGTGGTAAGAACTGCAGTTATTTTATGGACATGTGTCCAATCATTTTACACGAAACACATATATTAGTAGTTATTAATTGTATTTTTTTTTCTCTAACATTTGTGCTGGATGCACACGCCTCTGTGTCTCACTGTGATGCTGAGCTGTGCACAGAAGTAGGACAGATTATGAACTGGGCGCTGGATCCATGCCAAGGCCAGTATTCATTTGTCTGTGACAGACAGCGCCAAGTAATAAAAGGATAAATTCTGAATCCGGTTCAAGCCAAACACGGCAATCCCAGCAAGTGATTTATAACTGAGTTACAGCTGACGACTGAGGTTTAAGAAAAACATAAAATGACATGAATCAAAGTCACAAAGTGATATAAACTATCACTCTGTTAGTTAACTTTATCAGGTAAACAGTATGCCCCATCCTCTCTAGCTCTTGGTGCTATCTGTGTCCATGTATCCTGGGTTGAGGTCTATTGGGGCTCAGCTTCATTCAGCCTTCACAGGGAGCTATGTACCGGGCCAGCATTCTGTCCTCCTCGTCAACAGTCCCAACGAACAGGCAGCCAAGGACATTGGCAGGTACAGTAGTCAGTGTTTGTGCTGTTTCACATTCATGTCCGGTTACATCTTGCAGCCTTTTAGACTATAACATTAAAAACACACTGGGGCGAATCACGAAATGACACTTGAAAGAAGTTGTCACATCACAGCCAATTTCTTCACACATGATACAAATAAAATAAATAAACATATTTCCTAAAATATACTCTATAGCTTGCTGGTAGTTCAACTACTTTCACATTTGCATAGAGATTCAAGTGCTGTACCGTATGTAACGTTCAAGTGCTACATATATAATAGTAAAAGTAATTTAACTACTAGAACTACAGAGAAGGGCAGATTTAGGACTCAAGTGTAATCTAGGAAGCTGGATTATTAGCTCACCTGTGAAATATATTTGGTGGTATTTAGGTGTCAGTCATGAGTATTGTTCAGATAACTTGCTGTTTTAGACGTTGTCTGGCTAACTGAGTAATCCTGCTTTGTTTAATACCACCACCCGAACTGTAGTTTCTAGAAGGCAGGTGTCTGACCAATGCTCACATTCCTGCACTTTTCCATGAATAGTGGAGTATTTAGTTCATGCTTTATGTGACCTGTGAACATGTAGGCACATTTTGCATTAATAAACTCTGTTGAGTGGTATTTTTTTGTGCTGGAATGTGACTTTATTGTATGTATTTTTTTGTAATAAACAAACCATTTTGAATCACATCTACACTGTCAAGTTGATCACTTTTAATACAAAGTAGCTTGAACTATTTTTTCCTAAGTGATTTGAATTGACCTCAGAGCGTCCCGAAAGTTGTTCATTTACCGTTCAGAAAAAAGAGTAGCTATAAATACATAAACCACTTCCTTCAGGGCCTATAGTTTGAGGAAGGGACATGGTTGAGCACTTAATAAACTCTTAATATCAGCACTGGCTGCAACGTAAAGTAAAGTTAACAATTTCTTTCAGAATTTACAGTTCCAAAGTAAGTAAGTATAAAAAGTATTTTATTGCAGCCTGATTAAAGTGTACCATAATGAAGGGCCACTTTTAATGCTGTAATTGACAAAACTGGTTGTGGTTTGTAAATGTTTAATCTTTCTTTTTTCTCTCTCTCTCTTAACATGCCTATCTTCCTCTGTTACCATCTATACTCCCTACTATTCTTTCTTCTTTCCAGGGCAATCATGGAGATGCGGCTGGCAGCCAGTATTAACATTCTCTCCAGGACCTCCACAATGTAAATGATATTCAGTCTCTATCTTGATGCAACTTTCTACCTAGCTGAAACAACTTCAACTACAAATACTAGTCTAGAAATCTTGTCTGTCATATGTGCAGACACATGTACACATAAACACAAATGTTCTTATATACCTAGGTAGTTCATAGCCTGTTTCCTAGGAAACTACAGGTTGAATAGGTTGCATTTTTTAATCACCAGAAAACTGTGGTGGCTGGCCTATAGAGGGCGCATGTTTTTTGGACAAGAATAGGCACATTTCATCAACGATGTGAAATTCTGCAGAGCATTTATGCTTGCCTTGCGTGGCAAAGATGAGGCCGAAGCCTCAAACAACCCTGGCATTTTCAGGCGGCTAGTTGTGTTGCCACATTAGGCAGCGTCCTGGAGGAGCACCTCAGAACAGCAACAGTTTTCAAAGGCACATCAAAGATGGTTCAAAATGAGCTTTTGGACTGCATGCTGTCACTTGTTAAAAGATTATATTCTGGAGGAAGTGAAAAATGTGGATTTTGTTGCTAGTCAGGCAGATGAGAAAACTTGTGCTATGATACACTGACATCCACAATTATGTCCAAGGGCATTTTCACGAGTTCCTTCCTATTCAGACTGCAAGTGCTGATACAAGTGCAACAGCACTTTTGGACAGGCTAAGCAATACCCTCTCACAAGGACAAGTGACCAGACACATCATTCAGGCCTGTGAAGGGGCGGCCATGATCAAGGAGGAGTGCAAAGACAGGTAAAGGATGTCTACAGAAATGTGCACTGCTATGCCCATCAGCTGACCCCTGTCATGCAGCAGGCAACACCACACAACCCCAGGACTAGTGATTTTTTTTTCAGACCTGGATAAATTTTCTGTGCTTTTTTCTGGTCAACTAAGCAAACCACTGTTCTTGATCAAGTGGTGACACACAGACTTACAGGAACTTTATCAACATGATGGAATTTCCTCAGGAGGCTGTTCCATGAACACCATGCATGAGCACAAGCACAACTTGTTTCCGGACCATCAGAGGATGTGGAAACTGTGATTATGAAACGGTGAGAGAGGTTGGTGGCTTTGTGAGTGTGCTGGAAGGTGAGGACTTGTTTTTATTTTTTCATGGCACTGTTTAACAAGATCATACCACGTGTGGACACGCTGTTTAACCTGCTGCAGAAGAGGAACATTGACTCTGTCTTCAAAGGACTTGCAACACAACTGAACCGTAACACAGTAATAGTCTGTAAAAACAAACCTTTGGTTTGTTCTGGTTCAACACCCTCTAGAGCAATTTAAAAATAATTTTAAAGACAGTCTAATTAGGATGATAAAGTAGATACGATTGCTATTAAACACAGTCCACAATAAAAGATTAATTGTATGCGTCTATTAGGTTAGTTTCTGAAGTAGTAACTATGACTGGAAACTTCTATTTAGGACCAGGGACTCCATTCTTTCTCTGCATAGGGAAGACAGTGGATCTGTGCAGAAAGAAGAAACGGAGGAAACTGGGAGAAGGAAAACAGCAGCAGCTTGTTACAGAGGTAAGCTGTGTGTTTATATATATATTAAGATTCATAAAAGTACCAATTGCTGTGTTTCAGTAGTACAATATACAAAAAAAATATTATGGGTTATATTCACTCATAATTTTGAAGTGTGATTCTGTTAATTATAATGTTAATTCTGATATCAAGTACTTGTCATAAAATAACAAAAAGATATAAGATTA
>JAUBNQ010000004.1:4584630-4597991 GCA_032353495.1 Ctenopoma kingsleyae | reverse complement strand
TACACAGTAACTAAGTGGATCTTTCTAATAAAAGTTGTTGAGCAGTGAACAGATACTTGGAATGGACTATATAAACACCTAAAAACAGACACATTTACAGTTTGTTTTCATTATTAAAGAAGATTAAGAAAATTAGCATAATGTCATGTAGCCAAACGCATTGTTAAAATATATAATTTCTTCCAAAATCAAAGTATCTCTGATCATGGAGTTGGAGTTAATTGTCTTCTCTCTTAAAGCCTCACAGCTAGGAAAATGAGTGTGCCGCTGTGGGGGAAATCCAGCCTACTACCTCAGATAGCAGTGCCTGCCAAATATTGATCAACAATAGAACCTCTCTGTCATAAGCCTGATCAATAAATCAGCAAGGCCATAAACAATCCAGATAATTTATGTCACATCAGCAAGTCGTCCTTGGGTTTGTCTGTCAACTGGAGTCCCTGAGATCTGTTAAATGCCTGTATGAAAAATGTAGTGCTACATGACATGGTCTTATCCATGATTTGTGTGTTTATTTTGGTCCCTATTTTCTGTAGCAGATACTGAAAGGCTTTGTGCTTAAAAGATTTGCACGAGTGTAGAACATTGAGCCTCACCCCTTTAGCTTCATTGAGGGAAACGAAGCTAGGCATGATGCACCAAGCAAAACTGAATCAGTCAAAAGATTTTCTTCAAGTCTGTATTTCTTGCCATTTTTGTCTCCTGTCTATCTCACTTTCTCATAATTTGAAAGCTAACACCGGGATTTAATACATGTGACTAAAGCAGCTAAAGCTCTGCTAAATGGAAAACTGTGTTCTTGACCTGCTCCTGTCCATAGTGTGACTGTAAGCTGATCAGAGAGAGTCAGTATGCAGTAGCTGTATCCACGTGTGTGTTTATGCATTAATGTGTCTGCGCTCTGACTTAGTCTCTAATGGCATGGTGATGAGGCTACCTGGGATATGACGCAGTCGCTAAGAGAAAATGATCAAACAGAGACAACTGACAGCATTGCAACAACCTTAAGATTTATTTATGCATCATTTGCATTTTGCACACTGTTGCCCAGTATACACAAGATCTAATTCTACAATACTGTAAATGAGATAATTAAGACATTCATGAAAGAAAATGTCAGTGCATCGTATGAATAATGTACTCCTTAGTGGATACTCATTTCAGAACAAATTCTGAGTTTTATATTCTGTTTTACAGTTTTTCGAGAACAGAGATGAAAACATTCATTTTCAAAGCTACCAGAAGCACAAACACTTTAAAATGAACTGTGAAATGAGCCCGAATGTGTCTCCCTGACCAATTTTATGAAATATACTTTATATTTCAGTGTTTTCTCAGTTGCTGTTAATGAAATATGGATATACACATAGTGTGGTTTGTTCATATGTTATGAAGACACTTCAGCACTGTAGAGGAAATGGGATGCTTCTCGGCTATCCTCTTAGCAGCAAAAGCAGCAATGTACCAATACAACAGCACACTCTGACCCATATACTCCACTCAGTAGCCTCTAGCTTAGCTACACATACAACAAGTATATATACAACAGAAATGCTGTAGTGGATGTTTAAGAGTTTAACCAGCAGAAATGTAATTATTTTTACCTTGCATAGTGTGAAGAGAGAATACATGAGATGCAACTAAGTTTTTTTTTTTCTTCCACAAACAAATTTGTAATGAAACTCTTGGATTATCTGTGTTGATTGATGTCGTCACAGTGTCTCAGTAACATTAACCCATGTGTGAGAATTGATGGATTGCATTTCCTGTGTGAAAAAGCATATTTATTGCTTTTCTGAGATTTGTGTCACCTCATCATCGGAGATGCAGGAGAATCCAATTTATGCCTGTCTCACTTGTTTCATATTTATCCTATCTTCACCTGACATCCGCAGAATGATTGAAGTAAAAGAAAGTGGAGTGTGTGGAAGTCATTACCCTCCACTGGCATTTCTAATCAAGCGAAGAGTTTTTGCATTCGCTAGGAAGAACACTTATTTGCATGAGTTGAAAGCCGTTCTCTTTTCTCATAAAACTTTTCTACCGTCAGCAGTGATATGTTTTTTTTGTCACTGTGTTAATTCTTCTTGTCCTCCCTAGATGTGCAGTGTCCGTCGAGACACTGGATGTCACGTGGTCACTCCTGTGAAGAGCAAACTGTGTGGAACCCAAAGTACTGTGTAGTTGCTGACTGCCAGATGCTGCTTCTGAATGAGGAGGAGGTGGTGAGAGCACACAGTACATTCTCTTGTCTGTCATGTCTCTCTGTCTTCATTGTTCTTCTTGTCTGCTCGAGTTAAATTTTTTTGTCTCCTTGCAAATTTAATTTCATTTGCCTCTTGTTGCTCTTTTCCAACAACCTATTACCCCATGTAAAGTATACTTTATAACTAATCTTAAACTCATAAATATTACTGTTTCTGGCATTTTGTTTGAATCATCATTCACTGCACCAACACATGTGGTCCTTTCCTGGGTAAGTATATTCTCTAAATGGTTACACATTTTAAGACTGAGGAATACTGCTAATATCAGTATTTGATTTAATATATTTTCAGTATATCAAATCAGACTTCAAGTCATTGTGGCAGCAGAAATATGTAGACTTGCACATGATATAATCATAATACCACAACATGAATCAGCTGAACTGTGATAAAACAGTATTATTGAATTATTGCCCACTCCTGCTAATTGCCATTGCAAATACTGTAGTTTTATAACAAAAACGAGCACTGTGTAAAGATGCATTTTCAACAGACATACAGCATTTTAAAATAAATAATAATAAAATAACTTTACCAGACTTGAAAATTACCGACCCCTTGTATCACGAACTGCTGCACAGTGTTTTTGGTTTAATAAATTCTAACTTGTGAATTTATGACTCAAACTGGACTTCGTGGATCATATTCAACTCAACTCATTGCATACACCAACTCACCTGAAGCAGTAAATGCCCACCAACTCAGCTCCCTTCATCTGAAGTCTTGTACTGAAGTAAGTCTGAACACCCCATAGCTGTTTTGCTGTAGAACCAGGTTATACAACTACTGAATGCAGCCTATTTCTCTTTCTGTGTAAAGCTTCTATAAAAGCTCTAAAAAAGACATGCCAGTGTTAAAAAGTCAGTACTGCGTAACCATAAAGGTGATCCTGCCTCTTGACTTTTTTTTCCTTGTCTGGTGTTTACTACTATATATAACATTTAAATTTCACTCTGTCACAATTGGTAAACAAAAAATAATGCATTTCTCCCTGTCTAACTTCTGACTTGCATGATGTTAATCATTATTCACTGTATAATAGCCAGAATAATATTAGATTTTAATAATAGATGATTAGTTATACTGGCAGACAATGCATAGTAGGGGGATTCTCAGCTCATCAGCAGTGACAGAGCACTGCCCCTGAGCAAATAGTTGATCTCACTAGAGCTCATACATGAGAGCACTGTTCCAAAGTCACAAAAACGCTCAGACAAGGCATAATTATTGGACTTTTTTCCATACCAGAGAAGAGTGTGGCTCCAGTTTTCCTTTGTCTGCAGTTACTGAGGTATGGCATGTTGAAATAGAACAATAATTGCAGGGAGGCATTATTTCAGTTGACCCATTGGCAGCCTTTCCACTACAGTGCTTTTTGTTTTAACAGCAATAGAGAACAGCAGGTTTTAAATGCATCCATCTGGAGACCTCGAATCTGAAAGGTCATTGCTAGATTTCTGTTATGTTGGTAAACTACAGTTCATAATGATGATACATACTTGTAATGCTTGCTCCAGATAAAGGTGGGATGAAATGGTTTAGACAGCGCAATGAGCTGGGTCGGAGCATTAACAGCTGTGAACAAGCAATCATACTTCAGTGGGACCTGCACAGTATGATAAAGCATTATTCGGTTTTCAGTTACAATATTTTATTAACTCCATTTTGTGACAGAACAATTAGACCCTGTTGTCAACTTTGTCATAGAAGTATAGCGTTTATGTGTGGAAGCTGCTCTGCAGGGTGCTGGAGTTGCTGTGACAGAGAGGTCCACATGGGATGGATAGGAGCCATCTCCTCTTACATTCTTATCAGGCTTATTGTGAGTACAGTACGCTGTTAGTTGAAATCAGAATTTAAAAAATCATCCAAATCAAAATTTATTGCACGTGTGCATACAAGGAATTCATCTTCAGCTGATAGTGTCTTTCTACTCACCCAGTAAAGAAAACAATGTGATGCACACCGCTGGCACAGATCTTTTCACTGACACCGCACTCAATGCATCTTGCTGTCCAAGTGCTAATTGAACTGCACTGAAGGGCCATGGACTGGAAAGTTTGGAGCACCTCTATGACCGATACATTTCCATTTTAAAACACGTATCTGCTTCTGGATGGTGTCATCTTGTTGCTCATACTACAGAGGTTTCAGTCTTGGTCAGTCTGCTTCTCCAGAACTCCAGGTGACAACATTTGAGCTGAAAACCTCCCTGAGATTATGTCATCTGGAGGAGTTTTTCAGCTAGATGCAGAGAGATATTTTAAAATGGGTAATGCACAGAGATGTTCCCAAACTAGAAGCGCGGGAAGCTGAAAATCATTTAAGTCTTTCTTTAATATTGATAACATTATAATTAGAGGATTGAATGCAGAGTTTGTAGATGAGAGGTTGATTTAGTAATAATTGACATTTTGACATGTGGCCAGGAATCGGGTGAACCAGGAGTCAAGCCACCAACCCTGAGGTTTGGATATGACTGCCCTACCAACTGAGCTATGGTCACCACAGTGGATTGCAAAAGGATATTGTATTGCATTTCCTTTACAGGACAGCACTGGATATGGCATGTCCCTCACATTGCAAGTAGTGAGGCTCAAGTTACAGCTCAGCTTGCTTAGTCATTCTGGCTCAGACCACCGGACATTGTCTTTACATCAGAGACGGCGTCAGTGAGAGCTGTCCTTAAATCCAGGACCCATGAGGAAAGTAAAGAGATGACTTGCAGTGAGTATCAGAGAAAGACAGTGATAAACAGAGGGACACAGGAACAGAGGGGCCGAGAAACAAGACAGACAGGGTGCTGCATTGAGTTGAGAGGTGTGAGGATGTTCGATAAGCCATTATCACTCCTCTTGGAGGACATCAGGCCCTTTTCCTTGTTCTTCCACTCACCACTTTCTCACCACAACCATCTTTCTTCCTTTGTCTGTTTTATCTTTTGGTATGCAACTATAGAAGGACATGGGCTGACACAGATTGATGTTCTACTAATGCCTGTTCTCTTTTATCTAATGACTCCTCATTTATCTGAGCCAGTATGGCTTGTGTGCTATTGGACAAACACAGCATGACTTGAATACCCACAACAACGTAGATAAGGACTATTGTGACCATTGTACTTGATGTGCATTTCATACATTTCTTACAACCACCATTGTTCTTTGTGTCAGCTTTCATTCCTCTCGTGCACACTGTCTACTCTATGTACCTACTTTGCATCTCTGCCTTTTGTTTAATGTATTCAGCCTTTTATTTTCCTGAATTTCTAGCTGTGTGTCTCTGCCTCCCCTTTCTCTTTTTCTCAGCAGTTCTGTTCCTTCTTTTTGCAGGAGAGGCGATCTGCGTCACGCAAGGTCCATCTACTGCGACGCACTATCAGTGTTCCAGTGGAAACACAGTTTCCAGAATTCCACAGCCAGCTGTCCACAGAGACCGGTGAGTAGCCTGAGGACATACCTCTGCAGTGATCAGGATTCAACAGTATTTCAGCACTCACATTTCATGGAAGTACTTTAAATGTGTGTATGGACATGTAAAAGTATAATTCATTAATAAGATTGTGGATGCTAAAAAGAAACTGGTGCTTTTTTATCACTTGGTTCCAGCTTTGGCCTTATTCTGAAATCTTTTATGTCAAAAGTTGCTAAATGTCATAAAACCTGCTAAGTCAAATGTGAACACTGATATGCAGAGTTAAAGGTTAAAATGGGCAGAAGCACTTCGTCCTCCTCAGTCACATAATATGCCATACACATCACATACCAGTGAGCCTTGCATTGCTCACATCACGTTTGGGTGAGTCTTTGAAATCACTAATACTTCATACCCACTAGATGGAGTGCTTGCTTCTTCATAGCGCTTCACTGAGTTTCTAATGCTTGATTCTACATCAACACCTGAAAAGGTTTTAGTTTCTTTTAAACTATAGGTGTCACACTGGACTTCAGTAGCTTTTCTGACGGTGTAATTCTTCTAATATACTGTTTTTTTGTGAATATTTCAGTGTATTTAGTTTTGTGTATGGACACAGACTGAGCACCTCAATAAAAACTGTGGTGGTCACTGAGGTCTGACATTCAAGCACTGGTGTCCCACAGTTACTGTTACCATGGTGTTAACTGGCATGCACCTTAACATGGCCCACCTTTAAATCAGTCTGCTCAATGGTTATTTAATGCTTTGTCATGATTTTTTGAACATGTGAGCCGGATAGAGAGGCATATGTAGGTGTACCAAGTATTGACCAATAGAGGGAGCCTTTTATTTTAGTAAGAGCTAAAAAATATAACTACTGATCACTTCAAAAAACATTTATTTCTATAATTTATTCCTTTAAAGCATCATATCAGTTCATAAAACATGTTACATCTTGTTTAAGTATCTTTTCATTTAATTGTATGTGCTTTGCTTTAAATGCCTTAATTTATCATTTTTACTGTATTTTGAACAGTTTGTCTTTGGCTCTTTATCTCCAAAGTGAGGTCACATTCTTATTGATAGCATAATGAGTCCTAGATATCATCACAGGTAGATGATGTCCTTCTGTCTCCTGAATGTTAGGGCTGTTACCCAGCATTCTTTGCATAGCACATATTTGGCATTAAAAATGTAGAGACAAATTTCACTGCTGTTGTTGAGTGCTAAATCACAAACACAACATTGAAAAGAACTGACAAGTTTAAAATACGCACTCCCCATTATGTAATGTATATTCACTAATGCAAGTGATGATGTAACAGCATAAGATGTATCATTATACTAAATTTGTATGATTACACTAGGTGGATTTTGTATATCTGAGAAGAGACAGAAGCTAAAGACATAAACACAGTCTGCCAGCTTCTTTGCTAATTACAGAGCTGCTTCGAAACTTTACCAGTGACATTTTGAAACTTACATAATCACGTAAGGTCATTTCTGCATTGCTGATTCAGATTTGCATTGTAAAGATACATTGTTCTGCGTATTAGTTAGAATATATTTCAGAATCTTACTATATTTATTATTATGTCAGCCATTTTAACATTTTGTACTTTTAGATGTTTTGATATATTTGAGGTATTTAGCCAGAATATTATTACAAAAATATATATTTACATGAAACGTCTGCTTTTAGATTTGAATTCTCCAATCAATTGATTTATTGGAAGTAACACTAACTCAACAGTCTGAATGGCTATTACAGCAATGCCAGTAGCGAAATGGATCTGATGTGATTATGTGGTGGTGATTATGATGTGATAAAAAACATCACATTACTAGGAGTGAACCACTACGTACATCTGTCAGCCACAACATTAAATCCACCTGTGGGTTTAATGTTGAGGTGGACAGGGGTCAGCATATATTTAATGCTGACCGTGATTGACAGGTGTCACTGTTGTAAACACCTGTATTGTTTTCAATAATGTTGTTCCACATCACCACACTACAAACACTCACATGTTCTATGTTTTACTAAATTATTCATTGGCATAGCACTCACCTGCTCTTGTCCTTGTGTGACACAGACTCCAAATAAGCAGAGTGATGAATAAAAACTACAAGTAGATGAATAGGAATCCGTAACAAATCACAGAGTGCTCTCATCTTGTCTCATCCTCCGACTGAATAGCGAGTGGCCTGCTCTGTTCTTTTGAAGTTGTCGAGGTTTTGGCACAAACATGCTAGAAATGGAGAGAGCTGTTGCGCTCCCACCAGAACAACTAAGCTTAATTTTACTGAGGTTCAGTGTTTGGTTTTTTCCTGGATTGGGCATATGCTGCTCTGGATCCTATTTTTTACTTTATAAATATTTTCACTGAAGCTGTAACATTTTAAATAGATTATATAAAACTGGATAACTAACTAAATGCTGTTAAATGATTTTGATGTCTTCTCAGCCAAATACTGCTTCTAATGTATTTGAAGTATCTCAACATTTGTTAAATTAAATATTATAAGAACGTCCTGTCGGCCTCAATAGCATCTCTCATAGTTTATAATTACAGTTTTATAATTACAATGAGCTATAATTGGCCAGAATTGTATTTGTTGAAGTTACACCAGTCATTCCAGCACACCACTAAATAATAAATTATCTTATCTTATAGTTTTAATAAGGATTAGCTGAAATATAGAACACTATAACATAATTGAGACAGATGGGATACAAAATTTTTTCAAGGTAAAGGTTGTCTCGGCTCCATTCGGCCACATTATACAGTTGAAAGGGCAGGGAAGGCACCTTTAGAGAGTGCAGGTGGCACATGAGGTGGAAAACATGACGTAGAACCCTATAAGGTGATAATTTAACTGCTGCTATAGCACCTCTTATTGCTGGACCAGACATCCAATAAGATAAATTCCAAGAAGGTCAAAGTTGTTTTACTACTACTGTCTGTAAGCATCATTCTTTTAACAGGTTTTAGATGTTGCAAGTACAGTTACCACACCACAAGTATTTTATAATGAAAATAATGGTTAACTTGATACACAAGCTGTCAGGTGTTGGCAAAAGCATTGGGAAACATGCTGTTTCATGTGTCGAATTAAAACAAGAATCTAAGTCATGGTTAACCAGTGCAGCCCAGTCCGGTTTTTGAGTCCACCCGTTGTTTACACCTAGGCTGTAGTACTTTACAGTAAGAGTTCAGAAATTCTTCTGGCATGTTAATGTTTTTTGTTACCGTTTATGATGAGAAAAAATATGCTGAGAGTGTAAAATTGATCAAAGTGGAAACATTAAGCACTGCCACAACTCCCTCCACCCATGTCTCTCTCTTCCTCCCTCTCCACCACCACAACGTGGAAACTGCTTCTCTCTCCTCCCTCCCATTCCCAGTGCTCAGTTATACTCCCTCACTCTCTCTTTCTCTCCCCACTCTCCAGAGAGGGGTTCAGTCAGACAGATGTAACACAGCGGTAGAAGCCTGAGCTGAGCTGGCAGGCTGCAGGGGCCAGACCAGAGCCAGCAGCTCTGACTGGATAGAACAGCGGCAGCACAGGAGATAAAACACAAGTTGTAGCACTTTCGGTAGTTTGCAGTTCAGTTGTAGAGCTGACGTTGCCTCAGGATATGGGAGTGTTGATCTGGGCGCTCATCACACTGTGAATTTAACATGGACTCTGACACCAGCAACCATCCAGAGGCGCAGCATGGTGAGTGAGATTTTAAGCACCAGGGTGGGAGGTATGATGAGAAATGATGAGTGACCTGTGGAAAAAGTTGTGTTAGTGACCAGAGAAGTTGGGTCACATGATTTTCCCGTTAGCTTGGTATTATGACTAGGCTCTCCACTTAAGCTGTTGATTGGGGCCTCTGTGGTCAGATGAATAGGACTTCAGTCTGTTCTGTTGGGTAGGGGGTTAAGGGGTGTTACATGGCAACGTGATGACTTCAGCAATCTGCTAAATACATTTTTGCTTTAATGCTTCTTGCTTCTTCATCATTACTTTAACAGGGGTTTAGAGATCTTGGCTTAAAAGCTAAGAAAGTAAAACATTCTCATGTTGAATGATGTGTCTTTGGGATTTGCCTTGTCTTGAATTTCTAGCTGCTTTGGTTTGAGCTTTATGGTGCAGGAATTTCTGTTTTAGCGGAATAATTAACTCCGGCATATGTGAGAGGCCGTGGGTGTACCATTTCTGTGCAAAAGCAGCAACATAATTTGATGGTTATGTGAATCTTTATATTTGTATGTTGTGTAGTGGTTGCAGCATGTGGGTGTTTGTGTTAGATACACAGAGAGACACCAAAGAATGAAAGTGGGAGAGAAAGGGAAAGAGAAAGGGAGAGACGGAATGAGAAAGAGTTATGTATACAAATAAATCCAGGGGGATCTAGACTGCACTGTAGGCCAGACTGCTCACTGTCTCTTCTCCTTCATTTTCCGCTGCCTCTTTTTTCCTTCATTGCTTCAATGTTACAGCCTAAACTAGACTGTTAAAAGGCAGAAAAAATGGTGTATTATTAACTGGGCCAGAAAAGACGATGTTTTGTCTTCATGGCCTATGGGAAGGACTCTGCTGTGCTGCCGATGAAGAATGTGGTTAACAAAATGAGTCAACAGAGAACATATTTCCAAGAGACTGTAGTTTCTTTTTGCCAGCGCCTAAACCACATTGCTTTATGCACTAGGCTATCTGCCACGGCAGAGAAGGAGAGACAGAGAAAAGAAAAAGAGAAACTGCTAAAGATAAAACTTTAGCATTTTAGCCATCTCCTGAGGCATGAAAGTTCTGTTATCAATCTGACCCAAATAAGTGTGAACACTGAGCTTTTTCTCACCATCAGAGTAAGGTTTCCCAAAATTAAATGTCAGCCTTATGCAGTAATAATCATGGTCTCCTCTGAGCCAGTCAGCCAGCCTCTCCTAATGCATGCAGCCCCAGAAGATCCCTTCTAAAGGTTCAATATAAATAGAAAAGTGAGAAAGGGCAATAATCTGATATCATCCAATTACATACTGGTCTCAGGCTCAAGCCCTTAGGAGGAGTTCATGCATCCTAAGGCTTGCAGGCATCAACTTTCACTTTTTCTCAGACACACTTAAACACATGCATGCACACAGACATCATGCTGTCTGGGAACACAGTACTTGCAGTAAAGTGCAGTTCCATGTCTATTTTGTGTATTATGCATATAACATAGTGGCTGATGTGCTATCTGGCTATACATAGCACTGTAACTGTTAGTATTTACAGAAAACAGATGATTGCATATGCAGACCTTCCTCACCCTCGCTTAAGAAACCTAAATTAAAAGTGGTACCCACATTTGTGAGGCATAAGTGGGAATTCTGAGAATACTACTAGGAGGCTTTCTCTTTACAAGCAGCCATGCCTAATCCAGGCCTTAAAATGAGCATAACCACTAGGTTGTATGAGCACATAGAGATGTTAAGAAAGTAAAAAAAGGGGCAGAAAGTCCTTATCCATGGCCTTCATTGACATGTAAATAGGTCTGCATGTTTTGTCCTAGTTAAGAAAGGTTGAATATCCGCTCATGTCCTCGAGGAGAAAACACTGGAACATTTTTTTGTAAGGGTGTTTGTTTCAGATAGAACGTTTATTAGATGGGGGGATTAAACTGGAGGTTTCTTCACTACTCACTATAAAGCATTTTTGTGAAAACAAGGGACTTTTCTCTCGTTTTTCTGGAGTTCTGGACTACACTTCTAAAATTCCCAGATTTCATCCAGATGAAACTGTGGTCTTGTGGGTGAAAGCACTTGCAGGGCTTTGTCTTGAAGAATGTTTTAATAGAAGATTTATTCTTGGTTGTGTTGTCATGTGCTAAAATCTAGCCAGAATTTGGAGCTGGTGGTTCATGGTATGCAAATTTAAGAACTGGGCTGTCAGCTTATAAGTTTTATTTTTGTTTTAAAGAGAGGAAATGATGTCTTGCATCAGGCCTCATGGTCAAGTTCATTCTCGTGTTTAAGAGACTTTTCTTCACACTAGCCAGCCTTGGCAGTGGAGTGTTGTCTAAAGAGTTTAGAGACTGATAAAACATGATGGTTAGTCTGTCCTGTTTCCAGCTTTTAACGTTTGTGTGCATGGCCTTGTATTCACATATTTTGTAAAATCTACTCTAGATTTTACAGTGAATCATTCTGACATGCCTCACTTATTTATGCATTTCAGGGGCCATTAGCTATAAGAGAGTAAAAAACTCATATAGTTGCAGTGTTAGCTGAGTTTTACTTCATATTTCCTCCTCTATGAGTTGATCACTAGCAGTGAACCTTTTCACATTAAATTCATCAGCGTCATTTGGCTCAGTGCTGAGTTTGGTGTGGTTAAAAATAATTGTTATTCGAGCAGTAAGAGAGGAACATTATAATTTGGTGTCAAATGATGAATGTACATGCACTTTTTGCTTTCTTTTAGCTGTGTTCTTGGTCTATACCAACTCCTGAAAGAAATATCAACACTTTAGCTACAAAATGGTTTTGCTGTATGTTCAACAGGTAGGAGACGTGGCCATCATTTACATGTTATAAGAATAACCACATGTTTGACAGAGGGAGGTTTCAGTGGTTTCCTGGGTCTTTTAAGTACTCTAATTAACATAAATTATGGGCATTTCTATGTTAGGACAGTGCATAGTAATTGTTTATATTGTTTTATAATGAAAAGACTAACAGAAGGACTAATTGATTGTTAATTGTAGGAGAGGCCTCAGGCATATAAACCTAGAAAGTGCTCAATAGTTGCTGGTTGTGGTAGCTCTGATGTAAAGCTGCTAGTGCTGCTAGTTAACCAATGGCAACTGGCCTTGAGTAGGTTTTAATGTTATAATTGTAGTATTTTTAATTTTATTATTTTTGTAAAAAATAAATAAATAAATCACACTCTCACCAAAAGCAGTCTGACCTGCTTTGTTTATCTGGTACATTTACACAAAGTGAAGAATACTCCTGCCTTTCTGGTGTTTTCCTCCAACACTTATATGCTTGTAGCTGCCTTCACACTAACATATTATTTCCACATAGCCTTTTGATTTGTTATCATGAATATTGATAATAGCTTCTTTAAATAAACACCAATACATCAGCATACATACATTTTAGAACTAGAGACTGTCAATCTGTCTGCAAGTAACAAGATAAATGTTTGACCAAGGTTAGAAATACACATTAATTTGCATTATCAGTTGAAAAAACAACGAGTAGCTGCAATGTGGGGAGGTCTGCCATCATTGTGTTACAGAAAACTGAATTTTTACACCGTTTATTCTGTTGTCACTGGTTGAGTGTTTACAACACATTTCCAGCAAGCAGTCAAAATGAACAAAGCATATAAGTGAGATTGTTTGATTGCGTAAATATGTCACATTTCTGATTTATGTATATTAATGCCTGCAGAATTAGATTAGACAGCTAGTCTGTGTAGTGCAGCTTTAAGGTCACGAAGTTTACAACTAGTGTTATCATAAGCATTTAAAATAAAAAGCCAGACCACTTCTTATACTCCTCCAGTTGTCAAGGCCAATGCAACTGCTAGTTATGTGTTGTGGCATATGTTTTCTTTAACTATAGTATCTCTGACTTTTGATTTGTGGGTTAGATGTTATTTTAAAATGAAAACCAAACATTAACTTTCCAC
>JAUBNQ010000004.1:4568143-4584530 GCA_032353495.1 Ctenopoma kingsleyae | reverse complement strand
TTTCCACCTCATCAGTACTGAGTTACAAGGTTAATAAAGAAAACTTTTAAGGCCTCATATCTTGCATTCAGATTGCGTTGACATTCACTTGAGACTGATTGCATTTCACACTTAGCTTTAAAATTCTTTCTGAAATGCATCTCACTGCTTAAGCTTCCATGCTTATATTTTACTTTATCTGCGGGGAAAATGTAATGTTTCTGAAGACAGAAAAAAATTGCTCAGCTATGCAGCCACACAAATGAATGGATTGCTGTGGCTATGTCAAAATAAAAATGCAGAAGGACAGGCACTAGATGAGAACACCTAAGGAATAGTGTATGTTTGGTAGATTTGTTGAGCTACATATATTTATTTTTATATTTTTTGCAGTCTTGACCAAGTGGTAAAGCATGTATTTGTGTTGATGCTACACTACGTACTTGTGTATTTGGATATTTGGATATTTGGATTTCATGTCTTCATGCATCCTCATTGCACATGGGGGCATTTTGGGGTGCCTCTCATTCCAGCTATGTGTCATATCTTTTGCTAGACTAAAGAACGGTCTAGAGGTGGCTTTTGCAGATCCTGAAAAGGTTCCTCTCGTCAAAAAAGCAATTCCTGATTCTAGTGTTGTAGTATGGTATTACTGTGGAAATACAAAGTCTTAAAGTCGTAGGAAACTCAGAAATACAAGCGATCCCATTTTGTCCTGTTTTTATTGTTAATACGCTGCACTTTAGACCTGCATTATTGCACACAAGTAGGGTACAATAAGCAAACATAGCAGATTGCTAACTGAAAGATCCACAGCTATAAGTTCCACACAGGAGATGACACATGAAAAGTTCATTAAACTACTCTGGTGATGGTGGATATAAATAACACTGTAAGAGCAAAGCTAAGCAATAACCTCAGAGAGCTGACTTGTGCCAGTAGCAACAGTGGCATGACTCCATTTGGCCCCATTTGTCAGAAAGCCTCCCTGATGGGAGCTTGTCAATCAATATAGAACTGCTGAGGAAGGGAAGCGGGAGGGACAGGAAAAGAGAGAAGTAGTGAGGAGTATTTGAGACAATAGAGGGTCAAGGAAAATTGGGACGGGTGTACAGATGTAAATTTTCAACATGTTAGTGTAGTTTTGTGTGTTCACGCTTGTTATTTGTGTTGGTGTGTGATGCGTTTCTGAGTTTAAATGGCTGCAAGGGGCAGTAACTGAGCCAAACACAGACATGAGCTTGTTACATGCTCACAACAAATTTATGTTGGGTAGGTGATATTCACGTCTGTGTAAATCTAATGTAAATGTGTTTCCAGAGAAGACGAGAGTGGTGAGGGAATGAGGTGAGGAAAGAGGGGTGGTAAAGTCACACAGCATGAATATCAGCAGATCCTAATCTTTTTCCGACAGTCTACATAGGATGCTAGAATCACAACATACAGTAAAGTGATGTTAATTAGTGCTTTGTTTATCTTTCCTCTTGCGGTTTACCCAGTAAGAGATATGATGATCCACCAGGGTATTTATTTCAATGCCAATGCTGCTGGGAAAATGTAATAACCTGAAATTAGAACTTTGGAAAAGCAGCAACATAAAACTTTAGCTGTTTGGTTTAAAGTTTTTTTCACTATTCTGTCTGCCTTGTTTTCACCATGACAATTAAATTGAGCTTAACGTCATTTGAAATGTCGTTTTCTACATCATGTCATGTCTGTTCGTGTAAACAGCATGTGACGTGACTGCACCTAACCAGCCAATGTTAGTTGCGAATGCCATGTGATAAAAGTCCCAGTGAAACCTTGGCAGTTACATGGTATGCATGTTAGGCTGTCCCAGGACGACCCAGTTCTTGCCTTTTATTGGTTGAATTCCCTTTGGAATCCTTCCACCAAAAACACTTGCCAGTACAGTAGGCATGACAGCAGCCTGACCCCCACATGTTGCACATAAGTCTTCAAAATGACAGATGCTGGCATTGCTGACTGTCGCATGTCCAACTCTTCCTATACAGCTGAAATTCATGCTCTTTTTTTATCTGCCTTTACCAGAAGATGGAAATGAGCCAAATCATAAGCCAGATCCACTCACTTGAAGTGATGTAGTTTGATTGTTTTATGTGTACATTTCTCTCTGACTCAGCTTTCTAAGGAGCACAGTGTCATTTTGTTTATTCATGGAAATATGCCTCACTTTGGATTTTTGGATTATTTTTCAACACCCAAGCATTGAACTGAGAATAGAATGACATAATTACATCTTAACATCATAAGGATTCTGTAGATACACAGGCAGGCTGTTTGTTTCCTGTGTTTGTCACTCATAGTTTGGCTCTGTAATTATACTGACAAACTGTGTTCTTTACTTTCTCCTTGCCGCTGGTATCCTGCCCTCTCTTTTCTTTTTCCCTTTTAATCCTGTATTTTTTTTCCAGTGTTGCGGGTTCAACAGTAACATACATGCTGTTTCTGGAAACTGCCATTCTTGTTGTAGCTTTTACTTGCAAGAACCTGTTGCTCACATGTTCATACACAGAAATCTATACATCTGTGTTTGTCTTCAGTATGCATGTTAACTTTTCACATGTTCTGTGACTTAAACATGCACAGTCGACTCAGGGAAGTAAACAGAGAGACAGGTGTGAAGGATTACTGGCACAGAAAAGGAGACAAACAGAGATGAAGATAAAAGGAGAGGCGTGTCAGAGTTGTCTATAGCAGTGGCCTACACTGCAGTGCTTTTTGTCCCTGTGTAACTCTATAGTTCACATACCAAAGCCTTCACTCTCTATGTTTTTCTTGACCTCATGCCTGATCTACAGCACTGTTTTAACAAGGTCGCCACAAACTAAAGAGTTAATTGGTTTTAAATAATAAAAACTTTGTTTTTGTGTTAACAGACACTCAAAATATTAGGAATATTAGGAAGCTGTGTGGTGCCGCAGCAAGATTTCAAGAAGAAGAAACTGGAAATTTGTAGGTAAAGATGGAATTCAGGGCTGGAAATTAAGAGAGGTGAAGATTTGTTGTGCATGTCCCTGAGTCTTCACTTTAGAGTTCAACTATTCACTGTCATTTTTAAGCAGAACACCTTATATACACAGATCTCGATACACTTGTAATATATCTGTGCTTGCACTTTTAACTAGTGTGTGAAAAGTGTGACAGAGTGCTGCATTGTTCAAGGAAAATCTGGAAAAAAAGCCTCATTACTTGTCATAAACTGTTTTGAAGATTTGGAAATGATTAGTATTTAAATAAGGCAGTAATCACTTGCCAGCATGTGTTAAGTAACTCTCATTACCAAGCTTTGGTACGCAACAAACAAAGACAAACTCACAACAAGATGTTTAACTGGAGTGTTTTATAGTTGTGCTGAGTGCCTCAAAAGCAGGAACCATATGAAAGCAATAGATCAACATATTTGTCCCATCCTCACTGATGTCACAGACTGCATCTGCCTCAGAGCAATTTGTATCATTTCACACTCACTCGATATGTGTGGGAACAGGGCTGTTTTCATTTTGGTTTTGGAAGCCAGGATTAAGTAAATGTGGAGCACAGGAAACATGGTGTTCTGTGTGATCTTATTAGTACCTGCTAGCTTTCTTAATATCCTGTTGCTAATCATAATTAGATAAATTATTGATGCAGACGTAGTTCAATAAAGGAAAAATCTTGTCTCCACAATTATCTATCAGCTCATTCAAATCTATTGACCCTAAGCACAAACTTCATTAAAGAAATAAATGGTCTGTTAAAAGCTAAACAAAAGAGTAATGGCTTCACAAAGTATTCTTTTCTTTTCACACACGTATTGTAGTCACGTAAAACGTAGTTTTAATTGGCTATAACTTCCATTTGCACTCATCAGTCAACACTCAAAAAGGGTTAGGGTTATTATTATTACGACAAAGTGAAAACCTTCCCACCCTTCGTAACACTGGAGGGGAGATGTGTCACTTCGAAGGACAAATGTCCAGTCAAGGACAGTAGCAGAAACATGAGAGGACTGTCCCTCGGCAGGAAGGAGAGAGGGACATGGGAAGAGACAAGGAAACATCTCAGCACAGCCACTTGCTACTGTAACATTCCTATTACCTGTGTAGTGGCCCTTTTATGTGTAGTTTAGTGTGGGAACTTGTTAGGGGTGAATTTGCTTGTCTGTATCAGCTCCTTTTTGTCATCTGCTCTCTGATCCGATATTTGTGTTTCAAGTTTAGTATTTTTGCTTTTACAAAGACATGTAATTGTCCGAGATAAAAATACTGTAATAAGTATTGGCAACACTGCTGTAAAATGTAGCCTACTGTAAATGTACAGCAAACTTCAGCTAATGTTTTAAAGCTGGAGTGTGGTAGTGGGGCCCAGCCTGGCCCAGCGGTTTTTGGTCAGCCACAACAAGGCCTCTGATTGGTTGCTTGTGAGCTAGGAATTCAGCTCTTTGACTTGTAAACTCCGCCTCCCTCTCCTCGTATTCCCACCTCCGGGTGCTGAGGCACGACAGCATTCCCTGTGCATGAGCGTGTACGCACTCACACACACACACGCACAGTCTGTCTCATTCACTTTCTCAGATGAAAGTGGCTGTAGAGCAGGGATTGTAGAGCAGTGAGTTACAAATGTATGAAGACACAGAGCAAGACGTGAGAGAAAGCAGCAAAAGACAAAGAGAGTTCTCTCCTGTGCTCTGTGTGTGTATGGTTGAGCTTTTTTCCCTCTGAGAAGGGGGAGGACCTGAAAACTGCTTAGAGTCAATACCCCTGCAGGAGTCCACAGGACCATACACACACTCACTCTCTCTCTCTCGCACACACACACACACACACACACACCACATGCATACTTTCTCAGTCCACTGCAGCTAATGCCTGAATGAGTGGAGAGCAGAGGAAGAAACAGAGCAAGGAAGCAGGAGAGAGGGGAGGCGATATCTCTGGAGCTACTTGTTGCTGTTGGTCTTCTGTGTGGATTGAGGATGATATTATTGTTGTTTACCCTGCAGCGGTGGGACTTTGTCTGAGGTGAGTGCAAGCATTCCACTCTTTTTTTTTTTTTTCCTCCTTTCACCAGCTAGAAGTCCTCTGAGAGAAAAAGGGAGAGTTACACATTTTGTGAGCTTCTGTGGGATTGCTCACTTGGTGGAATGGCGGAGGGGGGTTGAAGCAGAGCAGGAGGTGTGGAGAGAAGCTTTTCACGTGCCAGAGGAGCAGCATTTTCACACTAATCTGTCAGAGAAGGAGGTTGAAAGACACACACTGTTTTGTGGAAGAAACAAATGAGAGTGAAAGAGGTTGTTGATGAACAGCAAAGAGCTGTAATGTGTGATTCTGAGCTCTGCTTCTACAGTCGGGAAAAGATGAGGGAAAAAAACTCTATCTAGTTCTCAGCCTCACTAGAGACTGATCCTTTAGTGTTTGAGTGTGCACCTCGGATCGGCATTGTTGACAGGGACACATAACATAAATGTGACATTTATTCATACCATGTCTACTGTGTGTGTCTATGTGTGTGTTCATTCCAACACTGTGTCACTAGGTTGTGTTTAACTACTTCAGCAGCGTGTTGTCTTCATGTATCAGCCCCTGCATGATTACAGTGTCCTGTTTGACTCCTCTGCCACAGATAGTAGCTGACTAGAGTGTGCAGCCTCATCATCATTCCTCCACCAACATGTGTTTACATGCTGAAGTCTACCCACACATAGAAGCACAGGATGTTAACAGTTTAGAAAGTTGCTCTACTAGAGTTGTATGTCCATAATTTTATTTAATTTAATTTTTTTTTTTAATCTGTTAAAGTTAACTTGCAACTTCCAAGTGAATCTAGAGTGTCGTTTTTTTTTTTTTAAAGTGCTTTACTGTGTGTCCAGGCGTAGGGCGGGCATTGTTGTCCTATTATTAGAGCAAGCTGGACTGGCCAGCAGCTGTGGGGAAGGAAGTAGGCTCAGAACAGCCGGAGAAGAGGGATTACTGGGAACACTGAGCGGGAATTATGGATTGGCTGATGGAATGGTATTCTTAAAGTGGCTAAGTCAGTGGAGGGGAAGAAGAGTGAGCCAGAGAGCCAGAAAATATCAGTGTGGACTGTAAGAGAAAAACAAAAAGTTAGAGGTGAACTTTGGTCTCTAGTGTAATATATTCTGTGGTGATTGCAGATTACAGCTGTTGTACAGCTGAGCAGCTCAGTTGTTGATTTATTGGCATGGATTTTTTGCAGTTGCAACTAATGATTATTTTATAATTGAATCTGTCAATTTATTTTTGCAAGCAATCAATTAATAGTCATTTGTTAGTGATCGGAAGATGTATCAGTTAGCCAAAAATATTATTTTGATTGATGATTTAGCCAAACAACTAACTATACTAATCGTCTCACCAGAAAGTGCCTTATTAGCCTATACACCTCAATGCATGTGTAATGGCAGTGAGCAATAATTTGAATAAAGGGTGTTAAATAGAATACAAACCTGATATAATCTGTAATTGATTCTGGTCACTCACCCTTTATAACATCTTTATTTCTGGCCTCATGGGAAGTGGAACACATAGTGATTAGTGATTACTTGGTGATTGACTGCTGCCTCATTGAGTAAAGTAGCAGTGTCCCAGTATTACTCACATTTCTTAAGTGTCTCTCCCTCTCTGCCCTTGTAAATCCCGGATTTACGTTCCATTGAAATGCACTTGCTGAATGCTGTTATAGGATCCAGCGTGTTTGTTACATGTTGTACTTATTCCTGTATGTATAAACAATTAATCCACCTCAGTACTGTTGAATGCAGGCTGTGATCTTTTCAATAATGAAGCCTCTATGTTTTAGTGCAAAACAGCCAACGGAGCTATTGTGAAACTTTCTCACCAAATGAAAGAACAGTACAATTGAGAAATTATTCAAGGTGATCTCTTGTCTTGATTGTACTCGCTTAGATATTTTTATGATGATCGTGAAATCAAAGTTCTGCAGTTCTGTAATGTTTACATGCGGTTCTCTGTTTTTGTAAAATCAAAGTCTTTTGGTTCTCACTCTATCCAAGTTGCTGTCAAACACCTTACTGTGGAAAAGACGTTTAGTATAGTGCTGGACCTGCCCACATTTCCTTTCTTTTTCCAGCTTTCCTTTCCCCCTCCCGACCCAGCTCTCTGAAGAAAGAGCTATGTAATTAGTTAGAGTCATAAATCACAGACAACAGAAGGGATTTTGTTATATAGTGTGTTTGAAAGCAATATACGGACGTGGTTTCACTGTGCATGTGCAGCAGAAGGACTATATTGGCAAACCATATAGTTAAAGTATCTACACATTATGTTCATGTGTGAGATCGATTGTCTGTTTAATGTGTGTCTCTCTTTCTTTCAGATTTCATGCTTCAGTATAGGTGCAGCCAGTCTTTGCACTGGCACTTATTGCACATTTGGGTGAAAATCAATTAGCCATGTGATTGTTCTCTGTCCTCTGGACGGCTAGTGATGACATCAGATTATTCATTATTATAGCAAGTGCTTAACATCTGAATTCAGAGCCAAAAGCCTGGGCTTTCATGGCTCTGAATTCTTTGTTTTGTTGTCTTCAAACACTAATTAACAAATAATCCCCGCTGCGCACTGGTGAGAGAACATGCATTCACATGTAGAGAAGAACAATAAACAGAGTTCTTACTTTAACATCTTTGTGGAAATTTACTGAATTACCTCACGTAGGCCCTGGTGCCATCCTTGCACTCTGTGTATCTGAGTGTATAGCTCACCTTGAGTGATGTAACCACACAGCATTATGAGCACAATCTTGCTCCCCTCCTGTTGTGATGTGTTTGAATGTAGGTGCACACATGGGTGGTCGGAAGACGAAGGCTGTTGAACACTTGAACACTCATAACAAGCTAATAGCATAGTGGGGATTAGTGTATCAGCTACTTCAGCTTTTTAGTATTGTTATTTTTGTTATTATTAATCCAGATGGGGTCCATATGTAATTCTTAATAATTGAATTATGTTTCCCTTCTGTGACTTTAACTCTATCTGAACTTTCTGACATACACAGCCTCCACTGACACATGTAGGCTTAACATTTCATCAGGCATACTGCAGTGTAAGCATGTATGCTGTGTACCATATGCAGATGTGTTTACAGATGTGCAACTATGTCCTAAGTACATATGTGGTATGCTCTGACTAGGAAAGTCAGTAAAATCAGTGTCTGACACCAGAGAACAGCATCTGTTCATTCATTCTAGTTTGTTGTTGACATTTAATGACCCGACTACACATGAAGGAACCATTGTTTGACAAAATCCATGTGAATCAGTTTTATTTCAATGTACCACATTGAACTGTGAATCAAAAAATGCTGTCACATCCGAGTAAAATTACCACAGCAGCTCTCCTGTCTCTATTCAGACTATATTAAATGATCACTGCTGCCTGTTGTCCTACTTGTTAGCTTAAACATCTTATTCAAATGCACAATTTAAACTTAAACTTCCAACATTACTAGTACTATAATCATCCAAATCCTGTTTTGGTTGTTGTCCAGTGTCTAGTGTCTCTGTTTGTTGAAAGAGGTTGACACAGTGAACAGCTTGTTGTGTGAATATGATTTAAAAAATGCTGCCAACAAACTAGTGATGATGTAATAGTGTGGAAAAAATTGAATTAATATATCATATGTGCAAATTAATTGGAAAAACTCATAGCCATTATCTCAAACCATTCAAAAGTATGAAATTAAACCAGGAAGTGGGTCAGTAAAGTGGCTGGATGTTTATAATATGTTATTACTAAAAGCAATAACAGCAAAATAGCAACAACCCCAAACTGTGATAAAGCTGTTTTTATTTAGTAGAAAATCTGCAATATTCTGGAAGAAAATGTACCATGTTGATGCAAATTAGGAATTTTTGCTGTTGGGTATTTTCCTCTTTTATATTTTTCTACACCCTCTCTTCAAATCTGCCTTCACATTGATCTATAGATAAACATTCTTTCATCAGAGAGTTCCTAACTGAATGGTAACCAGTAAAATCTGTGGAGACAAAAGCCCATCGCTGAACCAGGCCCCTGGCTGTCACAACAAAATGAAACCAGAGTGCAGAGAAGAGCACACACTGCTGGCATGCACAAACCCTTCTACTGCACTTCTGAGAATATCTAGTTTTCAAAGTGACAACTTGGGATGTTAATCGCTGCAAAACTCAGCATGGACAGTCTATTAACTGTATAACTGTTTGCTTATGTACTTGGCAACACGTATGAAAAGCTCTTTGAATTTGAGATTAAAGCCATGTTAACTTGTCTCTCAAAGATGCAACAAAACATCTATCAAACTTATAAATATTCATCCAAGGCTGGTGGGGCAGTGAGGGTTCATTTGAACAGATCTAAGACCTGCAATGTTTTCACACAAATTATTAAGGCAAATGGAGTGTCACACATCAGTGCATGTTTTACATACAGACTACGGAGAAAGGTGGACAGGAAACATACTTACATGCAACTGGCTACCTGCACAGTGACATTTAAGCCTGGTTTTGTCATCTCTTTAGCTAGATTTAATCCACACAAACGTTTCCTCATAGGCAACACATCACAAGGCTTTCATTGTTTCTATGGTAACCAGCAATGAGATCAGTAGATGTTCCACAGAGGCGTTATTCAAATCAACAAAAAGACACACGCTGTTTCCTGAGAAGCTATTTCCTGGACATAGTTCCTCATGGATGGATTTTGTTTTACGTACACGTGAGAGAGGGCATTCGTGACACTTTGGGAACAAAACTTTTATTATGGATTACTGTACCTATAAAAGGAAAATATTAACGTTCTGTGTTTATCAGTTGTCTTTCTCAGTTTATCTTACAGTCTTCTCTCAGTTTATCACATGCATGCTCGCACATAACGTGGGAGTGAGAAACCATATTGATGATGTGAGAAGGTGACCTAAAGTGCTGAGACAGAACAGAAAACAGGAAAGTGAGGAAAATGTTCTCCACTCCCAAAGGTTCCCCTCACCCTCCAATGTACCTCACTTCCTGTCACATAACTCCCCACCTCCCATTTTGACTCGTCTCTCTCTCTCTCACACACACTCACACATTCCAACAAAACTGCCCAAAACTATTTAAACGATAATTCTTTAATGGTATGTAAACGCAAATATACTTGTAAATAGAGTTTAAAGGGAGATTAGCTGAATTTATAATAACCTTATTTGAAGTGCAACACTAAGCTACTGTTGTTGGTGTCTTTGTAGAACCAACTGGTGGAGACTGCACTGTCCCAGATAGTTGTACTCCTCCTGTGTCCTGCCCTCGATCTCTCTGAATAACTACACACATTCAGACACACCACATGCTGTATATGCACTTGCACACTGGCACCTTTTGTCATTCAGGCTGTACTACTTTGAGGTAAATATATGACCCCTTAGCAAAGTGAATAAAAGACAGAGCTCTAAATCTGCCTGTTTCCTCCCTTTGCCCGTACTGACAAGTACCATTTCATCTGCGGAAGGACACAGACATGAACACAAACACACCCACAATGTGTCTGTGCATGTGTGCTGGAGAGAGACGGAGAGACTCTCAGATTGCAGTTTGTAGCTTTGATGTGGATTCCCACGCTAGATAACGTGTTGCTTGTCAGAAAGATGACTACACTTACAGGTCAGATTCAGTAGCAAATAGAGTTGATTTGTTTTGATGTTCGTCTTTTCTACATGTTTGAGTGCATCTATGCGACTTCATCATGGTGTGCTGTTCTGAAAGCAACTAAAATCAAAAGGCTTCTTGCCAACTCTGTTTCCAGGAAAAGGTGCCGCTCACCTCGGAGCTTTTGAGTTTGATATAAACTTTAAAATCTTCCCAAAGTGGAATCAGCGCCTCTTTGTCTTTCCAGTTCACTTGTTCTTCTTAGAAGATGTATAGCTGTATAGCGGTTGCTTTTTATTTGACAGATAAAGTGGAGCACTGCAGTTTCCTGAACTGGTGTTTCAGACTGATATGCAACAGGCACCTAAAAATAGAGAGAGAACAACTTGTGTGGTACAAGGCGGTAATTAATTGTCGATAGCCAAGAGTGATATCAAGTCAACACGTCTTGCTTCTACTTCTCAGTAAATCCTTCCTGCAGTTCAGGGAATATAATCGGTTCTCTTGCCAAAACAATTTTGTTGTCTTTATTAGTGTGTAAATCTAGTGCTAATTGACTGCAGACTTTCTCTATACACTATGTATAAATAACAAAAATAACAAGTAAAATCTATGCCCATAAGTGCTCTTCTGTCTTTCCCCTTGAATACTTTTCAGGCACAGTGGCAAGAGGATGACGGAGGTTTTGTGGACATGCTCAAAAAATGTTTATTTATTTCTTTCAAGTTAGTGCAAAGTGCAACTGTTCTCTGTTTGCCTCTATCCACTGGTTCACATGTTGCAGCTTGCATTTGACCTGACGCTTTTGCCCTTTTTACATACCTTCTCTTAATACTTCTCTACCTTTCCTCTCTTCCTTGTCTTCATTTGTCTCTGGAGATTTGGAGAAAAACATAAATACTTTTGGCAGAGCATCCCTTGGTGTCCTCTTCCTACGTGGTGCGGTGGTCACATTAGTGCTAATACGAGCCGAAGAACTTACTTTTTAGTAACATTAACTGCATTATGGGAAATCTCATGTTTACAACACAGATTCACCCTGTGGTGATTACTTAGTGATTAGTTATGTTAAATTGTTGTGTTAAGCACTGTTGTAATATATTGAAAGTGCAGATAAGAGACAAATACAATATTAAATATCACACACTTACTGTAACTTGTAGAAGCCTGGGTAAAAAATAACTGAAGATGATGCTTTGTTTCCATAATCCACAGCATTTTGCTGTATTTAGTCTGAAATCTAGTATTTTCTTCACAGATTACGTTACTTTTCTATACTGTGTAGTGTGCATATAGATAGTGTATGATACACAGTAAGTATTCTTCATTGTGTGGCACAACATGGGCATATGTTTGCCTTTGTTCAAGAGGAGCACCTATATGTTTCTTCACTTGTGGATTGAAGAAGTAGATTGTCTTACTGTCGCCACTACATGGAAGAGAAGTAGAAGTGGGTGCTTGTATGCCAGACACTTGTACATGCAAGTGAGGCTTCAGTTCAAACAGTCAGCACACTTGCACGTATCAAAGGTCAGCGGTTGATGCATAGAGCTGGATAAAGTCTGTCTGTCTCAGTATTGCCTGTTTTGCTGCCAAATCCCCCTCCTTAGCGTGGGCCACTTAGATTTCACATGGCCATTTAACAAGTTATGCCTATTGTTCATATGACAATGGATTCTCTGTGGCTGAATGGGGGGTGGCGACCCTTATGTGGGCCGCAAATGAATTCCATAAATACCAACATAAAGTACATGAGGTATTACTGAGTAAAATGGGGAAACACGATCAAATATTATCTTTATTTAAATGTGATATGCACTTAATTAATTCCTTTAATGACGCATCAGCATACTGTAACAGCATAGATGTGGTTAGTTTTGTCCCACATTTGAGTTTGGTATTGTGTAAGTGGAGTGAGCAAAAAAAAAAGCAAGCAATTAAAAGAAAGAATGAGAAGTGGTGATTTTTACATACATTACAAAGAGAGGGGGTGTTATAAAGAGAAGCAATAGAAAAAAAAAGCTTAGAAATGAACTACGAGGAGGATAATTGAAGCACTACAGTCCCACTTCTGTAATGACACGTTTCCTTACCTATAAAACTGGCTTCCTGGCTCTGTGTCCCCTAATTTGTTTGCTGCATATTTACCTCTTGTCCTGTCAGAGCAAAGACTACCTCAGATGCCTTACAGGAAAGAATTAGGATTTATTACAGTCACATTGTTTCTATACCTTGTACGAACTCATAATTTACTCTGCAGAATGGGTTATCAAAAAATAATCACTAATCCAAGAAGTCCAGAGCTCACATTGGCAGCAAGTTTACTGTTCAAACGACAGTTTAGTTTTATTTTGTAGCCTAAAACTGCACTCATTATTGTAAAACCAGACTGTTTATGTGAATTGGCATAATGGTAGGTTAGTTCTAAAACGGTCCAACATTCATTTTAGTTTTTATTCTTCCATCCCTCTCCCACAGCATGTGGCTTGACCTTGGATTTAAAGGGGAGTTGCCCTGTAGATTAAACAACTACAGGATTACTAAAAGGAGATGGACAGTGAAAACAGGATGGACAGTGAGAGCTTGCCCAGTATTGCGTGTGTTTGTGCATGGGCTCATGCCCCCCAGTGGGATCAATGAACTCCCATTCTATCTGTCTTAGAGATGAATATGCAGATGTGGCTTTATGTGCAGTGTGTACAGCAGTGTATGGACCTTTCTCGTGTGTGTTGTTTTTTGCTGGTCCCTGTGTGTTTGCAAGCTGGGTGCTTATTTTTCTCATCTACAGAGGATTGATTGGCACAGATTTCCCTCTGTAAGCATTTGCTTAAATGTCAACAACAGAATGTGGGCTTTTCACACAGTAATCCTGACATTGTGTCTTTGTTTTGTGTATCACATAGCTTCATTGTGTATGTGTACTCTGTCACTCAGTGTTAATCCATATGGGAAAGACTGAGTAAAAGTATGTGATAAAACATATTATGTTAACTACATCAACAGGTACAATATAAATGGTAATTCTTCACAGTTGTCTAACAAGACACACAATGATTAATTTATTCATTTAGAAAAACGATTAAAATGTTTCAGGTTTTGTTTATCTGTGAAGATTCTCAGTCATCCACATCAATGTTATCCCAAAAAAAAGCTGTTCAGTGGCAGCTGGACTTCTTTTTAAGTTCTTCAAAACATTTTACCTTCCATCCAGAAGGCTGCTGACCGATTTGCTGGAGTAGCAGGTTTATAAACCCTGTGGAGTCATCGAGTTGTTAGCACTTGGTGGTCATCTGTGAGTTGTTGTTCGACCTGGCTTTCATGTGTGTCACTGTGACCACCTGAGACACAGTGTGAACAACTGTGAAACCACCTGGGTAGTGTTAAAGAACTGCATTGTAAGTCGGTGATAGATTATGCCTTAGGCCACCTCCTCTTTTCTGTTCTACCAGAGTCATTCAATCTTGTGGTAAACAGCTTCCCTCGCCCCGTCCACCATATGAACATCACTGTCTTCAAAGGAGTGGCCTTTGTCTTTCAGGTGCAGATGTACTGCTGAGTCCTGTCCTGATGAACTGGCTCCTCTGTGTTGTGCCATGCATTTGTAAAGCTGGTGGTCTCTCATATGTACAAGTCTATACATCCTTCACTGCTTTGAACTGCATACTACACAGCTCTGTTTGTCTCTGGGTGTTTTGTCCTTATTGTGGACCAGCTTCTGTCTCAGTGTGTTTCTTGGTTTAAAATGTCCAGGGATGCTGTGTTTGTTGAAGAACCTCCTGACCTTTCAGACACTGCTGCAAAATAAGGAATGACAATGCTGTTCCATCTGTTATTTTCTGCCCTGTCAGTAGTAGAAGAGCTCTTATTTGGTCTTCTCCTGCATTTAACCGTAGCCCAGTTTGTATTCTCACACGTTTTGAGTGCCTCTTTGATATGTTTGTGTCTTTCTCCTTTCCCTCTGTCCTAGTAGGATCACTATCTGCCCAGTGGTGTAGGGTTCTGATTATTCCCATTCATGTTCCAGAGGATGGTGAGAGTCAAAGAGTAAATTCTAATCTGTATGTGTTGGTTTCCAAGTTTTGTTACATCTCTGTTTCTACATACCATTTACTTTATAAGTACAGTATGTCAACTTTGTTTTGCAAAGAAAGAATAATTGAATTTGGGAATGGGGAAATTTAATTAAATGCTTTACACACTTCAGACTACAAGCATTGGTTCCCAATTTTCAAGCTAGATGTTGCTGGTATTTCAGAGTGTTGTCTAGTATGAGCTGGTACTTGGTAAGATAAACAGAAATGGTGTTGGCAGACCTCAAACTCACAGGTCTGTCTGTTCGATATGAGCTTCACTTCACTGTGTCTTGTGGCTCTTTGGGGATCTTAAAGATCAAAAGGCCACCAGTGGAGGAGGGAGATAAGAGCTACACAGCCACAGGAGAGACCACTGGCTGAGTTTAAATCCACCAAGCCAACCTGCAAATAAGAAATGTTAGAAATGACAATAGCAGCCATGAGTTAGCAAAAGACACTGAAATTAGAGGTCTTAGCAGGGAAGTTGTGAAGTAGAATGATTGTTTAACAAAACTCACCACCACCATAGAGCTTGAACCAGACTGTTAGAATTGTGTTGTTCTTAGTTCACTTTAGTTGTGCAATGTGAAGTTTATGCTTATGCACACAGGTTCTGTGTGAAGCGTGTTCTCATCATTTTGCTTTTCATTACTATTTGTAGTAATTTTTAGTAATTTATTTTCTATGACTTTTTCATTAATGCAAAGGAGGAGATTCACTTTGGTCTTTGTGCTACGACCACGGAACATCAATTGCAATATATCAGCCAATAAGCTCCTATGTCAGGCACTGATAGAAACTTCTATAAATCATTGGGAAGTATCTTTGATAAACAGATGCATCAGCATATTAACTTTATTAAATAGCATGTCTAGAATCAATGTGTTGTTCTTGTTAGCTGAATGGTTAAAGAAATGCACTGTCACGTTAGAGTTGTGGGTTTGTGACCCGCCTTACCCATGTACCTACTCTGTTTTTATTTTCATGTGATCATTATTGTGTGACTTCATTGACATTTAAAAACAATAATTGTCACAATGATAATAAAATTGTTTTAAAACAGTGCATTTACCGTTAAAAAATGTCTAAAATGATCATTGGCTCATGGAAATCTGCCCCCCTTTTGTAAAGTTTGGACACCTGTGTGCTTCACATGAAGCTTCGGCTGTTCACTTCAGTTATTATGAGTTGAGTTTGCTTCAGTTAAGTGAGATTAACTTCGTAGTTTTAAACATATATATATTTAGTAAATATGTATCATAGTGGCACAGCTGTAAATAAATTCACTGCATTTTTGGAACCTTGTGAAGTAGCTTGAATCTGTCTGCTATCTTATTAGCCACTTTGGCCAGGCTACACCACAGCTCATACTTTTCACAGCACCATAGCTGTTAATACTGCATGAATGTGAATGATTGTGTGTGCCTCTGCAGAACATTTCGTATCACACTTTAAAACTTCTTTGCCAAAGGTATTTCTGTGCTCATCTCAGGTGCTCGCTTCATTGTTAAGACCTCGCTCATCTCTTTCTCCTTTAGTGAGTCCTCATTTGTACTCTTTATTCCTTTAATCTTCATTTAAAAAAAAGTTCACTCCCTCTCCTCCTCCTCCTCCTCCTCCTCCTCCTCCTCCTCCGTCTTGCGTATCTGTTTGTCTCTGGCCAGCAGGGTCACACAGTCTTCTCTGTTCT
>JAUBNQ010000004.1:4518991-4534771 GCA_032353495.1 Ctenopoma kingsleyae | reverse complement strand
AATTCTAGCACCTAGGCGTGTGTGTGTGTGTGTGTGTGTGTGTGTGTGTGTGTGTGTGTGTGTGTGTGTGTGTGTGTTTGTTTCTGAGTCAAACAGAAGAAGTTGTGTAAATTGATATCCAAGGTTAGACATTCTGGTAAAGTCACTAAAGGATTTTATGTAAGACAAAGTCAGTCTTCTGAATGAGGCTTAATTTGTTGCTTGTGTTGATTTGAACAATCTCACGGAAAACCTGCTGAAACTTATTAAAAATGGTAAGATTTTAGGAAAAGCATTTGTCATACTTTAATGTCTGTGTCAATGAATCGAATTCCATAAAATGAAAGTTTCACCTTTAAGAATCATTCAGTTTTTTAAATGTGGACAACCACCACAGCCGGCGTTTATTCACCTGCAGCTTATTAAAATAATAATATTCTGTAATGAAGTTTGTAAACTGAAAAATTAAGTGAACAAATTGTACCCTCCAGAAAAACCACTTATCTTTTCCAATTCAGCTAACAGCTGTGAGCACAGTTCCTCAGACAACTTCAGGAATGGTTTGCATTTGAAGTTACCATTACAATATGCTAATGTGCAATTAGATTTCACATGGCCTTGGTTCCACGTCTCAGCTCAGCACTGTTAGAAAACCTTCCGCTTGTTATTTACTTCTTTTAGGGAAAGTATGTATCTCGCATCAGATTCAGTGAGCTTTACATATCACTGTGTTATTCTCATTCTGGGCATTACTTTCATTATGTTCTATGAAGCTTTGATGTATATTGCTATTCTTATCACTTACTATCTGTATAATTTGTAGCAGATCCATCCCTGGAGCCAATCTAGTGCTATTGACACCTGCCCAGCTGGTTGGGTTTGGTAGCCCGGTTGATGTTTAACCCCGCTGGGCCTTATGTGAGCCTAGGCAAGCATGGCCAAGGGTCTCCTCTCTTTCATTCTCTCCCTGGGTAATGAGCTGTAATGGATAGGGCCTTGGGCGTGACAGGAATACAGAGGGCCTCATCAAAGCGCCCTGCGCATCCCTTTAAGCAGCTGCTCAGTACACATGCAAACATTCATTTACTCACTCATTCCTCTCTTTAATCTGGTCACAGGCTTTTCGGTTATTTATCATGTACCAATATTATAAATATTATAACTTTTTGCGTCCATGAATAATTACTGTGTATTTTTTCATTTAAGGAATGCACGTTTTCCCTCCATGAAAACTAGAGAAATAGAGGTAACGTTGTTCCTAATCAATCTGCTGACATCTGACATTGGATGAATCTGCAGTGTCACCTAAAATAATCCATGCATAAACTAAAAAAATGAACTTTTTGGCGAGATAAATTTGTTTTAGTTGAACATCTTACTCTTTATTCTACAATATATATTAACTACACACATACTTACACATGTAAAAGAGTTCAGTGGCCCTGACAGTCCAGCTGGTACTGAGTGACTCTTACAGATCCTCTAAATTACCCTGGCAATGGCTCTAGATGCTTTTTCACTACTTTCACTTTGCTAACAGGCCTCTCTGCCTCTTTACTGCTCATCTTCCCTTTCACTCTTTTTTTCTGTGCCTGTGGATGTATAATGCTTATGATCATAGTCTGCCAGAGTTTTTCTTCTGCCATGCACTAATAAAAGCCAATAAATTGCCAACTTCGGGGCCTCTATCAGGGTGCATGCAGGGTTGAAATATTCCAGTACGTTATCCAAACTGATTTACAGTTTGAATAAAGGAGTAAAAAATAGCTGCAATTTCACAATTTAGTTAACCACCATTATGATCAACTGTTGCCTAATATGAGCCACAGTGTCTTAAAATTCAGTAGGCCAACAAGGAAGATGAAAGGAATGAAAAACGAAGATTTGTAGAGGTTGTGGTGGTTTCTCTTTTTACATTAAAACGTGGAAGAGGAGATATTATGATTCATCCCTGAGTGGAACGAGTGAGGAGCAAGAGTACACTAACTGTGTCTTAAGTTGGAGGAGGGATAGTTTTTACCTCACCAGTCACCATCTGGCTATCCAGTTTTTTCAGAAAATCTACGAAAAGGCTTTCCAAATGTCAGCGGCTTAATCGGCATCAGCCTCACTTCTGTTTCTAGGGATGCAAGCCAGCAGTGACTTGCTGAGTTGGAAATCACAGACAAGATGGTTTTCCATCCATTCCTCCTTCTGACTACGCTGCAACTGATCCAAATCACATCTGGCTTATATCCCCAGCAACTAAAGTCACTGCAATGCTTTTCATTCTTTTAATATAAACAGGTCAGCCTTTCAAAATGTTTTTTTACAGGGTATTCAAAGGTGTGTGCAGTCTTGCTCAGAAAGACAGAGGAATCATTTGATTATCTCTCAGACACCTCATACATCATAAAGGCCTGATGCACAGTCTTTGTTCACAGGACTCCCAGTACTCATCTATCCCTGAAATACATAAAAATGTTTCATTCTTTTGGGAATGGCCTTCTGTGTCTGTTATGATGCATCACTGGAAACCTTCAAGGCGTAAAACCACAGTCTCATGACCTGCCTCCTTACATCAACTCCTTTGCTTGGATTATTTTTTGTGTTTTTCTCTTACTGTTGTACATTTTCACTTTACTGCTATTATTTTAGATTTTTATAAATTAAATTTTTCATATACATATATAAATAAAGCATGTTAACAAAGCCTTGGAGTGATGGAGCACTTCATACTTTTATTCAGCAGTGATGAAGCTTGATGGGCTCCTGGTGAGCTTCATTATCCACCACTTACTGTGCCTCCTCCAGACACTGCCTCATCAAGGTCAGACTGTCACGGTGTACGGGTGTGTCTGTGCTAAAGCTCGGCCACAGTGACCGATATGTTTATTAAGTAAATGCATTGACAGAAAGGAAGCACAGGCGGGGATAAACTCAGACCCAGCTCAGACTGCTACAGATTCTTCCTCTATTCGCTACTTGATTTCATATTCTTTATGTGAATCTTTCAGACGTTGATTCACTCTTAAATTAAACTTTCTGCCTCAACTTCCTTTCTTCACAAACATCATATCCCACACATTTAGGACATCTACTCGCATTCAGTCTAGTCTGGCCAACATCAGTGCTATTCATCATTCTTTCTGATAAATCACTTTTATGCTCTGTTAATAAAATACTATTGAATAATATTAATCTCAAATAGCTTAAGCTGAGTTTAAGAGTAGACAGACACTCATATATAGTACGTGGTGTAACTGCAGCAAAGCTCCACTGGTACAGCCTGGCCTAGTTGAAAACAAACATTTAAGTACCATGTTGCAGAGCTGCATAACTCTGTACCTGCTCGTCTTCCTTCTAGCACAAGAATGAGCTGGTCAATGCAGGGTGTCATACTGCATAAGCAACCGTATAGCTAACAGCAAGTATACAGTATCCCCTGCCTTAGACTGATTCCTGCAGTCTGACTCCCTTGTGCATTCTTTAGTGATGATGGTCATTGCACTGTATTGCATACTAACTACTTATTATGAATATAGGAACAAACACTGAAGTGAAGGAGAGGTAAGATGGTGTTAGACAGGTCTCAGTATCTCTGCAAAAATGTTATATTCTCTGAGTGCTATCACTGCAAGCTGTACGGAGGTCAGATTTTAATGTTTTCATTATTTACCAAGCCTCTCAAATAGCACCACGCTCTGAAACAGCATATTTCTCAAATGACTCACGGACATGTTAAGAAATTAGTTGTGCCTCACATAGTGTTTACAGTTTTGTTAGATGTTGCTTTTTAGTAATTCACATTCACTTTCAGATTTTCTCATAATTGAAATGTTTAAACGTTTACATAATTAAGCAGCAATGTTTGTGTCTGATTAGAGAGCAGCAACCTGGATATAAGGAACCCAGTATTTAATTTCACGACTAAAATTAAAAGCAGCTTTTAACTACTGTATTTACATGTTAAGTCAATCTTCCTACTTTCATCAAAGGTGATTTCATAGAGCACCTATATTCGCCTCTCACAAAATTAGCTTGTATGGTATTATTGTTAAATCAGTTCATACATACAGAGCACTGTTGATTAGATTATTATTATTATTATTATTGGTCAGCAACACCAGAGCGTTACCCCTCCGCTTCTAGATGGAGTTTTGATGCTGGCGGCGGTGGTGGGGAAGGTGGTGCTTGAATCTTGGCATCAGATACTGGAGCTGGAAGCAGCGTGTTACAGGTGCAGCTAATTGGACTGATAAAAGGGAGGGTGATTAGTGATTGGCTCGTGTGTGGGAAGTGAGAGGAGTGGTACTTGCTTGCTTTAGACTTGCATAATTGGATTAAGTGAACCAAAAAGGAGTTTCTGCTTAGATTTTAAACTGATAGGATAATTGAGGGAAACAGTAAATTATATGAACGGTCAGGAGCTGGGAGCCATTGCTATAAGAAATTTTTAAAGAAGTATTGCTGATAAGAAATTCATTCATCTTTAAGAAAGGTTGATCTTTACTGATCTATCATTACAGTCTGGGCCATGCTTCTATTAGAAGTGAGAGCAGTGAACTGGGGTTTGCATCAGAATAATAAGCAGTCCAGTGGTAAGAATGATTCCTTCGGTGTGGTATAAAACCCAAAACTCAGTTTAATATGTAGGAGAGGAGTTTGTTGTTGTTTTTAACACTTTTTAATCACATCAGCATAAATATCGCCTCTTGCCTGAGGTCTGCAACAAGTAGTTATATATATTGTGTCAGTCTTATGTGTATAAGTCAGTCTAGTCCTGTGTTAGTGCATGCTGCAGGAAGATACAAGATGTCTGCAGTAGTCAGTACAGTGCAAATGTGACAAACTTGTCTTATTTGCTGCAGTCTTAATTGATAAAACTTGGTTTTGGTGGTAAATGCATTAGCTACAGCAAGTCTAAGGTAACACTTTTCAAATGTATGTTTAATAACTGAGTGAACTTTTCAAAGCACACTGTACAATATATTGCAAAGGACTACGAAAAGACCAAAAACTTGTCTGAAATTGTTTTAATCACTCTGCTCACCCCTCCCCAGAGCCTGATTCTGCGCTCACTGTAAGAATAGACCATACTGAAATTGTCGTTTGCAGCTTTTAAGTCAGTACAATTACTATTGCATTTAAGTAGCGTTTTGATTGTATAGTTTAATAAACCTGTCACCGTTGTATTAAACTGTATTCATTCTATAGTTATATATACTGTACAAATTTTGAGTAAAATAGAGTGAAATTAGAATCTGTTGTCACCAGGAATATTCAAGGTAGAACTCTTAAAGAAACAGGTGGCCAGCATGAAACTACTGAGATTCTTTTTATGATTCAATGTGCCTGTGACCTGAGCTTTTGTTTAGAATGGGTGTGAGCTCAGAGATCAGTATTTCTACCCTCCTCCACACCCTGTTGTGTGGTCATTTGGTTTACACATAAACTTGTGTGCATGGGGGAGGGTGGGATGTGTGTGGCTGTCATGTGTCCAGGAAAATAAGGGGTAAGGGTGATGTCATATTTGATGACATCATTGCAGACGTGCAGGCAGTGCAGATTAGTGGCAATGGCTCTTCTGAACCAGTTCTCCACAGCTGCCATGCCTTATCGGTGTGTCTCGCCAAGCCTTTTGTCCCCTTGTGCCAGCTCTGCCAGTGTGTAAGCTCTAGAAATAACCACAAATTCACCATATCCCCTATGCCAGTCTACCAATCCAGGCTCAAATTGAGCATAGCAAAACCCTCACATCCACATTCCAGTCTCACTACTACCAACCCTTCGGCTGGCCCCATTAGCCAAGTCACTTTGCCAAAGCTGGGCTCCAGCCTCATATGTGCAGGATTTGTGTGTGTGTGTGTGTGTGTGTGTGTGTGTGTCTGAACCCCAGCAAGAGTCCTAGTCTCCCAGCTGAACCGAGTCCACACTTTTGGCTGGTTGATGGCTTATGCAATCTCCCCCAGCCCCAGCGACAGTGGTGGCAAGTGCAACAGCAGTGGTGGCTGACAGGGAAAGCAGCACACCTCGCACCAGAGTTGACAGGACAAAGAGCAAACACACTCCCGCAGGAGCCGCACAAGGGGGGGGCAGGGCCACACAAGGCTGCACCACACACACACCCACACGATTATCCCACACACCATATGCAGGCTCCTCCCTTCTCAAGGAAACAGAGATGGGTGCAGTCAATCACTGCCAGTGAAAGGGAGAGGGTTTAGCTGGAATTAGTAAGAAGTAGAGAGACTGCAGAGGAGAAAAGGAGACAAATCGTCATCATTCCCAATTCAGAGCCAAGTGTCAGGATATCCTTAGGTTCATTCATGTGGAGTGAGAAAAAAGATAAACAGAAGAGAGAAGAGAGTGTGTTCCATTTCAGAGACAACACAGGAAGTAGGGCATGCTCTGTACAGGGTGAGCAAAAGAGGAGGGTGGGAGAAAAAGGGAGGAGAGGGAGCAGCAATAGAGGGAGAGCATTGTAGCGCTTATTCTCCACCCCTTGCCTTAAAGCAGCAGCAGGAGGAAAGAGAGAATGAGTCAGGGAGAGAAGGAGGAAGAGAAGCACAAGTAAGGAAGAGAAGAGGCAAGCAGCAGCCTGTATCGGCAGCAAGGGGAAAAAATGGAGCTTTGAAATTGCCTCAGCCCTCATCCATCCCTGCCTCTTTTTTTTTTTTTCTCCCCTCTTCTTCTGGCTCAGCCTCGGTTTCTCTTTCCGCCTGCCTTCAGTTGTTCTGTGGAATTCTGACAATGCCTGGTGAGTGTTGTCCTGTTTTTCACATGTCACTTGCCATCCTTTGTATTTTGGTTTGCCTGGGTTCATGGAGTGAGAGATTATATTTCATGTCAGTGTATGGCCACAAATAGAAATGTGGACTAGTGTGTGTGTGGAGGGTACTTCATTAAGACTGTTTCCGCTCCTCTGCCTCTGTGTGCTGTTTATACTCCAGCTGTGTTGTCCTATTCTTTCTTTGCCTCTCTCTATCAGTGACAGTGCAAGGGAGGTTGCTCTCCTGAGCACACTCTACTACATCCTGCGTACATTCAGGATACTCAGTCATTATTATATAATTGCTTTTAAGTCCCAGGGGGCTTCCATTCAGAGAGTAGTGCATTTATTACGCGTGATATTATATATATTTAATACCAGGAATGATCATCCTGAAATGGAGCAGATCCTAAATGTTGCACAAAGTCGCACAAAGCTGGCCTGTGTGACAGAGGGCAGCCAGCTAACGCAAATCAGATGACTGGGCCATGCTGTGAGGTCAGCCGCTGATTTTGGCTCACATTCACAGTCCAAGTTATATGTTGCAGGCAATTAGCAGTTTAAAGAGGGGCATGTGGCCCAAGGACTGAGAGTTTGAAAGTCTCAGAGATCAACAGCTCATTTCATTGTAGACACTGTATTGTCTGCACAAGAGAAGAGGAGATAAATGGAAAAGCTACTGTTTATGATTAGTCATCATTACATCCAGGCCTCGGGGAAATAACTATTTGTAATCTGTTCTTTCTTATATTCTTATTTTAGATCTAAATTAATGATAAGTGGGATTTAGTCAATCTGTACAAATCATCACATCGGCTATCTTAGCTTTTTTGTTTTACATTTCACAGATGGATTATTTCAGTGTATTTTCCAATCATAATATGATGTTTCCACAAACTCCCACCATCCCTTTAATGTAGTTTACACAGCTTTACAGTTGCGGCAGTAATCACATTGGCGTAAAATACACTGTAAATGCTATTTACATGCATATAATTAGTCAGCAGCCACACACCAATGGTATGTTACTCCAGTAGTTGTGCTTTTCCATTTTAATTTGTCTCATTAAGAAGATAGATAAAACACTGAGGCTGTCAACACACACAAACTTATCTGTGATGTTATGGAGGAAGGGTTTAGCCAAACAGTTTTGACTAGAGAACAGCATTCAACCAAACATTAATGTTTCAGAGAGTTGGCTTCACAGGAGTAAGCCATCTTGGTTTAGTAAACACATAAATGATAATTTGATGGTTTTATCTTTGTGTTTAGCACACTACGCAGATACATTTCAGCATGAGTGCTCAGCGGGTGGTCCTCTTGATTGTAGCTTGCTGTCGAGCCCATCAGAACAAAACCGAGCTCGACTTCTACATATTATGCTACAAGCATTTGTGTCAGCCTGTTTGTATGCAGTAACAGTGTGATTGCTTTTTTCCACAGCCTGGGGTACTGTATCTGTTTGCATGCATGAGCAAATGTTTCTGCTCACATTCATATTTGTGCACATATTGTCATGTATACAGTTATGCATATGCTTTGAACGTGCATGGTTGTATGTTCCAGCAATCCTATTTTAGGTTGGAGCTTGCTGGCTAGCCATCTAAACAAGAGATGGTAGAGCAGGAATTATAGATGTTAGTCATTTTCACAGCTTTAAACATGCAGTTAGAGCAGGAGGGAGAGATGGTTACAGTGAATGTGAGATGAAGATAAAAGAAACGGTGTGAAAAAGTGAAGCTAAGAAGACGACTGAAATGACAAAGCAATTGAGAGACAACAGTCTGCAATTGTTTATGCTCCAATATTTTGTTTACTAGCTTATTCTGGGTGGCTAAACCTCTTATGCAATGTTCATTCACCTTCTAGGATGCAATGTTGCTCCTAATTCCTGCTCTTGGACTGAACTTGCGCAAGGTAGAAAATCCATTTTACGAAATTAAACCCTGGCGAGAATACTCAACATGCAGAACTTAGCATTGTACAGTGTCTTTCTGCTACTGCGTCCCGTCTCCTCACGTCACTATGTGAGTGTTCTGTCTCTGTGCAATTACTCTGTCGAAGATCATCTCTGTGATTTGCATTGATTTAGTGGGAGCTGATGAAGTGGAGCAGATCATTTGATCAGACATATGTATGGGGAGGGAGGAGAGTGCCATGCAATGCAACACCCGGGGGCTACTCTACTAGGGGTCAAGAGGTCTGAGATGCTTTAGAAAGGGGGAGGGATTTTTGTGATTTTGTTTTGCATTAAGTATCCTTACTTCTCTTTTAATTAAGTTAATTTAGTTATTTAGGGAGAGGAGGCTGGAACTGGCAAAGTTTGAAATGATCAAGAGGCAAATTCATATGTAGTTTCATCATGAAAGCGAGACAGAATGGAAGGCATTTCTCAAAGATGTCTAATTCCCACAAGCTTGTATTCAGGGAGTTTCAGGGAGTATTTTAGGATTTTAGTGGTATTGCAGAATTGGGGGTCAGAATATTAGTTTCAGTGTAGCTTTCCACTCTGAATGAAAGATGATCGAACTAGACTGCATCGAAGGCAGTCAGTAACTTTATTCGGCATCTCCTCAACCCTGCTTTTCTGGGAGAGAATGAAAGAGGAGCATATGCTCATGATGGCGCAGTGTTGACCGTTGTCAATAATTGAATCACTCATTCGCTCTCTCATGCCCCGAAGGCCGTAGCACATAGTCAATAGGAACAACAGCAGAGGAGAGCTCTCAGGCATCAGTCCCACAGGTCTCTTTCGGTCCTTCCTCTCTCATACTCTTTGTCTCTGTCTATATATGTTTCTTTTACACATACAAACACACTGGAGAGCTCATGTCACCACTCTGTTTTATTTGTGTTCTAGTCTCTCTACAATAAGCTGCTTTACAAAAAATGAAATGAACGGCAGGCTATAGAGCAGTGACTTAAATGTCTCTATTGGTCGCCATTTCCTCTCCCTTCTTCTGGAGGAGAAGAGATGCTGTCTCAGGATTAGGTTGATCTTTTAACAACACTTTAGCAGCTATTGACTGACTGCGCAGTAGCACTGAATCACATTGATCGAGCTCTTCCCTGACTAGATTTGGAAACTGACATTGCGATAATTACATTACAGCAGTGATTTTCGGACTCACAAAAGAAGGTATGGAGTCAATATTGTGTGCACTGTTTCACTCATAGATAGATGTTGAGGGTGGTATGGATATGGATAAAATTTTTAAATGGAAATGTCTGTCTTGTATAATACAGCATATTAAATCATAAACCTGGTGCTGTATTTGTCAACAAATCCAATGAAAAGACAGAAAAAACAACAAATTAATTGATGAAATAAGAGCTACCAATTATTGTCTTTGTACAATATAACTTATTCCTCAGTTCCATACAACTCTTTTGTCTAAACTATGAAAAACATATAATTATCCCACTCCCTTTCGCTGAATGACATGTTCCTTCATCACAGTGAAAAGCTTATTTTGAGTCAATCACATCATTCATTGTACATATTCATTAGTCCATTAAAACCAGCTCTTAGGAAATTAAAAAGTTTTTTGAAATTAAACTACATTATATATTTTTAACCAGTTTAATGCCTTCAGTAGGAACAAATAGGCTCAAGTCTAAGACCCCATAAAAAGTACTGAAAGAATGATGCCAGTCTTATGCTTTAGCTCCCCACAATCAATTGCACTTTCAAATTTAACTGTATAACATTCTTATGAAACTTGCACCTCGGTGACAGGGCTGTAGCATTTATTCTGCATGGTCTTGCAGTCCTCCTTACTGCGATAGTATTCATACGTTGTTCCATGAGCCACAGGAGTGTTGATGTGAGTACAGCCTGCTCTTCTCTTGGTCCTGTCATCTTTTTCTCCTTCTGCCCTCCTCTCCCCTGCCCTCTATCAACATCTACTTGTCCAACATGTCTCTCCCTCTCCATCCACCACCCACCTCTCTGTGATGTGGACTTGTGGAAGCTTGCCGGGAATGTACTTTAGACACTGATTATATTTTCACAGCTTCTCTCCATCTTTCATTCCTTTTCTTTACCTCTGTGCAGACAGGTGGTGCTCTACTAAACAGGTTAATATTTAGCAAGGGAATTACTTCACAGTCAAGGCCCCTGAGGGACTGCCTACAGAAAGTTAGCTGAGAGAGCCCGGTCTATCACGTCCTCTCTCATGACCCCTTCCTGTTTCAGTCTGCTGCTGTACACTTGGCTCATGACCTTACACATACCCACCCACACACTCCTTGGCACAATTTGACATAGATTGTTTTCTCACAAAATCACATGGAATATATATTCTTTTAGTTTTTGTCTGTGTGTACACCCAAAACTCACATACTAATACGCATATACACATGAAAAAGTCATGCAACCACATGTCCCACTCCGTACGGAGGGCCATTATTCCAATGACTTAAAAAGAAAACTTTTTAGATAGTTTTCGTTTTCTGTTGCCCCTCTGCTACAGTGATTATAGACAAACTTTTATAGGTAGAATAGCCTTGCTCTGTCTCATATTATATTTAGGAACAGCCGTACTCCAAACAACCAAAATTACGTGTAATATTATCATGACCCAGACCAGAGGAATGAGGAAATCACCCTAACTGTTCAGTCTCCATGCTTTGCCTTGGCTTTGTAGTTAACCTTTACCCAGGCATTCTCCAAAACAAGGCATGTAGGTCTGTGTACTTGTGATAAGGGCAAATAGCTGTAATCTGCTGCATCAGGGAAAACAAATACATTAAACCTCTTCCAGCTTTACCTACCAAATGATACTTAAATTGTTTTGGAGCTGGGAAACTGGACCACTTATAATGGGGTGCAAAGAGTTTTCCTCTGTACAGTTCACAATGAATTCCATTGTTGAGGTAGACTGCTCCTACCAGCTTCTGTAGAGTTCGGCTTAGGTCTTTTTACATAATGACGTCTAGGTAATTTCTTTAATTTCTGCAGACTACTGAATTATTCTGTAGCATTTTAATAAGAAAAACTAGACTGATCTGTGCCAAACTAGACTTTGTTGCATATAATTATCTCACAGGAGATAACTGTCATGTCACATGTCATTTCTGTTATTTTTTTTCGGAGCTGAAACATTAGTTTATTTTTCAGGCATCTCTTGATAGTTTGTCTCAGCTGTGACATCAGTCTTCCCTCACTAGAGCGCCAGTTATGTGAAAACAACCATACCATACATCTGGCAGTGCTTTGTCTCCTCCCTAAACCTGGCTGGCCTCATTTTCCCTCCACTCCCTCACTCTCTCTTTCCTTTTTTCTCCTGCCTTCCGCCCTTCTCTTTTCTTTTTTCTCTCTTTTCCTGGAGTCTCTCATTTCGGCCAAAGATCCAGCATTTTCCCACAGAGCATGGTGGTGAAGACAGAGCCATTGTTTCCTGCTACAGGGAAGGAGGGAGGAGGAGGCAGGCTGACTTCCTGGCTGCAAACTTGGGTTTTATGTCAGTGTGAGAAAAAAAAAAAACAGGGGAGACAGATCTAATGATGACAGAGCAACTATGTCTTGTAGGGACTGACTCTGGTGAGATTTATAGATTTTGCTGTTTTTGTCAGTCTAGCACGTAAATAACTTCATAAGAGGCAGACATCTCCTTTTTTCTGTCACCCAGTTTTTGGTTTTAATTACCGGTAGTATTGTCCCTCCGTTAAGAGCACATATCATAAAACATAGATTATATTAATGTTATGTAAATACTACAATAAATGATGCCTGCTAGATAGTTGTGAAGTGATGAGTACAACACAGTTGTTATAAGTGCACATTTGATCACTCATTTGTTATAGAATATAATTCTACAGGGTGATTCATTGGCTTTACATTACAGTATTCTTTAAAATGTCATAGTAGCTGTGCTTGTATTAAGTTGAAGAACCATTTCCAGCACCCTGAATTTTATCTTTATAGGTCCATGCCATGATGTGGTTTATGCATTACTTCACGATATAAGGTTACACTGGAGTATGGGCAGGTTGTCCGAAATACCAGCACTGTCTTTTTAAATGGGATGTGGAGAGGGGTGTGTTAGTACCAACAGACATCCGTTGGGAGCTGTGTGGTGTAACTCACAGGGCAGAGGCTCCAGCCACGTTCCCAGAGACTCAAAAATAGTTGGGAAAACACTGGGACCAGCCACTACTGAGGAATGCAGCCCACATCCAAGTTGTGTTTTGGGGATCCAGTCCGGACAGGTACTACTGGACCATGTTTCACATATTCAGTAAATCGTAAGTGTAATTTTGTTTAAGTACTTTTTCATGTGTGTGCTTGCTGCTGCGGCTGGTTACGGCACAGCTGCACACTGTGGTTTATGGAAACCTCTGCCTCTGCATCCACCCACAGATCACTCAGGACTGTACATTGGTTTTATCTCACTATTTTATCTGACTATTTTTTGCTAAATGAATGCCTTAATGTGCTTTATAAATGAATTGTGAATGCAAAGAAAGGTCTGGATGGATAGAAGAACACAGCTGAATAGTTGGAGAGGAAGGTGCTGAGAGAAAAACAGGGACATGTTGAGACTTGAACATGAAAACTATTCGCTGCCAGAGGCAAATCGTTAGCTTTATTGTGCAAATAGGGTCTTGGTATTGACAGCATACTCTACTATTTAGAGCCAATTATGTGCTCAAGTTACTTCACCTGTCTAAATCTGGTGTTAATAAAATGCAACAATGAAAGTGGGAACAAAGTGGGAAAAGTTGTGTTTGCATAGATGTCAGAGCAGATATGGTATCAGAGTTTTGCCAATTTGTGTGGGAAGAAACTCTCTGCCCTCTTTTTCTCCTTGTGAACTTGAATGTTTGACTGCTTCTTTGTCCAATACCACAGGGGTGTTTGAATATTCAGGTCAAGAAGTGAAAAACACACTTCTTCATCTCCTCTACTGCTTTGCACATGTTATCAGTTCCCCAAGCACTTATCAGTTATGTAAGAGTTCAAGAGAATAGGCTTCCCTGCTTGTAAGTTATTTATATTTTCATCAATTTTTGCTAAAATATAGTATGAAAATTATGTATTTTGGATGTGCAGTGTGAGCTACTTTTCCTTGCAAACATATATGATTTTAGTGGAATCTATACGCCATTTCCGTGACCTTGCTATGTATCAGCCTTATGGTGACATCTGAGTCACACTAACTTAAAGTATATGTGACTATCTTGCTCCTAATAGTCTATTACTGTCACTGTTGAGCTTTGTAGTTGAGGCATTCACAGCTGTTTACCCAGCTGGAGTATTAAATGACAGATTAGCAATGGCTAATCTGCAATAAAAGAGAAAATGCTGAACTAAAAGTAGAAAATGTGTATTTTTGTGTGCATATACACTCGCCATCTTCTTATGTACACCTGTACAGTTTAATTTCTCAGTTTTTAAACTGTCAGAAAGGTGATAATTCTATTTTATTAATATTATTATATTTATTATTGAGGTCAGAGTCTTTGGTGGAGTCATATTGGAGTTCATTATATTAATGTTTATTTACATAAATGAAGGGTGTGTATTGGATTGCAATAGATTATACATGTGTAACTAATAAAATGGCCAGTGATGTGTATGTGAGGGAATTTCAGTAAAACCAATAATAGTGCTGTATAGTTTAATATTTCACTGATTCATGCCAGGAAATCACTTTTCTCTTCGTCTTCTCTAGTAAAATCAGATTCTAACGTTGAAGGACAGTCTTTCAATCTGTTCTGACATCTTGCCACCCCTCAGGTGTTAGCAGTAAGGAGTGCTAGATGCCCCGAAGCCAACTGATAAGTCAGTTAATTGGGGAGACATTAGGCCTGAGTTTTCACTGTCCTGTCTTGATTTGTAGATAAGTAGATTATCTCTACCTCCATCTTCTACCTCAGCTTCACTCTTGTCTCTTTTGTGGTATTTTGGTGCAGAATTAATGAATGTGTGGGGTGGTAATGGTTTTCACAGACACGTACAGCAAACAATAAAACCCCTCGTAGCTATCATTAAAATGTTAAGTAATCCTGTCCATATTTTATAATTATAAAGAGAGAAAGGCCACTAATCAGAAAAATTACTAGTAATTATTAATGAATTTCTAATCAATATTGACTACACTATACTACAGATAACAGATTACAACACTCTCAGCAGTCAAGTCAGAGGACATATTGGCCAAGTGATAGTTTTAGATTTTTCAAGTTTGGGATAATTGTCATGTTGAAAAGTTGCTCTTATGCTAGGCTTCTTGAGACAGGAAGTCATCTACACATTCTGCACTGGCCAGAGTCACACTAAACATGCTGAACTGCAAGTGAGGCAAACAGTTTAAATTTTGGTTTTTATCAGATCACAGAATGTAGTATCCACCAAACTACAATTAGTAATTAGTGTGACATTTTCCCTTTGGACTCTGACCTCAGCCACTGTTCACACAATAGAGAAACCTTTGACCTTATTATAAATCCTCATTGTGTTGAAGCATTTAAGCTTTCACCATCAACCTAATTACTGTGGATAGTTCTATGGACAAACATCCACACACCCACACGTAGACATTTTTTTCAGTTTAACACAGAAGCTACATAATTTGCTCTTTTGGTCCTTACACCTCATCTGAGAAGAGAAATAAAACGAGGAAGAACTCTGTACCACATGTTGCATCCTATTAGAGCTTGCCACAAATTAATACTCTCATGAAATCACCACAAATAAGGAAAGAAATTAACAGTGCTCACAGATTTTTGCAGGTAATTTGCATGCTGTGTATTGCAGCTGCTGTTGTGCTCTTCTATGTCCAGTGGTTGTATTTGCAGCCAGCTGTTCTGTTCTCTTTCACTCACCACATGACCTCAGAGCCAAACCCCAGCCAGCCCGCTTCAGAGCAGCTCTGTATTGGTCTCCTGCAGTGAGTGTCCTAGCAGATGTTACACTGAATTACCTCCCTACATAGTAGGGAGACTACATTCTCACTGTAATCAAGCTGTGTGTGTGTGTGTGTGTGTGTGTGTGTGTGTGTGTTACCAGACAGCCAGGCTCTGTGGCTGCGTTAGCCATCCCA
>JAUBNQ010000004.1:4463365-4476000 GCA_032353495.1 Ctenopoma kingsleyae | reverse complement strand
ATTACTTATCACCCCCTAATGATAGCTGCCTTTAATGAGCCCTTAGGGAAAATCACTCTAAAGTGCAGTATGACAGTAATGATGAACTGTATACATAAGTTATACATTATTTTACTATGCACATTCTGCCTCCATAAAATTTACTAAATCAAACTACCCAACTTTGACTCATATAACTAGTTACTGTAGATTTAATATCTAGTCAATATCAAAGCAGTAGTAGTCACATCAACACACAGCTTCTGTTTAAAGAGCAAATTTAATTTTTATTTTCTGAAGTTCTATTAATACATTTAATTTATATGAATGATCACTGTTAATATCCTCATCAAAGTCCTTTATGTTATATAAAGAGAGATATGCTGCAGTAAATATGTCAGTCCAACGGTATTTATAGCAGAAATGTTTTAAATGTTTAGTTTGCTGTTACTAGAAGAAAAAAAACATACAATGCAAACATTAATGTTCAGTGAATAACTGTAGTGTAAATTTGAAATGACAGTGACCTCAGTAGTTGGCATCCACAAGTGGCTGACAGCCATTAGAGAAGGTTTTACATTTGTTAAAATTCTGAAATTTTGTGCCATGCAATTACTTTTGGTATACGAAACTCAATGTGGCAGTTATATGTCTACAAAGTAATCACACTAAAAACATGTTTTCTGAAGGTCCGAGGCTGAGTAGCTGCAAAACTAACAGAGAATAAGTCGCCGTGTGGCCTTTTCCCTTTGAATACTTATTCAATTAACTCATCACTAATGGGCTCACGGAGTTAGAAAGCACAGCTGAGCCTCTGGCTGTAAATAGGCTTTCAATATTGAGCTAAACACAAATAAATACAGTACAGTACATACACACATCCAAACATACACAATCTGTCCACACAAATGATCAGTCAACCTTCACATCCATTTCTGTGCAAATGTGATAGTTCAAAGGGTTGTTGTGCAAATTCAAGAATATAATACACATACTAAGGACACTCCCTTCAACCCATTTATTTGTGTGTGATGCGTGTCAATCTATTCAAGTGGAGCATCTAAAATTATCCCTGAAAAGAAAGTTGGTTTCAGTGTATGTGTTAGCAGACAACGGTGAAGGGAAGCAAATAGCTGCCCTGTAGAATCAGTAAGAATATTAAAAGCAGCCATATCCTCCTCCTGACTGGACCACACAGTTTTCATATGATCACACCAGGAGGAGAAGAAGAAATGCACCAGTGTTGTTCTATTTCCACTTCAATGCCCCCTGCGGACATCTTCCTCCTCTGAAGAAAAAGCAATCAGACTGAGAACAGTTCTCCTTCAAGTCAGCCAGCAGGGGTCAAGCTAGTCCTACTCTCAGCTCCTATCATACCCCCACCCCCATCCCTTGCGTGAGTTTTAGAGTAGAGATAGACACCTAATTTCCCTGCTCCTGTGGAGAAGGCTAAAGGCAGTTAGGGAGTGGGATGACTAGTTGAAGCCCTCTTTCGTCAGTTCTCCACATTGGCCCTGAGTGTACGAGGCTTGAGTCTTTGATGCAGTCGGTAGTCCTGGCTGGCTGCCCTTCGCAGGGGAGCTGGGGAACTGAGCAGGGGGTTGGCGAGGCCCAGTGTCTGAGTCTTGATGGCTCGTGGCAGCGCTCTGCTGCAGCTCGCAGAGCGTCTGTCTTCGACACATGACTGCGACTCAAGCTGAGCCTCACACAGCTCCAGCAGTGACAGTACCTGGTCCCTCAGCGCTAGGGATTTGAACCTACGACCTGCCAGATAGAAGAAGGCTTCCACAAAGGCTTGTAGTCCCATACCTAAAGAAACAAAGTGTAGAGAAGGAAAAACATAAGAGGAGGGAGGAAATAATTAAAATACCAACTAAAATGCCAAATTGGAAAAACTTAATTAAATAAATAACATTTGGTCTCAGTGATATCAGTGTAATTGAAATTTTAATCAGTATCAGTCACTACATTAGTCATTTAAATCCAAACAGCAGTCACCTCAGTTAAAGGAATAATTTCACAGAAAACAAACAGGCAGACAGGTGGTGACGTTTGAACACAGGATGCTTACAAAGAGTACGGAAATTCCCCCAGAGTCTAAAACCTTTCTAATGGTACACATACAACTGCACATTTTACATAACCCAGAGTTTCATATACAAGGTTGCAGATGATACAAATATCCTGGGACACACGAGCAACAACATCCTGGCCCCATACAGAGAGCTGAAGGACAACAACGCCATCTATGAAGCACAGAATGACCTGGTTAAAGAGGTCATCCAAGACTTCAGGACTCCAACTCTGCAGCCCACGACCATATTCTAGAATAATTGCAAATATAACACTTTACATTTATCTTACTATGCTGAATAATAACCATGTTATGAGTTTCTTCCAGAAAGACAACTTGAACTCTCCACTCAACTCATTAAACTACAGTAATAAACCCTTTAAAAACTGCTTTTTTAAAGAGACTGAGGATAACAGCTCTTGCCTTGGGGTGTGAGATACCGAATCACAACAGATTAACACGGTGATGGTTGGTAGGTTATTTGATGATGAATTATTTAAACTCTTCATGCACCAGGAAGAGTCTGATGCAAGAACACCTTAAGCTAAATTCCTTCATGTGGCCTTTTAGAACATATGTTGCATATTGCATAAAAAATAAAAATTGTGAATAATCCTTTATGCCTCCTTGTGATTCCCCACAAATGCTCCAAACCACATACAAATGCATAACAGACCCTGACTTCAGTCTCCCTAAGTACGTATGAGCTCATTCTACATTCTGCTCCACAATCTCCTCTGTACAGACCCTTCCATCGGAGACCATGTGATCTCCGCCCATCCTGCTTTGCAAACATTCCTTTCAGGGTGCCATGTCTGAACAATTCAAGTTAGATAGTGTCTTCGCTGTCACATTGTAATCTCGGCTCATTTCAATTACAGAAGCACAGTGTCAGAGGAGATCTGACAAAGACTGCCGAGCAATTATCTCCAAGCACATCATTTGTTCCAGTTCTCAAAGATACCCAGTTCTCTGTATTCTACATGTTTCTCAGTGAAGTTTTTTTAGCACATATATACAAAGTATTACCTGCTTCTCTGGAATCAGACATCGATCCTGACCAACGACGTGTGATGTCTATGTAGAGGATGTCCACTGAAGCCATAGTGAAGTTACTGTTGCTCAGTTTACAGGTCCTACACAGAAAATGAGGAAGTCTTAATATGTCTGTCGACATGTTTACACCACGTGACATTTATATGACATACTTCATTGTTCCCCTTGGGGAAATTGTTGTTGAACATCTGCCAGACATCACATGTCTACGCTACTATGGGGCTTTGGTGTCTTGTCCAGTTTCGAGTTATTTGTATCTTCCGGCTTCTGCTTGCCTGAACACACCTGATCCACGTTATCAGCAGTGGGTACAGCAGAGGTAGTTGGAAAACAAGCTGTGAGCACCAGGTTTGGGAACCCCTAGTTTAGTCACTCATTCAACAAGTTAAGGTGCAGTACAAGATGCGTGTTCATGTTTTTTTCAAATTAGATAAGGGGAGAGTTGCTTGGTTGGTTAATAAAGGTGTCATAAGAATGGCAAACTGGACTGAATTACATTAAATAAATTAGTTGTGATTTTTCTGTGCCTGTCTGACACACTCTCAGTCTATAGTATGATCAATGTATTTGTGTTATGGTGTTTATTTGTTTTGTGTTATTGTATTGTCTGTGTACCTGATGAAGGTTCGGAAGGCTGTAGGGCCCAGACGCATGTTACCCTTGACCCCAAGAAAACGGATGAACAGAACTGCAATTCGCTCCACCAGCCGCAGGTAGTTGAACTGTTTGGTGTACTTGGGGTAGACCTGCTTCAGACACAGTGAGGGCAGAGCTCCTCCTTCATCCTGACACCTCTCTTGTGTCTCTGCCTCCATTGGAATCTCCTCCCCGTGTTCAAACCCACCAGCCTTCAGATGGGAACTTTTCCAAGAAACAGAAACAGAAAAAAAATCAAATTATTATGCCCAATACTGCAGCAGGCATAACCAGCAGATATGGAGAGATAAATAAGTCTACTTTGTTTTGCGCTGTCCAGGGCTGAGTAATGGCCTTCAGGCTCTGCAGGACTGAAGCACAAGACCATAAGGACAACCCAGAGGGCTTTTGTCAGCTGAGGTACAGATAACCAAGCACCTGAGGTAGATGAATGTGGCAAGCTTTTCACAAGTCTGCACTTACAGTGTGACATGGCAAAGAAAAGGAAAAAGGAAGAACGATGATGTATGAAGGTTAAACAACTCCCTTTTTCTGCCTCATCTCACAGCATGTGTGCTGCCTTTTCACTGTCTGTGCTTACACAACATTTAAGTGCATCGGCAGCAAGGTATGTCTATATGAAAGAGGTACACAATTTAAAATGTATGACTCAGTTTTAAATTCACAGAATGAAGATGTGGTTATGCTCACAAGCATCATCATGTCTGGATACATAATTAAGTAAAACAAAGTATAGAAAGGAAAACTCTCGATAGGTGCAGCAGTGTGATTCAAAGTACTGCGTTCCCACATGATGTCTAGTTAAAAGCCGCAGTCGACCTCTGCAGTTGTTTTGATCTGTATAGGACATTAGTCAATGAAAACCTGCAAGACATATTACCAAACCTACTGCTATTAGTGCTATTTAAGGTGTGACAGACAAATGCTGCTTTCAGAGATTCATTTTTTACATTATTACAAAGATCAATCAGGAGCTCTTGATTACAGTCCTTGATTCGAGTGCTATTTCAGGTTTAAATTTCGGAGAATTGATTAAATCACTGATTTAATTTTTCCAAACAACCTCTGATGTAAGAATGTAAAATCTAAACTGAGTAACTTTTTTAGATCATTGGTCAAAACAAGATATTTGAAGATCCCTCCTTGGACTCTGGGACTAATTGTCAGATAACAATAAGAACGGTAGATGTGCGTCAGACGTGACTATTCCACACTATGATTTTTTCTGGTTATACCAATGTGAATCTAATAGACAATACAGACATGGATACATTGGTTGGTACCCCCATCACAAAAAAACTAAAGAAACCACAATTAACTTGCAAAATAACTTGAAACTGACTAATAACACATCATATTTATAAGAAATATTCAGAAGATCGGATTTTGATGTTTCATTCATCAGAATACTTAAAATAATACAACAAATGAAAAAGGCATGGAAAAAAATGATAGTATCCCACAAAAGATATAAAGTATATAAATAATTGATTACAGTGACATTTCAAACTAAGTGCCCTGTAATTAACACCACAGGTCTTCAATCTTGTCATCAGTCATTCAGCCTATTTAAATCTGCTGTTTGGCATCATCTCTGCTGCTTGACACCACGCTGAACATGGAAGAAAGAAAGCAAAGAAGGGAGTAGTGTGAGGAGATCCAAAAGAAGATTGTAGACAAGCATGTTAAAGGTAAACGTTATCTCCAAGTAGTCACGTGATATCTCAGTTACTACACTGCCAGTAATGTATTTTTACGAAGTGTAAGTGTGGAACTGTAGCCAGCCTCCATTGACATGACTACAAAAAAAGAAAATCAACCCCAGATTGAACAGAAACATATTGCAAATAGTGGACAAAGAGCTAAGGACAACTTCCAAAAAGATACAAGCCTAAGTCCAAGGTCAAAGTACATGAGTGCCCAACCACACCATTGGTTGCTTTTTTAAATTTTTTTGCTAAAATTGATATTGACACACCATGAGACAAAACTGGAGCATCCTGGCAAATCACACGACTTCTACGTTTACAGACATAGATGGGAGGCAGGCGTTCTCTGGATTTCCTTCATTCTTAATGAAGGAACCTTTGTTGTTCCTCTTACTGTATTGTAGTACATGTTACTTTCTTATTAGTACATGGAATCCAGTGACCTCAAATAATTCCCATCACAACAACCTGAGCAGAAGTCTCATCAAACACAATAACTGAAAAACACACTTTAGCTGTGCTGGAAATTTGAAGACAAATCCTATGGTCAATACGTACGTATGTGTGTGAAGATTCTCAGAGAGGTACATTCATATCAAGGGGATACTGTATTGCAAACGTTTATGAGGCCAATTCTTCCTCTATGAATTAGTAAGCAGTGTGAATGGCACTGAGGGAGCGCAACTGAATGTTTAATAGAATAAATCATCCTTCAGCAGCCAGAAGGACAGGACAGGACAGGACAGAACAGACTATTTAGACAGGACAGGCTCGGCTAAAAACAGACACATCTTCAACAGAAGCTGACAGCCAGACTGACAATGAAGAGAATGTCTATAACCATTCCCAGCAGACAGGGGGAGAAGAAAGTGATGAAGGCAAAGTCAGAGGGTAAAAGAGTGAAGAATGGCAGGTTATTAAAAAAGAGATACAGAGGCCCAGTGCTAAATGTTAGTTGAATGTACGTGAGGACTATAACTAATTAATCTGTCATTAACCTGCATGGATTCTATTTCTGGTCTTTGGGTGACTAAATCTTTAGAGCTACTGCACACTGTCAAAAGTCTTAAAAGGTGGCAGATGTGTCAATGAAAAGAAATCAAAGTGTCTCTACACTTATCTCCATCTCAGAAATGTGAATGATTTGCTTTTATGCTCTTCTCAGTGCATGAGTCATACCAAACATACGCAGAACAAATAAGTCTCCCACGGGTACCAAAAAATGTTGTGTGAGTGTGACTTAACCTTTCTTTTCTCACCTGTTTCAATCCATACACATGATACTTAAGGACATTTATACAAAAGGTGTCCTCAACTCAATTAATAGAATGTGAACACGTTTGTAATTGTGTCTCTTGCACCCTATTTTAAGGTATGGTTGCAAGTGGATATTAGTTTTTTTGTTCTCACCCACACTCATCTCCCATAAATCACCCTCACCCTCAGTTCTTACACAGGATTAATGAGCTGGGTGCAAGATGTACATGTCTGAGACTCACTGATATAATCACATCTTCCTCCTCATAATTTCCCATTTGCCTGGTCTCCCTTTTCTTCAAAATGCCACCCCTTCCTCCCCCCTTTGTTCTGTCATTTTACTTACTTATCTCTCTTATGCAAGTGCTCACTCCATCTCCTTTAAATAGCACAATTTTAACAACTTTGTTTTACTCAGTGCTACCTTTTCATTGTGTGCCTGATCAGTTCTCACCACTCTTTCAATTCGGCTTAGCAAGTGAAATTTATACAGAGGTGAATTCAGTCTGAACTCTGCATTCTGAATGACTAAAACTCAACCACCCCACTGCAAAACAGCTGTCAGCGACCACAACACAGGTATATTTACTTACTAGTAGACCATCTGTGCAGTAAACAAATTACTTAACCTCCCGAAACGATGTTGGGAACATTTTATTTCTGCTCTGACAGACTGCCTGCTCATGGTTCTGAAGGTTTCCAGACAAGGAAAACGAATCAGTCCTTCACTAAAATTCAACTGAACTCAATCTAAATAAATGTATGGAAATAAAGCTATAATCCACACATGGGGAGTGAGATTTTGTGGTAATGTGACATCAAAACTCATCGAATTTCAATCAAAAGACTGTCTGGTCCTAATACGAAGTGGTTACCCAGTACTCATCTCCTTTGCTTGATTTCCTCAATCAGCCAAGTTTCTTTCCTTAATCAGCAATGCCATTCTCAGAAACACTTGCATCAGTTGTGCACATTGGATGCTAGACATTTTAGCAACCACTTCCACATGTAGTGCCATGTTTCCACACAAATGGCTTCACTTAAAATTCCACACAGCAATCACATAGCAAAAAAGTCTGTGTTTAACATCACAAACGTGCATGTACAAAGCCTGCGCCCGTATTACCGTGCAAACACTCAAACAATAACCTGTGGAACTGAATGATTAATGAGTTCATATTTTGCTGTTGACTGCAGTGAAGATTACATTTTGGAAAATGGCCAATCAAATGGCTAATTTAATAACCAACAGCGCTAGTTGTGAAATAATTGGCATTTCTACCTCTCAACCACAAGAGCTAGTAGCTGCAAAGCTAACACCACACTTGCAATAAACATAACCTGACATGAACACTATTTTTTTGTTTTGGATGTATTCATTTTTCAAATGTTCTAAACCACAACTGAATTACTACTTTAGTCTTTATTTGTGATATGTACTCTAGGAGGGTCAGTTAGAGGATATTCTGCCAATTTATTGCTAATCACTTTCATTACAATTTACCAGCCAAGTATTGACGGTCTAATCATTAAGTTGACTCAACTTACTTCACTCTACTTACTATGCCCTGCATCTGACTTCTCTTGCTTGTCATTCAATCTCATTACTGTCATTTAGTATTTTTACTGTTAATACTATGTTTTAAAATATCATGATTTGTCCCCTCACCATGAAGCTTACAATTTCTTCCAAGCCCTTGCACCCTGTTTAGTGTCATAGCATCTTCCTAGAAATGAGATACATGACCCATGAGAATTCAAGCCAAAGTCAAGTCAGCTTTCTTCACAACCTTCCTAGTCAGCGTCTCGGTTTCTTTTACAGTTCACTATAAGCTATGCTATACCTTTACAGAGGTACTGAATTGTATCATATTAAACATTATTGAGCTTGTGAATTTTATGATGCATGATTCTGGACATAAGCTGCATACTGAAAAGCTATATAAAAGTATTACCCATTCAATCACTACATATCATTTTTAAGTAGTATCTAAATATCAAATGATTTATAAAACACTACAACATAGCTCTAAACACAAAGTTTTTAAAAAAGGTAGATTATTGTGAACAATGAATGGTCACAGAAGGTCATACCATTGTTAAAATATTAATAAACACTTAATAACTTATACTACTCTATACTCCAGCTTAAATTTCTACAATATAAAAATGCAGGAATAGGAAGGTACTGGCCCACTAACTCAGAGCCTGAAGTACAAGTTAAAAAGAATGAGTGCAGGGGTCTTCAAAAGTATGTAAATAGAATTAGTTGAAAGCGACAGAATTTTAAATGTGTATACCAAACTAAACTGTAGTGCAATTCATTCTAGAGTACAGAAAGTACAAAATATGATTCTGCTGATTCTTGCTGGATGAAAATATAGCAGCAGGAACCAGGATTAAACATATTATAGGCGGATTATATCAGCATATTACTGGTTATGAATATAATAGTTAAGTGGGCATTATCCCAGAGAAGATATCCCTCTTACTCGCATAACAATGAAAATCAAATATCTCATAATCTTGGGAAGAAGAAAGAAAGGAAAGAATGAGGAAAAGTGAGGGATAGAAAGGCAAGAAATGGAGATGGTGGTAGACTAAAAACAGTAAATCCTCTTGTAATAGAAGAAAAACAAATTGAGAGGAAAAAAAAAAACACAAACCCTAATAGTAGACGAGATTTATTCTCTAGCAACACCAAGGCCAGTCAGCCAGAGAGATTGAGCCGCCAGACTTGAATTAATGTGTGAATTTCTACCCCAGCTCAGTTAGATTTAATTTTTCCGTTTAACAAGCTTATACAGAGCTGTTGAGTGGCGCAGACCCAGGCTGGGAGGAGGGATGGGCAGAGTAAGGTATAATGTCCTATGGACACTTAATACAGAAAGACAAACAGTAGAATATGTATGAACTCCAACTGCAATCTATCTGTTTATTGTACATGTTCTGTATGTGTGTGTGTATTTACATTGAAGGTTTCTTGAGGCTAGGGTCCATAAGGCGCAGAGTGTCCCTGATCACTCCCACTTTGACTTCTTCATCTACTGGACTGGGAACATATTCAAAAACTCCTGGTGCCACCTTGAACAAGCGCAAACATCTATTATAGCACAATGAATAATAATGATTGAATGAAGATTACGATAATACTGACACTGACATCCACTCTTACCTCCTGTTCATGTTCTATTCTCATACTAGGATTGGAGTTGACCTCTAGTAGCACTGGCTTCAGGTTCTTCATCATCAGTATGTCAAAACCTAATATCTGAGACATAACCACATCCAATAGAATGCATATAGAAGGTATAACACAAAGTTAGTGTCTGTATCTGTGTTTTTTTTCTAGAAATCAACCCTATAGCCTATTGATATTTGTTTGTGCACATTTACATCATGAAAAATCATGCTGGTTTAGCTACCCAGCACATGCTGGAGATTATATTAGTATATTCAAGGATTCAAGGATCCTTTATTGTCATTCTCACATGAGACATGTAAGAACAAAACAGCGATCTCAGGTCAAAGTGCATATTGTGAGACAGATAAGAACAATAGAGAGAAATAATCATATATACAACAAGGTACGTCTGCAAACTTACATTTACACAATAACCATTTTCAGAACAAATTATGCTCACAATCCAAGGTTCCACTGTATTTGTATTCATTTACACCTCTACCTTCCCAAGAAAATGTTACCGACTACTCACCTGGAAGCATGTAGGCCCTGGTTTGCCAGGTGGTATATCAGCTTGATAGTAGACTTTAAGTTCAGGCACCACGGCGATGACAGTCTTGATGACAAGAGCAATGATGTCTGACCACACCTTCTTGATGTCTACACCTTTAGCTGCCAGCCTGTACAGCACGCTGGACAGAGTGCGTTTGCTGCCTGTGTTCTGGCTGTCTGAGTGGACAAAGTTGCCACTGTGGACATTGAGGGAGTAGTTTGTCAGGTGCATGAACACATGGCTCAGATTCTTCTGGCTTGGCTCCTGTAGTCAGCATAAGAGTGACCTTAATTGTATATATGCTATAAAGGTATAACATTCAGTCATGGCATCAAAACAAAAATAACATCTTCATAATTAACGTGGACATCATACGCATAGTCGTGGATCGTGGTTACCTGGTAGGGCTCGGTGCAAAAACGTGTCAGGCCTTCCTTGGCTATGTAGATCTCCAATGGCTCCATGGACTTTATCAGCACGTAGAGGCGGATATCAAATTTAAGCTTGTCAATGAGTAACGGCTTCTGGATGTACTCTTGGACTACAGCCTGCTTGGCTTGTGAACCCACCATGAGCTTTAGGTCACCAGGGTCACGGATGAGGTAGATGCCGTCTCCCTGAGAGCCCCCATCTGGCTTGACGATGAAGGTGGGATTCACTGTGGTATCATTCTCCTTCACCATGCGAATCTACAGCACAGGTAATGATAATGGATATGATTAACATAAACCTTAAAAACCAAGATCTCTGAGTTTTAATAGAGACAGATGCATGCACAGGTTTATAAAGTGGGTCGTTGATGTGATGCTTGAAGACGCATAAAAAACAGACATGCAACACTTAACAATTTGTAAAACTAAGCCACACACAATGCAATTTAAAATAACTCTTAGATAAAGTTAATCGTTGTAATTGTTTATCTCCTAAGCCTACAGATAAATGTGTTAACAATGGCTATTTGTACTTAGACAGAAAATAAAACATAACTGGTGTGTTTTTCATTTTGTTTTCACATTTTGTTTCAAGTTCTGAAGCAAATATTAAACCTAAGAATTGTGGTTATCAATCTACCATAATTCCACAGATGCACCCTTAATGAGTTTCTTACTATTTAAGAAAGTAAATAAGAATCCTTACTTAACTTCTAGTTGTTCTTTCATCATTTGGTCTTTATGTCTTTCTACAAACTAAATCATCATCCATCTTTTGAGAGGTACTATAAACCAAGACCATGTAAAGTCAAAACCAAGACATATATGTCTGTTGTAGTTATAGATTTCATGCAGTGACCTTTGGGGTGACCCTCAACATGTTACTCACAAAATAGCCTCTTTTTAGTGGAGAACGGTTTTGCTTGCTGAAACTAAACTGGAATTAAAAATGACATTCTGGTGCCCCTTGCTGGTCAAAGCATGTAACTGCAATACAAAATCTTCTTAAATAAGAACTACTAACCATCTGCCCATCTGTTACATCACCAATTAAGATTATTCATCAGTGGAGAGTGCTGGCAGCCAAATGGTTACAGTGCATGCCACATAACCACAGCGTCCCAGATTCAACCTTTGCTGCAGGTCATACTCCTTCTCTTGTTGTTTCCTGTGTTTACTGTTTACTTCTTCACTAGATTCTGAAATACAGGCAAAAATGCCCCAAAGCAAATTAATAAAATAAAGAAAGATTATTCATCAAGTAAAACTGAAATCCCCCTCTCTGATATTATTACTAATATAACAAATAAAATAAAAATAAAACAAATTTAACTGTACTGTTTGTACAGTAGGAAAACATCAAATGTCGAAATGAAAGTCCAATGTATTTCTATGATTATATATGATTACACGTGTGTGAGAAGTAGTCATAGAAATGCTTTTCAACCCTGGAAAATAGTGTGGACAAAATTTAATAATAAAACATTACCTAAAATTATCCTTGATTCAACAACCTTCTTCATAAATTGATGAATGTAACACACATATACCAGTCTGGTAAATACTTTAAGTGTTAATTTCGGGTTAATTTATGGTGTGATGATTTGATTATAATTTTTTCATTTTGTTGGTTACTGAACAGCAGTCATATGTCTGTTCACTGTGGGGAAAAATAAATCACATTCTTCCCTTATCCTCTTCATTTCTCTCTCTCTCTCTCTCTCTCTCTCTCTCT
>JAUBNQ010000004.1:4445824-4458988 GCA_032353495.1 Ctenopoma kingsleyae | reverse complement strand
CATAATCAAGCCCTTATCAGATAGAATAGCTTTTCCAGAGAGTGGGTGGCTAATGTAATTAGTACTAGACTGATTTTACCACACTCTAAATCATCCTTCATCTAATATTCTAGCATCTTTTACTGACTATTAAATTCTCAGTTAAAGTAATCTAAGGTTGTGCTATTGCTGTGCAAAATGTTTCTGCACAGAAACTTTGCATGTCTGACCTCTTTACCGAAGTTCCAGGTCATCACACACACTGGCCTGTTTCACCATCAAAACATATATGGTAAGAGAAACCTACAGAAAATCTATAATCTATAATCAAAGGTATAATAAAAGGAGAGAAGTTTTATCCATAGTGAATTAACTCCCAATTTTAGGCCTGTAGTCATCATTCTTGAAGATTACTATATAATCATATGATTAATTATATATTCTTATTATGACACTTGCAAAGTGCCCATTAACTTTACAGATCCTACTAAACAGTAAAGTTACCATTTAAAACATCTTGAACCAAAGAGGAAAAACTGCATTTTTGTGATGTTTGTTTTGGATCGAAAACAATAAAACAAACGTTTTCATGTATGCTCATTACCCACACCTAAGCTGTTTGCCATTCAATGAAACACTGGGCAGCTGATGTCAGGGATCCTCTCTGGATCAAGTCCTGCACAGTCGCTTAGTGCAACCAGCTCCCTGGTGTTTCATGTGAATGAATCCTGCACAGCAAATGTGTTAAAAGCATTTCTCCAAGACAAACAGCAAAAACATGAAATAAACTCTCACGTAGCACACCTCTTTCCACTTGAGCTGCTTGATGCTTAACTTCAGTGCCTCCAGTGAGGTTTTGGCTTTTGAACTATCCACCGTGACAGGTCTTCTTTTCCTTGCAAGTTTGAATCCGTCTTCACGGCGCGTATCTTGGATCTTTTTGGATGGATGGATGGTCACAAAGTTCCCGTTAGTCTCCAACTTACCCTGCAATATCCTCCCAGTCCCCTTGATGTTTAGTGTCCGCTCATGTCCTAATCTATTCAAGTTTTTCCCAACATGAGAAGAAACTACAGTCCCATGCAATGGCAGATCTGAAATGTGTTTGCCACAAGAGTTCTTGTCATCTTTAACTGCCTTACCACGACTTTTACCCCTATTTAGCCCGTGTTTGCTGGAAGAGTCAGATACATCTCTTCTAGCTATAGTGATGCTGGCAGTGTCCGGTGACAGGGGAGCAGGTGGTGAAGACACTGGCCCCTGCTCGTCAGTATGATCACCTTCCTTCTCTGCATTGTCGCCAAATGATTTCATTTGCTCGAGTTGAACCTTGACTTTTACATAATGATCACTCATTATGTGCAATGCTGTGATTGACGCTGCGGGGCAGGGCACAGATGTACCACAGGGTGCAATAATCCGACGCAAGTAAGCTAATGTTATACTGAAATAACGTTGCGCACATTTCTTGGCCAAATGGCTAATTAAACAGTCGTTTGTTCAACTTGTCATTTTTCAGCAACAGAGAGTGAGTAAGCAGACTTCAGCGCTGTGTAGCTGTGTAGATATGTCAGGCTAAAGACGTAACGTTATCGCTAGCTAACGCCGTTTGCCAGCTGCTCAAAATGATTCCGGGAGCAAAATCAAAAGGCTAGCGGCTGTCACAATCTGACGCTGACATAACCTAGCTCCTAGCGGCAGGCAGCACTTCTAGGCAACACTAAAGCTAGCTGCTCGAAGATAGCCGAACCTCACGTTAGCCTGTCAGTCGTCATTTAGCTAAGTTAACGTATGTTTCTGAGCTGCCGGTAAAACTACACTTTAACTCATGACAGACTTTAACTCACAGGTACCGTTATCTACTTTTCTAGCGGTAACCATCGTTGTGCTGTTGCCCACAGTCCCCAGCTCCGTGCGTGTGTGTGTGTGTGTTATTGTTCCTGTGTTGTTAAGCAGCAGTAGCCCAGCAGCAGCAGCAGCAGAAGGCAGCCCAGCCTCCATCTGGTTTCAACGCAGCTAATGCTGCCTTTCGAGCCGCTCGTAAACTCCAGTTTCCGAAAACGTACTGGCTTCACGACTTACTGCTGTTACGCCCGTTACCTGTAAATAAAAGCGGAACTCTGGTGGTGTGTAAAATGACGTAACCACAACAGAACCACGTAAAGCCGCCCCAGTGATGTTTATGCTCTCATCTCTTAATTTTAGAAGTGGATTTTAGTACTTTTACTATTAGTTCTATCATTTGCATTTGTTTTTTTCAATTGGTATCGGCTTAGAAATAATATTCCTATCCGACAGCACCTGAAGGCAACAGGGGATGCCATGTTTCACTGGTTGTGTCACCCTTTTAGATACCTCATACCTCAATTCACCTTAGTCATAAGAACATTTGTTTTCTGCTGTCTTTTTGAATAATGATTTATCCAAATATTTATCACCAGATGGGGTTTAGCAGGGTCCAGTAAGAACAGTGAAGTGGTTTGTAATATGGAGACAGGGAAGGCACAAACAGAAGAAATTGACATTGAAAGTCAGAATACAACAAAAACCCTAAATGTATTTAAAATACTTTTATAATAAATTATATTCTAAATACAGAAATACTGCATTGGCAAAGACACACACATTTACGCTCACTGTAACAGACAGAAAGAGTAATTCATCAAAAAATTAACATGTCTGAAGTCATCAGTTAAATATAAAAAGACACATTCAAACTGTCTGTAAATCTGACATCAGTGTATGTAAATGCAATGATCTAAACATTCTATGTAATTTGCGCACCTGAATTTGACATACTATGGATTAATAAAATACTTGTAATCATATTGTGGATGAATGGCATGAGCATCCATTATTTTGTTGCCTGTCTGTAGTTTGTCATGCATAAGAGATTACAGATTTATTCCTGCAGTCCTATTTGGATGTGTTGCACAGTAATGTATGCACTACCAGTAATGTGCATAAAAAACAAACATTTTGGCAGTTGCAGGGTGTCAATTTGCATGATGCATGTGTGGATTATTGAATCAAATGAATAGAATATCTTCCTTCTATGACAAGAGAAAGGAATTGTGTTTCTGCTTGAATCACAAGCGTGAAACTGTGTGAGCTGCACAGATTTCCACAAGATGCCTTCAGGAACAGAAAGTTATATCTAACAAAGAGGGGTGCTAATAATTCCTCACCATAAAGAGTAATAAGTTTGCAATGTATGTTCAGTGAAACATTTTTAACTGACCTTTGTGGACTTTTGCAGAGAGTAACATCTTCAATGTAAAGGGCAAACACCCAAAAACAGCTCTAAAGAAATGTATTTCATCTACATCCAGGGTGCCCACTACAACCAGGGCAACCTTCACAATGAGACCTGTGGCTGCAAAAGTCAGAGGCAGGGCCTCAATCATTTGAATTATGTGTTCCAGCCAGACCAGGAGGGTCTGTTGTAGATCCAGAACTAGTGCCAAAGAGAACCATGAGCACCTGAGAGGTATTTGAGGGGATGTCCTTGTCACTAGGGCTCGACTTGATTTTAGTATATTCTATTAGTTTTTGTTCCCTTTTAAGTTAGTAGAATGCTTAAAATGAAAGCTTATGTTGTGCTTTCTTTCCCGAAGATATGCCTGTCAACTTATACAGTCAATGCATGAACCATGCAGGTACACAGAGTAACCAAGAACAATCCATCATTCAATCTATCTATCTGTCTGTCTGGAGTTTCTACAACTCTAGCTACCCAGTTTACATTAATGCAATTGAAAACACAATGTAGTGAAAATCAATTGTCTGAACCAACTTAAGTTTATTCATTTTTATAAATTAATTCAAGTTTAATCACGTCTGATTGTCTTTTACAAATCCAACCTGTTCACTTCATTTTAAATATATTATCAAGATCAGATCATGTCTAAAAGGTCTCAGTGGTACTGCTTATCCATTATTCAATCAATTTTTGTATTTTATGTCTTTGCTTCAGGGGCAGATTCATTTATACCCAGAAAACATCAATTTCCACTAATATTTACAGTTATACAAAATCTGTCACAGCCATAACAATCTGACATTCTGTCTCTACTATGTTGGTTGCTTGATTTTAAAACCTAACTATGTACATACAGAATTTATTTTACAAATAAAATTCTAGGCAGTGCCCTGAGAATATTATGTCTAAACACATGAATGTACTTCTCAAAATAACACATTGGAAAACAAACATACGTTATAGTAGAGCTTAGATTTTAAGAGAAAAAGCCTGTTTTACCTGCTGCCATTAGTTCACAGTTATTCACAGTCAATGTATAGTGAAAATACATTATTAACCACAACCCTCTAAAACATTTGGCAAAATGTCATAAACAAGAATTATGTGTGTTCATGTAATGATTTACTTATTATTTAGAGGTACAGGTTGGATTATTCCAATCTGTTTTCAAGAGTACTGAGTGTTCGAAATTTTCTTCCACAGTAATGTCTTCAGGTTGTTGAGGACTAGTGAGTGGTGCACCTCCATCTGGCTTGCCAGACCGCTGAGTGTGACACAGGTGCGTAGCTGCTTTTCCAGATCCCCACGGAGGTCTGAAGGTGCTCCAAAAAGAAGAAAATCCTGCAACAGCACACACACTTTTGCAAGATTGGGTTGTACAACCTCAGTATTACATTGTTTAACTAGTCGATCACAGGTGGCCGTGCAGTCCCTGCCATAAGTACAGTCAGCATTTGTCTCACATCGGCGTCCCCTCAAAAATCCTCGAACAACTGCCTCAGATGTCACGCTGCGCAGGTTGGCCATCTTGCAGTCATACTTTGCATTGTAGCCCACATGGTAAGGGCTGGCATCACATATTAGGAAACTCCCATAGGAACCATGGAAGACCTCTTCCACAAACTCCAGCAGGCCGATGGTGATGCGAGCCCTGCGGGGCCAGGCTGGTGCAAGCCAGTGGTTGAAGCTGGAGCTCAGGGCCTCTGGGACCAGAGACTGCAAGTAATGAGGCACCTCTAACCTGTAGAGGGAGCTGTGGCCCACACGTTCTGTCACATACAAGTCTCCACAGAAGCCTAGTAGTTTGGGGGTGTGCTCCTTCTCCTGCAGCGCCACCATCAGGAGGAACTCATTGATCTGGAGAAGAGCCCAGATAGACTTGGCCTCAGCTAGAGACACTTTGCCGTCTTCATTGACATCGGCCAGAGTAATGACCCTGTCCACCAAAGTGCTCAATGATGGCTGTTCACCAAGATTGGCCTGCAAGGAGGATGTGACACAATTTGGTTTAATATGTAGTAAATGTTAAATAATTATAAACATACTTATATTTATATTTACTTATATTACAGACAGTGTGTTTATGCGTGTCATGCACAAGGAATATTAGTATATTCAGATACCAAAACGGAGCATTCAATTATATTTAATTATCATTTCTAGTGGTAGTTTTTATTCTACAGTACATTCTGAGATAAAAAACAACCTTGAGGAAACTGTGCAGCATCTCTTTAAATTCATCCATAGAGGTTCCACGAGTAGGTTTGTCAAATAACGTCATCTCTTGTCGCAGTACAGAGTCTGGAGCTCCATCAGTCTTCACTGTATCCTCAATGCTACACTTGATTACAACAGGTTTCTCCTTCCACAGTCCACTGTACACCTGCAAGTATAAACATGTTATAGTATTAAGACAAATACAAAGCTTTGTTTTGTTGTTATATTTTCCAATTATTACTTTCTACACTTAGAACACTACACTTTGTTTTCACAGTGCACAGTGTGTGTGTGTGTGTGTTACCTGATGTGTAGAAGATGTGGACATGCAATGCTGCAGGGTAAGAGTTCTCTGATCACACAACGCTTTACAGGAAGAGCCTGATATTATCCCCCTTCTATAGTGATCACACTGCATAAGGAAAAAGAAAATGCACATCATCAACTACAGGAATCAGTCAGTATTATCAAATACTTACAGTATCAAGTACTCCACGATTTCCACTTTTTTCCCCTCCAAGGACTGCATACATTTACCCAAACATTTTCAGAAATTGTTTACTGACCATTAACAAGGAGAAGGTATTCGTATTTCCCTTTATTCTTTTCTAACTTAGGATTATCTGCAGCTTTCTGCCACAGCTAGAGCAACAGCTAACTGCCCTGTCTTGAATTTTATGTAAGCAAAATTGTGATATTTCTGATGTTTTTTCCCTACAACATTTCTGTACTGCCTGTACTGGATTTACCCTTTAATGCACTTGTTATGTGCATCTAAAATTCAACCACAACAGTATTAAAAGTCACGTGCAAACTGAAATCTGATCCTGATATGAATTTAATCACCACCAATAAACATTTAGTGCAGTAACATAATATTTGAACAATGCAGAAGCACTGACATTGTAAAGCAGAGTGTGTGTTCATAAGAACTAAATCAGATTCCTGGCCCTTCTATAGCATTCTGATATGGTTAGTGCCTTGTCACCATCTTGCTTATTAAGTTATGAAATTTTTTTTAGAGAATTTGGAGACTATACTTACAATAACCATATGGCACACGTGCCCACGGCAGAGTTCTGAGTAAGAGGCATACTGCATATAGATGACCCAGCTGGCAATGAGGATGCCCAGCCATGCCAGGAGGAGGTACTTCACTTTAATGGCTGGGAGACGACTCTTCAGGTGGTGGGAGAAATGAGATGGAAGAGAAAGCACAGTAAGTAAAGAAAGTATGATATGAAAGTGGCAAAAGTTTTCACATCCTTTACTTAAGCAAAAGTGCAGAAGTATAATCAGCAAAATGAACTCCTGCACTGCTCCTGCAGCAGAATAAAGGCTCCTGTGACAGATATTTCATTGCATATTAGTGTAATGAATATACTGGAGTCAAGTAGCCTAATAAACTTGATATTTAGAGAAGTAAAATTAATAGGCATTGGTGGCTAAAGTACACACGTCCTTTACTCATGTAAAAGTATTAACACCTTAGTACACTATAGCCTGGGTTCTTAGCTACCATGTAAATAAATATAGTAAAACAGATAATACAATAATAAAACAGAAATACTTGTGTTTTATGTTATTTTATCAGAACCTTGTTGACATTGAAATTAATTGTGCATTTTGTGTCCATGTAAAGTACAATTATTTTTCCACAGTTCAGTAAATGCAGTAAAACAGCTTAAAAGAGGATAGTAGAGATGCTAAGATGTTGGCTTGTGCTGTATATTCTGTCGTTTTTTTAAGACTGGCTACATTTTTTTTTTTTTTGTGCATGTGCACTGGGCTGAGATGCTGCATTTTGTACTGAAGTGACACGTATGAGACGATTTATAGCGAGACTGTCATCATGCTGCACAAACCTGCAGGCCTTTCGACAGAGGGCAGAACAGCACCAAATGAACCAGTCTTCGAAAAGCCCTGGGCATCATGAGCGACTCTGTTGAGAGGCAGCGGAGCGAGAAACCAGGGATCCCTGTCTGATCACATCTTTACAGCAAACGTACGCCATGCGTCGCAACAATACCAAAAATCCGGCTGTAACCATTAGACGCACCATACGCCATAATATTTCCTAAGCCTGTTTTTTTTTTACTGCAACAACGCACACAACGCTGACACAACACACGATTTCTACACTATGGTTTCGTAATGTTTTTTTTGTTTGTTTTTTTTTTTAACGCAATTCACTCGTCAAAGGAAAAATCTAAAATCACAAGCGTCCTTGAACAGCAATCTCAGATTTCAGCTCCATGTGGGCGAGAAAATCTCCGCTCCAGTCCAGAATTAAAGACCTCTTCCTCCGCGTCCGCATGTGCGATCACCCGCAAAACCGACTAACGCAGAGCTGGTATCATTTTTTTTTTAATCCCATCTGATGAAGCCAGGCATCATTACTGTGGCACAGAGATGGCCAGCGTCTCCGTCTCAGCCAGCACAAAAACCCGGTACCCAGCGTCTCCTCACTGCGCTGCGTTAAAGGGAAAGATGCGGGAGCTCAGCTGATGTTTTTATTCCGCCGACACAAATCTATGTTCTTCCTGTCCTTCTCCCTGTGATGACAAAACAACAGCACACCCTACTTTACCTACTCGATTTACCCCCCCGTGTAAAAGTCATACACACAAATACTATATCACATGAACACAAACACCTGAAAGGTTACCGGACATGTTTGCGTTTCATTAACATGCAGGTAATAAATCAAGGCAAATACCTACTTTTCATGGACAATATTATTTCCTTTTTAGGACTTTATATTTCCATCATGTAGTAAACAATCAGTCAGGAATTATAATAAAGTTAAGAAGCTTTTTATCTTAAAATGTGTCCGTTTAGTTCAGTTTATTTGACATTATGAGGGAAAAGACATTAAATCGCACAAACACAAAAAAAGTACACCAAATACTGCCAGGTATTTTCATTATTTTGTCCACTAGACTAAGCTAAATAACAGAAACATTTTTTGTTTAATGCAGTACAGTTAAACAACAGCACAAACTACAACTATTTGGTCGTTTTATTCATTGTGTGAGAATGTGTGTAGGATTTGTATGCACAACTTAAAACCCACAAATGCCAAAAAGGACACATCTTACCATGTTCTTATATCCACAGCGGCTTTAAGTGGCTGTCCGCATCAGGTTCACAGGTCTGACACTTGCCTCAACTCAACAGCACCTTTCTACCTGAACACCCATATCCAGGTCCATGTTCTCGCCCACAGCACTGTACAATGTTGAAATGAAGTTCCAATATTTAAAAAACACTGTTGAAGACGGGACTTTTCTGTAAATTTCTATGCACATAAATAATAATAAAACAAAAACACCTTCTCCCTCATCTGCCCCATGAAGCTCAATAAAGTGACGTATTTCTTCTCCAAGCACTTTGCCGTGAACGTCTTCCCCCTGACTTTGCTTCGTTGCTTGCTTTGTAGCTCACTTGTGGGTCACTTTGGATAAAAACGTCCGCCAAATGATTTAATGTAAATGTAAATGCAAATAAAGATTTGGACTCACAGCATCAGTTCTGCACTGGAGCTTGCGGCTGTGACGACAATTTACAGATGTGACTTTAGTCTGTTGTTCACTGACAGATAGAAAAATCTTATTTACATTTGTCAAACTTTAAAAAAGCGTAAATAATATTTGCACAAATTTCACCTCGTAGTAATGACGCAGTTATACGTTAAACATATATGAAGAACACAGTCCTCCAGGAACTTCCAGGTGCTGTCAGACAGCGCTGATCCACACCACCTCCTCTTCACCGTGAAGACCTGGAAATAGGTCAGAGCACAAAAGCTCACAAAATCATGATCAGTATCAAGGAATAGTATCAAAGGTAGATGGGAAAGTAGCTGTTGACATTTGCGAGGTCAACAAAAGACACTGCTTTGTTGCAGTCGACTTTCTCACAGCAAAGCCAATCTAGACAGGGGTCTACTATTCTCAGGACATTCTGAGATTTTGCAGTTGCTATTATAATTAACAAACTTAAAAAAAAAAAGTCAGACTGAAGTTTTCGATGTTGCAGTTTCCCTCTGTACAATAAAGACAATGTGCTGTTTGGTAAGAGGTCTTTTTTCATGTGAAGACCACTTGCATCAGCGTTCAAACTACATTCACTACCCAAATTAGTCACAACCATTTACGTCACCTTCAGTTTTGCCTCTTGTACAGGTTACCTCCTCCTCCACTGGCAGTGAACTGCAATAGTTTGGAATAATATGTAGAATTTGGGTTAACGTAGGAAAACTGCTACAGAAATCATCATTTTACAAATGTGAGACATCAAATGTGTTAGATCATTACAGGAAAGTAAATCAACTTATCACCTTATCTCTGAGGATTTTGATCAAACTGACACCAGCAGACAAAAATGGATCAGATGCAACAAGCGTTCTGCTGGGACTAACAGCTGGATGCACTACACATTATATAAACAGAACACTATCATTTCAAAAGCTGTGGTTCGTTTGTGTATATATCTGGCCCGGTTCCATACCCAAAGTCCACAAACAGTGGAAGGTGGGCTATCGTGAGCCAGTTACTTTTTGCCCACCTACTGCGCAACACAGACACAGCAGCCAGAGTTGCGTCTCAAGGGGCAGAACATGTCCGGTTACAGCGTAAGTTTAAAACCAGTTACCATTATCTGGATCGCTGCCATCTCAATAACTGAGATCAGCTGTCCTCATCTGGCCAAAGCCATGCTTCTCCTTGCTTTGCGTTTATCTACAAGATCAAAAGCAAAAGCTCAGAACGCAGTGGAGATGTTTTATTCCAACACTGAACACAGACATTTAAATTATATTATTATTATAATGTTTTAATCGTTCCCACCAATCATGCTCCATTGGTCCTATAACATTTGATATTACACTGTCAACAAGACAATCAGGTCCACACATGCGCAGCAAGCCGCCACACGCAATCACACGCCCCCCCCCAAATAAAGTAAAAGTGAAGCTCATAGCTTAGTGGTGCCTTATTGAACATGAGTTCCGTGAAGACTAAAACTTAAAATAGCCTGTTGCTTATCACGTGAAAGGCAGGCTGCTCCAAATATAGACTGTAAATGGTCCCAATGTACATATACTCGGCAGTACTGCATAAATAAAGTAATGTTAGTGTAAAAAAAATAACCTTAGTTAAGTCGTTGTTTTCAAGGAAGTGTCGTTCAGTTTATAACGCCAGCATTGACAATAATGCAACGTGCAAGATTAGCGTTTCAGAACTAATATGTGACGCCATACAGTAAAATCCAACCGTCACTAAGTTTATTTCATGTTTTAAAAAGTCGCCCGTCGCCACTCACCATTTCGTCCTCGCAGCGCGTTCCCAGGCGCTCAGAGGTCGATGACTACGGAAGCCGAGAGCGATCAACCCTGTGCTTTGCGAAACCATGGTGAAGTAACAACCTCTTTAAAATAACATATCATATATTCTGTTTTTTAATTCAGCCATTCTATTACAAGTGTTTAATAGAATGGAGGTGCAATAAATATATCTTTTTTGCATTACGTGTGTACAATAGGGATGTTATGAAAGACCAATGGAAGAAAACGGTTTGTTGAATAAAAAAATAAAATGTCTAAGAGAAGTTATAAAGAGCATTTTAAATAATCAGATCAATGAAAAGCAAGTCAATTTAAAATGACTAGGCTATGGTAGTCCATGTAAATACAGTCACTGCCCTATCAGTGGACCACAAGTTACACTGCAAACTATTGCAACAATGCAAGATGGGTTTAATGTAAGTACAATGTTCAAATACAACAATATGCCACATGCAGAGGACCCATTAATGAGTAATGTATTTGCACACAACTTCAGCCCAACTAGTGACCAGATAAAGACTAAGGCTTTAAGGTTTTCTAGTAGCTAAACCTGATAGCTTGCAGAGCTTACAGCAGTTCTGGGACCATATCATTGGAACACATCACTGATGTAGTTGTGCAATAGAAACTCAAGAAGTTTTAGTTATTAGGCCTTTTAATACAGTTGGTAAGATGTACTGCATTTAATGTATTCAGTACTGAACAATGCAATAAAGTAAAATGATTTGCAATGTGAAATAACAAAATAATGTATTCTCCTCTTCTTATCCTACAAACCTGACCACAGCTGCAAAACTTTCAAAATCCTCAACTCAACGAAGGGCCACCGGGAACACCAGTAAAATCAGAAGCTTCAAACATTCTCAGTCACGTGACATTTTTCTGACATAATGCATTGAACCTGTGCAGTTCACAAAGGTGAAACAAGCTTCTGTTCCCATCTTTAGCCAATTGGACTCTGCCCCCAGCACTACCATCCAGTCTAAGTGCAGTTATATGATGAAGTGGACCTAAAGAAAGTCTCGACATTGCATTTTTAAGTTCTCTTATTTAAGGGTAAACAATATCAGGAGCTTTGTGTGGACGGTGCTGAGAGGCCATGAAGTAGCTCCATCTGTCTCCTTTTGTCTTTGGCGCGGTTGATAGTCATCTTGAAAAGGCGACAGTACAGCTCCATGGCAGCTGGAGTGTCATCATTCCCAGGCACTGGGTATGTCACCAAGCTGGGGTTGCAGTTTGAGTCTACTACTCCCACTGTGGGAATATTCATCTTGGCTGCGTCTCTGATTGCCACGTGCTGCTGAAACACATTGTTGAGAGTGGACAGGAATATGATGAGGTCTGGTAAGCGGGCGCCTGGGCCATACTGGATGGAGGCATTGGTAAGGAGGCCGCCCTGCCAGTAACGCGTATGGGCATACTCCCCACAATCCCTAGCTGTGTTCTCTACCAGGTGGTTGAACTGACGTCGGCGGTTAACGAACAGTACGATACCACCACGATACGCCACATGGGCAGTGAAGTTCAGGGCTTGCTGAAGGTGTTCTACAGTCTGGTCAAGATCAATTATGTCTTGGTCCAAACGGCAGCCATAGAGGTAAGGCTCCATAAGCCTAAAAAAGAAAGTCAGTTAGTTTCAAAAAGTGAAGTTTAGATGGGAAATTGATGCTTTCCACCTGACAGGATAAAGTTACCCAGTGGATGTCAGGGTAAAGTAATCTTTTGTGCATAATACTTCCTTTGTGCTGCTTCATCACTCAAACAGCTGAAATTGTTTCCTGTTCTGTTAATTTACATAATAAGACAATAAGTTAATGTTAATGCATAAAGCAACAAGTGACTAACTTATGCATGTATCTTAATGTAAAAGGAGTGATGGCATATGTAAGCCTCGACTTTAGCTTACATGTCTGACTTAATAATACATCATGCAGTTATACATTTTGAACTTGCAAAGCACAATTAGATAGAGAAGATCAGAAATATGTTAAATCAAATCAGTAAATCATTCCTAGCAATGAGAAGGAAGTATGCAGTTCTGCAGTAATACTTTAGATCAGGGGTGTCAAACTCCAGTCCTCGAGGGCCGCAATCCTGCTTGTTTTCCCAGCCTTCCCTTCCCTACATATTGCTGATTACCTGGTACAGGTGTGTTCGGTCAATCAGCAGCTGTAAGTGTAAGCTTGGTTGGAAAACAAGCAGAATTGTGGCCCTCAAGGACCGCAGTTTGACACCCCTGCTTTATATTGTGAGCAAGATGAAAAAAGCAATAATAAAAGTGGTTAGCTATCAAGCTCCTCTCCTTTGGAACCAGCTACCAATTCAGGTTCGGAAAGCAGACACCCTCTCTACCTTTAAG
>JAUBNQ010000004.1:4431190-4441539 GCA_032353495.1 Ctenopoma kingsleyae | reverse complement strand
AGCTGAACAGTGGTATTAGTAATTATTTTTATAAATGCCAGAAAACATAAAAAGTGTTATCTAATACCACTGGGCTGTAACTACAATGGGAAATACACCTTTGAGAAAATGATTTACAAGCATATAAAACATGATTAATAGCAAATTTATGGTTACATTGCAAAGATAAGAAATAATGTTGGATTTCTTCTAATGAAAAAAGTCTGAAAGGAGCCAAAGGGCCACGTGACCCCACTTCACGAATCAAACAAAGACTACTGAGTGTTTCAAGGTGACAGCTGAGACTAAAAGGTTGTTGGTCAAGAACGGAAACAGTGAAAGGACAAGAACAGATAAACACACCTTTAGTGACCTTTCTGTCTTGTTTGCTTGGGTGAGCATATGTGAGAGACTGCACTTCTGGACTAGAAGCTAAATAAACACACACTGAATTGGGGTCACTGATTCTTTAAACAGGTGTTTTGGAGCAACTTAGGTTGAAACCCAATTCTCCTGTCTGAAGGTATCAAAATGAAAGATGTGCAACGTTCAGTTCAATCAAACCAATCAGAATGTGCGATTCTGTTGCTGTGAGTGATGTGACCGTGTAATACTGATGTAAAGCTGATCTACAAGTGGCTCCAAAGCATTAGTGAAACCTATGAATTATCTCACCACCATCTGTGAATCCCTGCTGTGAGTGGGTCTTGGGAACAACCTGCCACAGACAGAGGAGTGAGGGCTGAGACGAGGAAACCCCAAATAAATGAAAAGAGGAAGAAACAGCAGGTGGTGGTGAGAAACAAACAAACGCAGAGCTAGTTTTACACCCACCTGCTCCATCGGTTGTCCTTTTTCAGACATGTTTCTTTGTTGGAGCATAGTGTGGAATATATACTAAATTCCATTACTTAAATGTCAAAAAATATTTATGGGATAGGAGACCAACACAGAGCCCAAAGTAAGAAACATAACTCAAAATGAAAGCTAGAGTTGCTCTGTTCACATCACGTGTGTCAACAGACCACTGCTAATGCGTTTGTTATTATATGTTATTAATACCTTTGTTGCAATAACTTGCAAGCAGAATAATAATCAGTATGATTTAGTGTTGTACCTCTTAATAATTAGCTTGTATTACCTATCAGACTAAGTTTCAGTAGACAAGACATTTAAGTACAATTTCCTGCTTTATGCTGTTATAGGTACTGGCTTTATTAATAAATAATAAATAGTTTGGTACCACTTTCTCATAAAGCACCATTTACTATTATTGTTTTAATGTTATTTGTCATCTGTGAAAACATTTATCGCATGCAATGTGAAGAAAAGCGTTGTAGATCGGCTAACTGTCAACAAACAGATAATTTCCATTGGCAATAACAGTAATAAATTATCACTTTATTAATGGTATTATTACTATTGACATTTTTAAGTCAATGTGTTCCTTTTCTGCTGTTAGTATAAAAACTCTTTTACAAATCAGATATTTTGGTATTGACCTGGTCGTGTGTTTCTATTCAGTAAAAACACAATGAGAAGTGAGAAGCTTTTATAATTAAGTCATCAGTTTTGCAGGTAGATTATTAGTATGTCATTAATAAAGGGTATTGTGTTGATCAGTTTAGTTATTGAGCTGCAATCCTAAATGTTCCACAGTCCAGTTATAACTGTTAATACACAGTTTATAAATTGTTTTTTGGTCCACATGATCAGATGTACTGATTTTCCACAATGTGGCATCCACAAAGTTGTTCTTCTTACTGGCTTATAGTTGTTGTGTAAGGAACTGGTTAATGATTTATTAAACGTGAATAATAATTAATACTAAAAACCAAAGAGGCTTTTTATGTTGTCTGCTCAGGTGGAGGAGCTGTCTGAAACAGATAAGTAGTCTCAGCACACACATACACAGACACACACACACACGCACACACACACACACACACACACACACACAGTACATCATTAAAGTCTGAGCAGTGACACTCTGGGATTCAATACCAAAAGCTCAGCTGTGAGATAAGAGTTAATTGCTTTAAGTTTCCTGATGAAGATGGAGAGTGAGGGGTCACTGAAGTCATCTGCAACCTTTATACCTCACTCAACTCTTGGGATAACTTTCATGTACCCTCCTTCTTTTGCTCTTTGACCCTCCCTTCACACACACACACACATACACACACACTGAGATAATAAATGTTGTTACAGAGAGAAGGAGCTGCAAACACAGAGCGCTGATTGAACTGTGAAAGTGACTTGGTGCAGACAGCAGTGGGCCAAGACACTGATAAGAACTGCTAGTGAAGCCTGTGATCAATGGCCAGACACCAGCTGTACAAGTCTGGATGTTTGTGCTCCTGTTTAAACTCACCACCCCCCCTCAATAACTGCCACCCACACCGCATCCACACGAATACAGACTAAATTAATAGTTGTCTTCACAGCTTACTTTTCTTTTCTTTGTTATTATTTAATTGCATAAATTGAGTGTGAGCTGAGTTTGATCAGTGGTACTCATAGTGAAACTCATTTTTTGTTTTGCATTTCTGTCTACAGTAGCATTTAATTTACTGTCTCTCAGACAACGCAGGTGTTCCACATCTAATCCAATTCTATGCTGCAAGAAATTGAAACTAAAATTAAAAATTTTGAAATTAATGAAAAATTTAAAATTTAATATCAGCATTAGAATGTTCATTGTTAATGAACATAAAAAAACTAAAGACTGAACAGATCAGTGAAATGTTCACTGACAATTTATAGCATTTGTTTTTTCTAAGGTTTCTAAGAACAATTTAAATAATAAAGAGATAAATATCTATGATTAGGATTAGTGAAAAATTCCACTTTTAGTTCAATTTTGACAAATTCAACAGCAACTTGATGCATGTGACAGAACTATAATAACGTTCAGTCTTTCCTGAACCTCACACAGAGAATTTCTCTTGCCTAAACCTAACCACATTTGGATTTTCTACCATCCTCCATGCAGCTGCTGGGTGCTCATGGACGTTCCCTTCATGCCCATGTTACCTTACCTTCCTTGCCCACTCATACACTTGTCCCCAGTTTCCTAGTCAGTTCTCCCAGTATGAGCCAGACATTTACATTTTGCTTCCTGTTACTTGATACTGACGTAACCTTTGATTATGTAACTATCAAAGTTACTTCAGTGAACTTGTCTGTGTCCCTGCAATTGAGTCCTCTCAGCCTGTGCTCCATACATACTATGTAAGCCCACCATCCACCCCAGCTACCTACCTATGACTTGTGCAGTACAAAAAAACTACAAAAAAAATATTGCCAGATAATATAATCCATGCAGCAAATACATGCTCTCTCAGTGCAAATTAGTAAAATATAAATGTAATTTCCGAGAGGCAGCTGCCCAGTGACAAAATTGTTATTTGATCCATTAACACACTAAAAAGCTTAATAAAGCTAAGGTCAATCACTGGCTAGCAGAAAAAGCATCAGAAACAGATTTTTTAGGCATTAGTGGGGACCGGTTTTTGGTAGTTCAATTGAAACAAAGTTAAATGACAGTTGAGCAGCAGCTCTGGCTCTGGGCCCCTTTGTGCCCAGTAGCCTCTGATGGCGCCTTTTCAAGTGAAAGCTAGTTCATTTTTCAACCTGATAAATCCCTGAGCACAGACTGACAGGCTCTCTGAGAAGACAGATGGGTCTGCGGAGGCTTGTTAAAAGGGTGAACCTTGCTGTGGTCTTTTGGCTGAGAGAGGGAGGGGGAGTCGCTCTGGGGTCATCATCCCCCACATTAGCAACCTTTAAATCTTACCAAAGGTCACACAGCGCAACATGCATTCATATAGTTTCTGAGGGGGAAACCTAAACTCATATTAGTGTGTGTGCATGTGTGCAAGCATGATTAAACCAATGGGGTTTTCCCTGTATAGAATGTCAGCACTTCATTATGTTTTTCACTGAGGTTTTTGCTGCTTGGGAGGTTTTCAGTGTATACTTTACATGCTGGGAAATGCTAGAGATGCAAGAGGATGATTCAGAGGTGGAAAGAAATATGAAAAGCTGTATCCGTAGAGCAGGAAACACAGTCATCAGGCTTGTTTTGTGTCTTCGAATGCAAACTCATCCAGATCCGGGGTGGACAAGTACGACCAATTTTTTTTTCTTGAGTTAGTTTCAAAATAAACTAGCACCAAGGTGGACCACAATGACCACATACCCCATGCAGCAGTTACACCAGACATCTCTTGTTCACTACCTATGAAGCTTATGCATTACAGCTTACATTCACAGCCCTGTGAGCAAATATTTTCCCCTGCAGAAATCACAACATAAGCTATGTGCTTTAGATTTTCTTATGGTTAAAAGAACAGCTACAGGTCACCAGACAATATTACTGCACAAACAGACCACCCTCTTTGCCTATTTATCGTTATATATAACAGATTTCTAATTCCACGGCTGCTGCACAGCATGGTCTTGTATCACTTTTATCCCTGTCTCAATACACCCTTCCCTCCTGTTCATCTCCTCATCTATCAGCCTGTGTTATGACTCATATATTATTGTAGCGTTAACGCAGGGAAGCACCCGTCGACCGGAAGATCTGCTTCTGGAGATTGAGCCAGTAACGAAATGACGCTTCCTGCCTCCCACCCCTCATTCCCCGTCTAATGTTGCCTACAGAACCATTACATCAACATTAGGAACCCCATGTTATAACCTTGCCAAATTATTTCTATCCATTTGAACTATGGATTAGAACTTAAAAACAATCATACCATTAATTCTGTAGTAAATATGTGGCTGGAATGGAAGAAAAACTGCCAAGGTTTCCATATTTTACCAAAAAAACATAGTTTGCATTGTGAACATTTGTCACATTCAAATGAATCACGACAAAGTAAAAAGTGTAGGTGTTGTAGCGAACAGCAAACGTTAATTGACCACAACAGCTCCTACAGCAGAATGCCATATGAATCAGAGGTCGAAGGTCACAGCAGGTTTGCATTAAATCAAGTGCAAAATAGACCCTGACATATGTTACAGATGTATCCTCCACTTCTTACCACTAATTCATCTACATTTACGTCAAGGGATTGAGGAGACATTCATGTCTGGGCTGAATAATGACGAGCAGGCAGGTTTAGGCTACAGAAGGGGAACAATTGGAAGATGTCGCTTTACTGAACTGATGTGTGTGGGAGCAGCAAACCTGCCGGTTTTTCTTAGTGTTCCTCCTGGGTGGGGCTGAGCAGGAGGCGCGGGTGAGCAAGTCTGCAGGATTGAGATAAATTCAGAGGGGAGTTGATAGGAAGTGGTCTCACATCACTTCCTCGCTTTGTTTTAGACTCTATTTTCAATGCTTGGAATGTAGTTCCTGTCAAGAGGTGAAGGAATTCAAAACAAGTTCATTAACCTCTGCATTGGGGAACACCGAGATGGGAAAAGGAGTGTGTGTATGTTGTTGTGTTTGTGAATGAATTTGTCTGAGGACAGAGCATCAGTGAGAATGTATGTGCTTTCACTATCTCCGTAGTATTTTTTGTTTCTGTAGTGTATTAATGACATGCAACTGGTTTCTTCCCACTGTGTGTGTTGTATGTCCTGTATGTGTCCCAGGAACTGTGGGAGAATAAGAAACCTCCTGCACCACACCCTCTTCACATCCTGCGACAGGCCTGTCCTTGTTGTGTGACACAGGCTGGGTCCAGACACATACCAAAGCCCAGCAGTCCCAGCACACTGACCCTTAAAAGACTGTGTGTATTTGTGTATGTACAATGTATTGCAGTCATGCATATGTCTGTGCAATGCAATATTATAAACTTCATTATGTACAAATTCCATATTTGTCAACTTTTTTACCACTTAACTTCATTTGGCTCAACAAATATGTTTCCACAGCGCCAAACACCTGGCACCTCTATTGTGTTGCTCTGGTGAAGACAGGATGTCAGTCATGCTTTGTTCACAAACAGTATGTGTGGGGTATGCCTATCTTGGGACATCTCAACGATGCCCAGTTCTCCGCACAGAGACATCCGGAATTTTTCTACAGAAAATACCTCAGTCTCACTAATGACTCTCTAGGAAAGAGGGGGATTTGAAGTTTAGCAGTTTTTTTTTTCCCAAATACAATTTGATGGTCTCTCAAACACGCAAGAGAAACTGATTCCCAACATGTTGAGTTTGTCCATTAATCATTTGTCCATTAACACAAACTCTTCATCACAAATTGTATAAGATTTTCATTCACATAACTAAATTTGCTACTTTAAAACCAATTTCTGAATATGGTGACTTGTTGGAAATTATTTCAAAACTCAAAACCATTAACCATCAAACCATTCTATAGTGGGCTGACCTTCTTTTTCTATTTCTTTGACTCCACCAACATCTCTGCAAACTCATTGTATGGAGCTCACCTGCCAATTACAAACTTATTTTAAGATCCCAGGCTTATTTGTTGTATGGCCCTTTAAGGTCACTGTTAAAACTGTGTTGAATTATGTGTACTCACCTTACCATCCCCAGGTTGGAAACCACTGTTTTAAGTTTATACCCATGCGTGCAAATGAATCTTTAAAGGAACAGTTTAACATTTTGGAAAGCCAAAACCAGGAGATGGTTAGGTTAGGTTAGGTCTTTTTATGCATAACAGATTAAGCATGAAAGACAACTTTTCTCTAGTGAGCTTTAGAGGTGAAGCTGATTTTTATTTATTTTTGTTTGTTACTATGGGACAAAGTCAAACTCAGTCTGTTTCTGATTCTGAGCTAACTAGCTTCTGCCTGTAGTTTTATATTTATACAGGTATCATTCATCTATCCCAAAGTGTCAAACTGGTCCTTTAAGGACTAGAAGACAGTAAAGAACACAGGTACGTTGTATGCCAGTACGTGTGGCAGCTTTAATTCAGAGAGCATTAAATGCTTTAATGGTTTGTACTAAAATATTTTTATGACAGAAAAACCCATTTGGAAAACAAAAAAAATCAATTTAACTTAATCATTTTGCTGATGGCTAGTTTTTCTTACATGCAAACTCTGCTTTTTGTTTTATTACCCTCCCTTTCCTCCTTTATTTCTTAATGCAGTTTTTACATTTCCTCCATCCTTCTCTTCTCTGTGCCATCAGTACAGTTAAACTGGGGAGAGTCATTCACACTTCTGGGCACACAGTTATGAGACCACCTTGCCTCATAAAGTCTGGGTGCAGCAGCGTGCACTGTAGAGTGAGGCCTATTTGTCAGGCTTGTTTACTGAAGCATTGTGCTCATCAGTGGTCATGATTTATGTTTTAATGCTTTCTCATTTGAATGATTGACACTGTTAAGGTTGAAGAAAAATCATGGGTAATGCTCTTGAGTGTTTACAGTTTTAGGAAACACTGTGTCTGATGCCTGTGTTACCCCTGAGTTCGACAGGCGCATTTACAGAAACGTGGAACAAACTGTCAGTTTTGATTTGCTCTCATAGCTAGAGTGAATAATCACATTTATAGTAAATTGGATGTCAAGGACAGTGGAGAGAATGTGGAGCTTTGGATCTCATGTAAAACCAGCCAGACAGGAGATCAAATAGCTGTAATGTTGAGACTGCTGCACAAGGTTCCTGAGGTTCAGCTTTGGTTTGACATTTCCTCCACATTCTCTATCTGATTTACCATAACAGCTTCTTTGCCATCTGTACTTAGTTATAGAGGTAGATACCTTTTTAATGAACCCATCATTAAGCTCTTAGGAGAAAGTAACAGCAATGAGCTGGTATTCCCTCTCTGTGGTCCACTGATGGCTCCCCCCAAGTATTCCCCCCCAAAAAATTCAAACGGTATCATACTTCATTATAGAGCTGCACTGTATGACTGCACTCTCCACATAAATTATGCTTCTCTATGCTCAAAAAAGAAAAAAAATCAATAAACCACATCAATGAAAATCAAGTTATATCCTGTCAGAAAGAGCAGGGTGGGGTCTCATACACACACACAGCTGGATAAACCTCTCATCAGCATAAGGAGCCATCCTGCCCCTCCACCTATGACAGGACTTCACTCTAAACCTGTGCTCATGCAAATGAAATCTTCTCACTTTTCTCTATGGCCTGAGATGAATCTGAGGAACATCTGCTGCTTAGTGACGGAACAGTGTCAAGCTGAATGGGAGAGAATAACCTCTTTTCAGAATTAAACTAACTACTACTACTAACTAGAATTACCATTTCATGGTTGTATGCCTTCTCCAACCAATCAAGTTGAAGTCTTTCCAGACTAATTTTCTAGTCAGTTCACCCATGAGTGGATGTTTTTACCAGATGTAATGAAATTCCCTCATACTTAAAATAACCATCTAGTAGCCATGACAAGTTAGGTTTAGCTAAGGTTAGCTAACCGTAAGTGGTTTCATGTCTTGCAACCTGTGTTGTCTAAGTGTTATTGGCAGTGGTGGCCCGTCAATAGGGGGCGCTCTGGCGTTGCCCCACCTGTCTCACATGAAGAAGAAGAAGCTAGCAATCACATAAAATAATTTTAGAAAAACATTAAAATTTAAACAAATAATCTATATATTATACAGACCATGAGTACTGTGTATAATCTGCATTCAAGTGTAGTTTAAAAATGTTCTCTCACTCATTTACCATGACTGAACGGTCGTGTGATGTATTTCCTGTTCCTTTGGGGCGCATAATCTTTACCATAGACCTACGCTATAACCGGTGCACATGCAGTGAAACCCCCTCCAATACAAAGTATAGGAGAGCCGTGGGCGCAAAATTTAGCACCCAAACCCCTCCCACAAGACCGGCATTACAGCTCCAGACCCAGAAGTTTCGTTTACAGTCAGTCGGAGGAGCAGTTTTTTTGTCATGGATAATGCTAATTCAGTTGCTAAAAACTGAACCGTTCCACAGAAGAACCCCACAGGAAAAGATGAAAGATTCTGGACCTCACCAGCCAGACATCAAAATTAAATAACTAACACAGGACAGAGGGAGAAATTACACTCAGTCTTTCTCCAGAAACTGGTATGAGAAGAAGTCCTGGCTAACTGAGAGATGAGAGAGATATGAGACATGAGATGACATAATGAGGAGGGGGACAAATGAACACTCAAAAAATCCTGGTATTTTCTGGGGGCTGGTGGACTTTGTTGGATCCCTGGATGCAGCAGTACCTGCAGACTGTCACTGTGTTTAAGGAGACATCTGAGACAGTGCAGAATGAGCTGCTTGACTGCATGTTCTCAGTTGAAGGACAGACAGGTGAAATTTACTTATAAATAGCAAATGACTGAAAACACAGACTGTGTATTTTCACGTTAATGTAATCTTTTAAAGTGTGATGCATGATAATGGTGCTTTAGCTTATACTAGTGGTGATGTGTGGTTAGAGGGCTTCTGAAACCTGACTTACAAAAGTGCGCCCCCCCAAAAAATAATTTCACCAGCCACCACTGGTTATTGGGCAAATGTACAGTGGGCAGTATCACACTGGTCCAAACATAAACCAGCAGCAAACATTTTGAACAAGCATTTACAGGCTGTAGCATTGTGAATATTTCCACTTATCATGTTTCTTTAATCTCTGACGACATGTAATGATCATTTTATTATTTAGTATAGTAAATAGGCCTGTATTACATATTGTTCAATTGTCCACCCAAATCTAATCAGTTCATAGTTGAGCCCAATTGTATGTTTGAGATAAATTTTAACAAATCGCTTCAAATGATCCTTTTCCACCAATCCAGTTCCTGGTTCGAATTTTTTCAACGCTTTATTTTCTAACCAGCTCTTTGCAAATCCACATTAAAGAATGGGCTCACAGCCAGAAAAACTGTTTACATAGTGGTACATACTCTTTGCTGGTGAACATGAGATATCGCATTCACGAGAATGGGATAATAATGCTTCTGGCTGCAAATGTTCAAAGGTATAAAAGAAGAGGTGTGTAATAGATCTGAAACTGAAACCAGCCAATTTTTACTTTCCTGCCATCCAGCAGGAGACTCAGGACAATTCACACACGCACAGCACGATTCAGAAACAGTTTTTACCCCAGTGCTATCAGATTATTCAACACACAGTAACACATCTGTGTTTTTCTATCTCTGTGCGATAAATCTGTTTTCTCATACTACATGCAATACCTAGCACACAACAATTTACACTGTACTGACACTTTACGTTTATGCAACTTGCAGCTAAAACTGTGTTTATTTAAGACAGTGATTTATTGTATTGCTGGACGACTATGTCTTTTATGTTCTGCCTGCGAAGATGGCATTCAAGTAAGCATTTCATTGTGCTCTGTACATGGGGTGGCATGATAGCTCAGTGGGAAGAGCAGTCATCTTCAAACCCAAGGGTGAACGGTTCAATTCC
>JAUBNQ010000004.1:4415395-4431090 GCA_032353495.1 Ctenopoma kingsleyae | reverse complement strand
CTCTGTACATGGGGTGGCATGATAGCTCAGTGGGAAGAGCAGTCATCTTCAAACCCAAGGGTGAACGGTTCAATTCCCGGTCCCACCAGGCTGCATGTCAAGGTGTCCTTGGAAAAAACACCAATACTCTGACCCATGGTGCCTTACAGGTGGCAGCCTGTCTAAAACATGTATTTCCCCAAGGGGATCAATAAAGTATTTATTTATTTATATGATAATAATAAACTTGAATCTTGATTTGGCCCTAAACTTAACCTCTCCTTGGTCATTTAGTGTGTCTCTGTAGTCACTTTGTGTCCCTTTATGGTTCAGTCTCACCAGAAAAAGCCCTAAAATTCACTACACCACTATCTAAATAGCAATAAATGGCACACAAAGAAAGCAGCACAGCTAGTGAACATGGTGGACCATGTATCAGATAAAGAGCTGGTGGATATCAAAAACAGAGCTGAAAGGAAAGTGAATTTCTGAATTACATTCATTAGTCATACAGGAACATCACTATAACATTGCTGACGTCATTAAAGGCAATTTTTGTACAAATAATAATTACCTGCAGCCCTAAGTCAGATAAGTCAGATGTAAAACAGGTGGCTGCCTGTCTGGACAAAAACCTTTAGCAGGGAGATGTAGTTTCCCTGTCTTGAGCACTGTGGACACACTGGCATGCATCAGCAATCTATGTGTAAAATTGGGCCTTTCCTGCTGCAGGAAGAGAATCTTTATGCTGCGACTTAAAGTTAAAGCAGATTTTCATTAGCAAGATTTACAGGGAAGTTTACCAATAACTCAGTGCTGGAGGGATGAGGCAAGGGTAAAGGATGAGGGAATGAAACCATGGTTAAAAGGGTCATCTATGAGCAGAGAGTTCTGTTAAGTGCTGAGAGATGTGATCTCGCTGATGGGGAATAATTTGGTTTTGTTGTCTCTGGCTATGGTTCATGTACTGAAAGTTAAGAGAAAAAGAAAACAGGCTCAGAAGTATTTGAGAGCTGTGAGTATAAGTACAGCCTCACGGAGCCGCTAGCATGACTGTAAACTCTGTTACATGTCTTGAACATGCCTTAATGCTCATTTCAGACAGTGTAATCTGTCTCCATTCGCCTCTTTCTGTTGTTAATCTCCTCTGTGGTTTTACCAGACTGTAAAATGTCGATAGTGACCGATGACAACAGGCAGTTTGCACATGCGCACAGAAATTCCAATCTTCTTCTGACAGTGGTCACATCAGATGTGAACTGGATCTAGGATCACATATGAAAGTGGCTGAGATCTGATTTAAATGAAAATCTGATCTGGTTTGTTCACACTCCCTTAAAAAAATCAGATGTGATTCACTTGGGAGCAAAACAATCGGATTTGGACTACTTCGGCATGTGATGTGAAGTAAGTCTTGTTTCGCTCTAGTTTTCTGACAATCTTGTTCCCCAGAGGATACATTTTAATAAATGTGGCTCTGTCAAAAGAACAAAATTTACTTTCATTCAGTGACATATTTCCACAACTAATACAAGAATTGGCAAAGTGTGGCTTCAGCAGTCATAAGTACAAGACTACAATCTCTGTGAACACAGCTCTTTTATATCAAACATATTTGATTAGATGTTAACAGTATTATTAATGTCTTTAACCATTTTTGAAATTAATAGTGTTCTCGTGCCAGGATCACTTTCCTGTTTAGTCTATTTCTGCAAAAGTTGGATAATAACCCACAGGGGAAATCTAAGGATACCCCTCATGGAAACAACACATAAAACTGTAGCATGCCAAACACTGCTGCTGGGAAGTCATCATAAAAGTTGGCAACACTGTGGTGAAACTTCATAGCCAAGAAATACTATATTCCTCTTCATGTAGTGCTCCTTGCTGTGATACCTCGGCATCTATGCAATAACTATTTGTGGAGAAATGGAACATTCAATCATTTTAGAGAAAATATTTCAGGAATATTGTGCACACTTAACACTTTTCGAACCTCAAAGAACAAATCTTCTGAGACACTGGAACACAATCAACATGATATTTGATCTAAACATTAGCCTCAGAGCATGAGATTTTGATTACTAAGGTAATGAAGCCAATCAGATTCACGTGTTTCTGACACACTGAGTTTGGTGGACTGTGTATAAAGTCCTTAATCTCTCCACACTGTTGTTGACAGGCTGACAAGAAGAGCTAGTAGAAAGAGTATGGAAATGCTGTATGAATGAGAGACCATTAAAAGGGACATTACGACGTGTACTTGCAACCTAAATATGCACATAGAAAAATTTGTCAAGGATGTGTTTGGGTTTGGTTGGGTCTCCTAGAATTCCACAGCATCGGTTTTGAATTATATATTTTCAGACTAGTTCTGGCTGTAGAATACAGGAAGTGCTAGGACCACCAGCACAAAGCGTTTTCATTTCCAGGGGTGCTCTGAGTGAGTGAATGCCTCGGCTTTGTCTAACGCTGACAGTGACAGGGTATGGTGGCAGGACAACAGGATGTCCTGTTTGGCTGCTCAGCATGGAAATCCTATGGAGCAGCAGTGCTACACTCCTTGTCTTGTACCTGAGTCACTTGTGAATCAGCAAAGTTGATTACATCTGACATAATGGTTGTTGGTCACTGCAGCACTTATTGTGTCAAGATCTAACAGTAAAATGTAGGAAATGTAGTAATGCTGCTGCACAACTGCATTGTATCTTCACATCCATCTCTGCCTGCTCTAAAGAAAACCACAAACACAATCACACAACATTAAGTCTGGCTTCACTTCTCTAGACAGCCCTGCATGTTAGAACCATATTAAAGTATCAGATCTCCAAAAGCTGCAGTTATGTAAAACATTGCTCACTCTGCTGACTTTTATTCCCCCATTAGTGGTGATGACTAAATCTTAACTCAAAATTCAAAAGTGGAAACTAGAATTCCCCTTCTCCTACTACTGCAATGATACCGCAGCTGTTGAGCATATTTTCTTTATTGTGCAAAAGGATAAAACCATTTGGTATATTATGTGAGCAGAATACAAGCTTCAATCCCCTGAGTGGGCGTTTCCAATAGCGGCAGATGAGTGACATCTTAAAGCTGCTGCTGCTGCTAGGAGACAACATATTGTACAGAATCTTAAAACACTAATAATAAAAGGAGATGGGTTTCCTTTTTTCAATTTAAATGTTAACATTCAGGGCTCTCTATGCACCCCATGATTTGAACTTTGACCCAGAGTAACATGCACAATGCTCAACAATGATGACAACAATGGTGTTGTCCCCACAGCTCGTTAACTGGCTGCATGGGTATAAACTAAAGTGATATTACTATGTATTTCTGTGCCTGCCTACACAAATGTTACATGAAACAGTACTGACATCACCAGTTGATGCCAACTATATATTGCCACTGGTTTCCAAATAAAACTAACGCAGCCTCCTGCAGCACCTCAGAAATAAATGCTTCATTCATGAAGATGACATTGTTCAACTTCTGCTAAAATTAGAGAGGCGATGATTGAGCATCATTCTGGAGGAGGTACAGTAGTTTGTAATGCTGTTTAACTACACTATATTGTTATACTTAACAGACATTTCTATTATTTTGTCCACCTCATTTATAGAAATGAGGCTGCACAGCAGCACATTTCTGTGTAATGCAGTACTATTCAATAGCAGCACAAACTACTGCTTCCACTACTATACTTCTACTGCTTGCCTCGTACAGTTAAATCCAGTTGAAACAGAAACCTTATTGCAGGACTGCCGTATTAGCCAGTATTAGTTTAAGCTAAGCAGAGCTAATAAACTGCCAACCGAGTGTCTATAAAAGCAATTACCTGGAAAGAGGGTTCTGCGTGTTGTACAAATTTTACAGTCCTGAAGTCCACACATGAACACGCCCACATTGCAGACACATTTGCATACTCACATTCCCACAAAAACATTTTATTTTTAGATTAACTGTTCATTCTGCAACTATTATTCCTCTTGTAATAAAGCTTTACTCTAATTATTGTTTCTAGGATCCCTGTCTGCAGATTCATACTGATGCAGCTGTTGCACATGTAGCTACACAACAGACTAGAAATGTACTGCATGAACCTAAATTCTTTTTTAGTGTTATTGTTGGGCACAGCTGCCCTCTTGTTCATGCCCCATCCAGGGTCACTGCTACTGCCCTTTAGCAAAATCTGTCAGGCTCTCTTTGACGCAGATCCGTTTCCTGTCAAAGTGAGATTTTTATTGTTTCAAGGGAGCAGGCTACACAATCTCACTCCCTCAGCCTTTTCCTGCTTCCTTCTAAAGAGGAAGTGCTGCTACACTTCAGTTTTTTTTTTCCTTCCCGCATTTTCCCCGGGACAAATCTGGAACACTGACCGCAAATCTTTGCTTGTGTCGGCCAAGTCTTGATTTCAAAGAATGAAAAGAGTTCCTTAAAAAGAGATACCCTCCCACTTCAGTCTGTCTTACTCAGGCTCTCACACACACATCGACAAACAAGCTCACTATGAATTTGCATCCTATATTGTAATGCTTCCCCTCTGAGGGACCAGCCTTGAAGGTGTGTGTTGGTTTGTGCTCACCTGCGACCTCGAAGTGAAACTTTCCCATGGTGCCTCAGCACGTAGGCTCTGTTATCACAGAACGAAAACTTCTTTGCAAGCAGGGAGAGTCAGTTCATAAATTTGCTCAGTACAGTCCCTTGAGTGAACACTTAAAAAAGACCAAACACTAAATACTGTAGTATTTCTCATGTTGAATTTAGCTCGAGAAGCAGTCCATGCTGGTGTTGGTGCCTCTTAAAGCCCACACATGAACATACATGCACAGAAAAGTCTTGCTTAAGTGTGTGTGTGTGTGTGTGCAAGCATGGTCACACTGCAAAACTAAAGGATGACAAATGAGGCCTGGTTGTCAGGCTAATCTCAGTCAAGCTCAGCTTCAAGGCAGTGAAGGATCAGCATTTCTGTCTTTGGTATATGATGTCAGCTACAACTACTAGAAGCTTTTTAGGCTCACATCAGATACCATATCAGATTGCTTGTACGAGATTAAGCAATTTAGAGGACAAGTTAAATGTAGCAATATAAATGAATTAGTAGTTAATTTACTACCAAGTTCTTACAATTCATAAACTACTTATAAACAAGAATGTTCATAAAGTCTTGTGTGAAAGAAGCAAAAAAGTTCTGTACAGTGTTAGTGTCTGTGGGCAAATTTTAAGTTAGATCAGTCTTAAATAAAATGTGTTAAACGACTCATTCCCCCCAGAGCTGCAAAGAACTACAGGAGTAGGAGGAAGTTAAAAAAATGAAACTTCTTCCTTATCATGCAACTGTTTGGCTTTAACAAGCTGCAATTTAACAGATTGGATCTCACAGTGACCTTAACCACTGTAAACATGACCATACTGTAAACTGGCTGCCATCTGCCATCAGCTAAAGTGCTTTTTGAAATGCTTGTAAGTTGTGTTATATTAAGTAATGTTCAGTAAATACAAATAACCTTCCAGTCCGGATGGTTCCTGCGTTTTCCTCTGCACTGCAAACGCAGCAGGAGGCCATGAGGTGAGAAGGCTGAAGGCACTTATTGCCCCCTTCAAGATATCTGCACCACAATGGGGAGAGAAAATGCTTCAAAATCAGATTCGCCAAGCGGTTTCAGCAGGATGGAGAGTGTTTGTGCAGGCTAAGGGTTTTATCAGCGGCAAACACTCACAGGAATTCCGGTTTGGGATTGTCCATCCAATTCCTGCGTTCCACAGGAAGCCCTGCATAAAAAGCAACTGAAAAACGCCCAAAGACATTTCATTTGTCGCCTGTCGACTCACGGGGAGCACCTCGTATTAACCGCGAGGTTTTTCTATTTGAAACCACCAGCAAGAGCTTTAAAAGAAATTGGCACCATGGAAGAGTCCTCTAGTCCACCGGTCGGGCGGCTCGCGCCCATGGCCAGCTCCAAACCTGCGCGCGCGCACGCACCTGACGACCCCATGCAGCGAGGGTAAGATTTTCACTCATTTACATCCAGACCCCTGTTCACGTTCAAGGAACACGACAACAAGAGCTTCACATTCATTTTAGTTTCTTTTTTTATTTTATGTTTTTAATTTAGATTTCACCAGTTAGCACGAGGCCAGTTTCTAGTATAAGCTAATTAGAGCCACAGGTCAAATTGTTAATATGCTGCACACATGGTTACAGCTACAGCAAGAAAGAAGGTAGAGCAGGGTGTGTGCTTTTACTCACTGACAGTATCTACATATGAAATACAGCCTGTGCAGTGTGCATGCACAGGGCGCGTTACACTTGAACATGCAGAATAGGAAAATGTATTGCTGTATATATCTACCATAGTGACCATTAGTGATTTCCATATCATTGAGTGTGTTAATCGACATTAAAATACAGTTTATGGCAAGTTCTGATGTCTTAATTGAAAGAATGTCCATGTACTATTAGTAGCGTGGATTAGTAAATTAAAGTATCACTTGAATATGGGTCTAACTTCTTCTTTTTGACTTAACATGATCTTTTTCTTCTCAATTTAGGCATGTCAAATAATGAAAAATAAATATAACTGAACTAGAATTCCTGATTAATGCTTAGACATAAAGAATGAATTAAGATTACACTCACATTTCCTTCATTTTATTTATTTATTTATTTATTTTTTGGAGTAGATTGAAGGATTGTTTTGCAGTTTTTGAAGTTTGTCTTAAAACCAGTGAAAATCTTTTGCTTTTGCTTGCTGTAATCACACCTTTTGTCTATACTGGTCATTATGCGACTCATTAAAGTTGCTTAGAGGACACGATGAGGAGAAAATCCACAGTCTGGGTTGTGTGCAGAAAGTTTGCCTTAAGTTAATATGAGGCTTCATCATTCTAAGTCAGCCAGATTTCAAAATTCCTGTTCTGCGTTACAACCCTTGCACCACAGTCTGCCAAGGCGTAGGAAACAAAGAGGGAATTTCTTACTAAAAAACTGACTGCTATAGTCTCATATTTTGTACCCATAGACTTACATTGGAAACATCTTAGAAGGTGGTAAAAGGCCACTATGGACAGGACACGATTAAAGCATGTGAGATCAGCTCAGGAGGTCAGGATCCCAAACATGAAAAACTGTGAACTTATCCTTTAATTATAATACGCGTTTGTGTAATTTATGGATGTTATGAATGAAAGTCGACACAGTCTGTCTTAAATGACGTCACACGCGGGTGCCCCCGGTGCATGCAGTCTGATCTGCGGGACACTCAGATGGAGGAGTGGGAGGAGGTCCTACCGTCACCCCCCATGCTCTCTGACAGTCTGAGCTCCAGGACAAACCTGACTAGTAGCGAAGTTTTATCACTGGACTTGAAACTCCACCAGCGGAATATACTGGTCGAGACGCGGGCGTTTGTCCACTTTCTGCAGGGTAGGACTGAGTTTTACTGAGGTTCATCTAAAGAAAGCCGATTGTTACTGCACGGTTTGTGATTATTTTTGTATCCATGCATGTGCCCTGGATACGCTTGTGCGTGCGTGTCCAGCATCCTCTCGTGTTGCTCAGTGGTTTTCTCTCCGTTGATGTGTTCGTGTGTGAAGTCAGCTTAATGTGTGTGTGTGTGTGTGTGTGTACGTGAGAGTATTACAGAGTTAGTGCGCTGATTGAAGGATGTAATATCCAATCTCCAGATATGTGCAGCGCTGTAAAACAGCGCCCTCTTATGGCGAGTGTAAGACATGTGCCTGATTAGGATACCGATTGTGTGTCAGTAGGACAGAAATTATTTTATTTTGAAAACTATACACAAGAGTCCGGGTCCCGTCGTCACAGATGTTTATCTGGCTTGTCTAAACTAGCTTGTACAGAAATAAGTGATGTTCCCCATTTCATTTATATATATATATATATATATATTTTTTTTTTTTATTAACTTTCCAAAACATCATAATAAAATAAAAAATCTATTATCCAATCATATGAGGCGTGTTTGAGACATTGCTTTGCCACATCCATCCAGTATAAACGTCTCGGATCAGTGTTTAGTCTTTTGCGCCGAGACTCAAACTTGCTGCCGTGATTTGTGAATGAACACAAGTGTTCAGATGTGCGTGTCCTGTCACTGGGCATGGAGCCAGCAGGGGATCTGAGAGACATGCAAGCTGTGAGCCAAGGTTTAGTATCATCTCTAGGATAAGTGAGGACTCTTCTGTAGCCTGCAGCGCTGTAATCTGTGATCACACCCGGCTGCTTTTAACACTCTGTTAGAGATTTCCCCAGAGTCTGCTCTGTCTACATAGTGTCAGAGCAGGAGCAGGTCCAAGCTGACCGCACTCTGGAGCTGCTGCATTATGACCAGTCTTCTGACAAATTAGTGACTCAGTCCTTCTTTTAACCCTGCACAGTATGTAATAATCTAATATGGTGTGAAGGGATAAGTAAACATTTATCTATGAAAGGAGAGCTCTTTGCCTTTTCCCCTGTCTTTTGTCTAATAGTCTCAGAGACCATGCAGGTGTAGGTCAGTGGGAATTCAGCCTACTTTGTCCACAATAATGCGCGACTATATATACATGCACTATATACCTTTATGTAATGCACAGATGCACACAAGCATGGCTTTTTCGGTGCATGGGCAGGCTCTTTGTGGCTCAGCATTTTTTTTTCCACATTTATAGTTATCTCTTTGTGAGATTAGCACAGATCTTCAGGTTAAAATTAAAACACACACTGAAAACACTGGTCAGATTTTTACTGCTAAAAACATTTTAGACTTGATAATGTAGAGAGGACAAACATGCTACATCTGCACCCCCTGCTACGCTGTTTTATGACCTTTGAAATGACTCAACAGGAAATGTTAGAAATAAGTTAAAATACAGAGATTATTATGATGGACAATAATCAAAACTAACTAAATTAAAGGGAAAGGACAACTACAGAGTAATCTTCTACATGCTTGTGATCACCCATGACAGGACATCTCCTCTTTATGTGGACTCATAATGGACAGCTCAAATTCATTCCAGGCACACAAATGTGACTCCACTGCAGTTTCAGCCAGCTTGTCATTTCTCTGTATGATGTAAGGACGTCTGCCTCTTTAATTTTCACAAGAAGTCTGATGTTTGTCACCCTTTTACATTACCTGCCTTCGTCAGCCACTAATGGAAAATAACAGAGACTCTATAGACAGATGGTGGTCAACGTCAGGTTTAATGTGCACTAACGCTTTTGAAAAGGGATGTGTGCTTTGAGCTGGACTCTTCTTACAGACACGACACAGCTGACACTGACAGCACTGGCTGAAGAGTCCATCCCTCTAGTGGTCTATCTCTTCAAAGGAAATGCATTTTGACCTGTGGCTGCAGTGGAATGAACTTTCTGTCAAAACTTGTGGAATTTATTCGCTTTTTTTTAATCACCCCATTTCTTTCCTTGAGTAGATGCATGATTAAAACAGCTCTGAATTCCTGTTTTGTTACATAATCATGTCACATTTCGTCTTCTCACAGGTAGCAGGGGCCACCCTCCCGGAGGAAAACGCACACACTCAGTGTGAGGAGACGTTGGCTACGATCCACAACCCCCCTCCTCCCTCCGACTGGCACAGAGAAGAGTGTGAGAGATCCAGAGAGCGAACGTGGGAAACAGGAAGACAATGTACCAAACTCTGCTTCTTTCCTCATCCCTCTTCATCCTTCATGTGATGGGCACTCCCCAGTTCATCGCTCAACACGGGTAACAGTTCACTTAATACTCTTCCTGTGTTTACGTGTGACCTGTCAAATGGTCAGTGAGGTCCTCCAGCTACAGATCTCCACTAAACAAATTGGTCAAATGACATTTAAACATTTAAGTTCTGCCCCTGCTGCCTACACTATTATATGTACACAAGCACAGGAGGAGGGTCATCTTGTCATTTTCCCGTACATTTGCACCAAAAACTAAAATAAACCGAAAGCCAAATGAAATGTCAAGTGGAGCCAAAAAGGTCAAAAGATCAACGTTTAACTCTGACACATTCAGAAGTGATTAGACGGGTCAGTCAGGTGTAATTAGGCTGCACTGCAGCTTTTGACAGAAACCTTGAGACTCTAATCTGGGCTTTGGTGACTCACGTGGATAATGTGAGGTCTTAATATCTCACTGTAAATTACTCAGCGTAGAAACAGTAAAACCAGCTCAACTTCCACTGATATCTGAAGCCCAGCGTCTGCATTTCAGGTCAGTTTTGATGCTCATGTGTTCGTTTTGCAGGAGGAGGGTGTGCGGCCGAGACCTCCGTCACAATATTGCCATGGCAACAGAATCCTACATCCAGCCGGTGCACAAGCCCTACATCACCCTGTGTCAGGGGCATCGCCTCTGCAGCACGTACAAGTAAGACGCTCTCTCAGCCTACCAGCAAACAACAACACACATAAAAAATGACAAAATGTTTGTTGGTCGAACGCCATCGGCACCACACAGTCAAACATTTACTGTACTTGGGATGGGGACGTGGGTCGTAACAGTGTCAAAACAGTTCTAATTAAGCCATCTCAAGACGTTTATTTAATTAAGCGGTAAACAATGCTCTGACATGTTTAAGAAGGGAAAGGGTTAGAAGTGAAGTCATAAATAGATTTAGATTTTCTCCCACACACACACACATGCATGTTTTTCACAGAACTGGGTCATGGTGGCACATATTTCAGAGGAATCTAAATATCAAGTACTTTGTCTAACTACGGGAAATGAACTGCCTGCCCACAGAGACCGCGCTCGTGTTTATTTTGGACTGGGTCTGCCTTCATACTTACGCACCCTCGATCTCTCTCCAGCTCTGATGCTTTTGAGTCTCCCCCCTTAACGTTCCCTCCATTTTAATCTTATTTTTAACTCTTCACTCACCATGAAAATTCAGTTTCACTTTTGGATTTTTCACAGTATGTGAGCGAGCCTCTGACACTTACAGGCCTTTAATCCCACTGCGATTCTCCCTTTCATTTTGTTTTTACCAATAAATTCCCATTGTTACATCAGTCTGACACAACATGGAAAAGGCTTAGGACTGGGTCAATCGCACACACGACGGCAATGACACAGAAATCTCTAACTGCTATGGTGTCTGCACTTTGCTTCCACAGGACTGTTTACTCGGTGGCGTACCGGCAGGTGAGCAGAGTGGTGTCTTCTTCATATTTCTATCCAGAGTGCTGCCCAGGCTGGCGGAGATTTCACTCTCACAATTGCAATCAAGGTAACTTGGAGGAACAAGTGGTGGTTTTACATGTTGATCTGTACCTGTACTACATGCATCTGTAAGTGGAGAAGTTTTCAAATTTTTTCCTGAGAGACGAGAAGATTAATACCACTTCCATTTCTGTGCACCCTATGTAAAGCCATAGCCAGGAGACTGTTAGCTTTGCATTAGTGCATTCCCAAAATGTCAAACTATGCCTTTAATTTTCTCCTACAGCTGTGTGTGGACAAGCCTGTGTGAATGGAGGTACCTGCTTAAGACCCAACCAGTGTGCTTGTCCGCTAGGCTGGATGGGTTCCCAGTGCCAAACAGGTAAACAGATAACACACATCTACTTGCACAACCACATCGGTTCGCTGTGCATATTCACATAGAACACACATAAACCAATTTCTGTCTTTCTTGTCTGTCAGATGTGGATGAGTGCAGCAAGCAGCAACCATGTGCCCACGAGTGTGTGAACACAGCTGGCAGCTATCGATGTGCATGTAGAGATGGCTTCAAGCTTGCCAGAGACGGCCGTTCCTGTCAAAGCCTTCCTCCTCCTCTTCTTCCTCCTCCTCCTCCTGCCACTCCTCCCTCTCCCACCCAGTCCAGCCAGACAACAGTGGGTGGTCACACTGATGCGGGTAAATGAACAGCGCAGAAGCATGTGCGTGCGTTCAGATAGAGTAATTTTGTGTCTTGCAGCGGGAAAGTGTCTGGAACACAGAAGAAAGGAACATAGCCAGCTTCGCGGTCCATTATTACTTTTGGTACGCGCTATGCCACTCTCAACTCGTACCGTGAGTAATAATGCACTGCGACTGGTGCCGACTCCAAACGGATGTCTTGTGGTCTGACCTCATGCTGTGAGACTGGGACCAGTTGGACAGTGACTCAGTCAAAGCAAACATCTGACTTTAATAGAGCTCCCGTGATAATACCAACATGTTTTTATCCCGCACGCTCCATTAGTTCCCTTAAAAATGTTGCAATGTTTTCTCTTACCATGAAAAAGTCCATTTTAGTTTGCGTGCTTCCTGTATCTTAGCAACAAAATAATACAGCCCTTCTCCATATCTACAAAATGTGGTAGTTGACTCCAGGATATTCCTTTTAATCCCCGTTGTGTCCGCATTAGTGTTCTTTTGGAAATTCATGCAACAGAAAACTTACTCTTTGCTGACTTCTTTCAAATCTTTCCCTCTGGGGATTTTTAAAAGGTGGCATGCTGTAAATCTACAGGAGAGACTGTCTCATCCACTGTTAAAAAAAAACAAAGAAATATTTCTGTGTTAATGTGAGATTGCCAAAATTTCTCAGGCTCGGCTTCAAACTATTTATCAGTATGTCTGTGAAACTCCTCAGTTTAAATGAGACTCACCCCCATGACTTTACATGGTATGGATTAATGAGAGTCTGGGGAGTATTGCTGAGTCATCAGAAAATCAGGAAAACACACAAAGAAGGGAATAAAAAAGGGCAAACTATGACAGATCTTTCTACTTCATGAAAGTGACGGAGGGTTATTTGTGGGAGCGTGTTCAGTTTCACAGCTCAGCTCTCAGATGCAAAAATGCAAAGCCAGCAGACCTGAGGCTGCATTCCATTATCTGTTCACATGCGCATGTCAGAGGGATGCTGATGGAGATCGCAAATATAAACAGAGGTTTAAAAAAAGTGAAGCTCTCCGACTCTGCCAAGCTGCTGCAGAGGAGTGTTGGACTACATTTATGTCTCTCCATCTTTTTTTCCTTTCATCTCTCCTTTTTCACTCTTGGCCAACACTTGTGTTCTCATTCCAGCTCCATCAACCCTGTCTGCTGGGGGTCATCGCCAGACTCGCTCTCCCCCCTTTTTCTCCTCCCTCCTCCTTACCCTGTTTCTCAACTCTCTCTTGTCTCAGTAATGGACCACATCTGGGAGAGATTGAGCCGTTCTCGGCTTGTCTGCCGAAGCACGGCCAGAGAGCAGATCTGGATTCTGCCTGTTGCAGGAACATTCCTCTCGGGTGGAGGCAGGCAGACACTTCTCCATAACCGATGCATGTTCACAGCGGGGGGGGGTGTGTGTGTCAATGATCATCTATTGCTGGTGACTTCTCTTTCAGCTTGTGCATCAGCTTTTTTTTTTTTACCATGTCCATGATGGTTCTGTGGTTCTCTTCCTGGTTTGTAATTTAGAGACATGGCAGTGACCATGAATTGTTCTAGCACAGGAATTCATGAGGGAAATATGCTCAAAAGACTATTCTGAAATATAAACTTTAGACCTGAGAAAGAGAATTAAACTCACACTTTGATTCTACAAATTCAGACGTTGTAGATGCCATCCTCTGATGCATGTGCATGTCTGTGTCTGGTTTCTATAGGTGAAAGGTTCAGCACGGTGCAGAATGTGACGGAGGAGGTACAGAGCCTGAGGAACAGAGTAGAGCTCCTTGAAAAGGTACACATTAACACATGCTGAATCACACACATAAAAGCCAACTACTCTGATGCCACCCACCTTCACTCACCAGGACCACTTCTGGTTTTTATATGATGGTATGATATAAAATCCTAGTTGCTATTTAATGCCCAACCTGAAACGTCTTTCAAATGCCAGACACACTTTTTTAAAAATTTAATAGCTTTTATAAAAGTTCTGCCTGTTACATGAAACAAGCATAAAAGGTAAATGAAGATTGGTTGTTTAGGTGTAATTATTTGTGTTTACAGGCTGAGTAATCCTTTTCTAAAGCAGTTTTTCCTCATTTCCTATTTGTTCTCCTGCTCCTCACTCTGTTCAGAAGTTACAACTGGTATTGGCCCCCTTCAGCAGCCTCTTCCCCCTGTCGTTGGACGAGGGGATGTCAGAGAAAACCACCTTACTTTCCCACTCGTTCCAGCAACTAGACCGCATCGACTCCCTTAGCGAGCAGATTGGCTTTCTGGAGGAGCGCATCGGCACATGTGAGTGACCACAGGCTGACCTTTAATTGTTCATAGCTGAGAACGTAGCACTTAGAGGAGGGATAATCTATATTTAGTTGAACACAACTGGAACTTTGTGTCCCAGGAAAGCAGGATTTGATTTTTTTCTAAAAGATCAGGGACCATGTAAAAACCTAAAAGCAACAATTGTTACATAATTTAATAAAATTAAAACTATTAAAGTAACAAAAATCCACTTAAACATAATAAAACATTGTCTGTAATTTAATAAACTTCATGGCTATAAATTAAATGGTACAATGAAAGTAGATCAAACCACAAATGAAACAATATATTTGCTTCTCAATATTAATCTGATTAATCTGACCTGACTCTTAGCTTTTTAATAAATTATCTGATTTTTATGACATTATTAGCTTTATCATTTGGTTTTATTCCCCAATAGTCAGTTATTGCATTTTGGGAATTCAGATTGAGCTCCAACTGTGAAAATCTAAAACCAACAACCTTTAATCTGCAAATGCCCCCTTGGTAAAGTGAAATTAAGGCATGGTTGAAATATAACTTATTTCACTCAATTTTACAATGACAAGCATGCTGTTAGTTTAAAACACATTGACAGTACATTGGATTAACGATTTCCACTCTTCTCCCCTAGGTTCTTGCCAGGAGAATTAACCACAGAACATGGGCCAATGCAAAGATTGTACGCACCGAGGCAGCTGGTGTTTGTAAGAAAGGGATGGCAGAAAGCAGAAACAGCCTCAGTTATGCTGTGACACAACCATGGCACAAACCAAGTGTGATTTTCACTATTCCCAACAGCTTTTATTTACTTTTCTTTTTGAATCACTGTCAAATTCTTGGTTTTGTAAGAGAACCTGAGGCAGGCTCAGTTTCACCATTACATCATCCCTACAACATTTAAATCAAACCCTTGAGGGTCAAGGGTCAAACTGGCCACTTTGTTTCTGTGTTTGTTTTGCATCAGTGCAGCTGTGTCCTCTGTCTGAGCCTTAAACTGTCCTGGGGCAGACACAGACATCTGTATTTATGTATTTAAATTATGATTACACTTAGTTATTTGTCAGTGCTCTAATAGACATTTTACCTAGTTTTGTACCATTTTGTAATAAAACATTTTAACTAAAACATGCTGTGTGCTCACTAATATGAAGATATGACTGAATAATGCTTTCAAATAGTACAATCACATCTACACTGCTGATAGGAAAGGAAACTCCATGAAGAACTCCACGCACACACATACACACAGACGCACAGTACTCAGTGGTGGATGAAATATTTAAAATATAGGTTTACTGCCTCAGAATGAAGAAAATGCACGTAGTTACTTTACATCACTGATTTTAATATAAATGCGAACAGAAGGCAAAGCAGGCATGTCAGTGAACAAAACTTAAAAACTAAAAATGTATTATTTTGTATTTGCATTGCCAGGTATTCACGTTTACCCAGAATAGGTGAAATCAAGAACACTACAGCATCATTAACAAAACACTACAACGGGCGTCTACACCATGTGTGCACATTC
>JAUBNQ010000004.1:4392257-4404211 GCA_032353495.1 Ctenopoma kingsleyae | reverse complement strand
GTCTGAACAAAAAACAGGACATGACATCCATTACTAAAGCTCTGAGCATGTCTCAGTAGCCTTAATAACTGTGAATTGGAAGAAGCTTGGAACCACCAGGAGTCTTCCAACCACTCTGACTAGTCTCACAGAATAATAAGGCAAAAAGAGCCTTGGACAGTCATATGACAGCCTGTTTGGAGTATGGCAAACAGCACGTTACGGACTCCGAGTTTGTGGAAATACAGGTGCTGCTCATCACCCACGATGAAGTATAGTGGCACCAGCTTTCATGCTCGGATGGTGTTTCTTTGTTGCAGGGACAGAGACTTCAGAACTGAGGGAGGTCTGACTGCAGTGTCCTTGAGGAAAATCTGCTCCAGACTGCATGAGACCTGAGACTGGGGTGATGGTTCACCTTTCAGCACAGCAATGACATACAGCCAAAACAACACTGGAGTGGCTTCAGGACAAGTCTCTAACTGTCCATGAGTAGCCCAAACAAAGTGCAGAGTTAAACTTTGGGGAAATCTGAAGATGGCAGTTCACAGACGTTCGCCATCAAATCTGACAGAGTTTGACAGGATCAGGCAGGAAGAATGGGATAAACTACCTAAATCCAGGTGTCCCAAGCTTGTAGAGACTTGCTCAAGATCACTTGAAGCTGTGATTGCAGCTAAAAGTTTTCTTTACAGTACTGAATTTAGGATCTGAATACTTCTGTAAGTAAAAGATGTCAGTTATTGATTTTTAATAATTTAAAAACCTAATTTCATTTTGTCATTATGGGTTAGTGAGTGTAAAGAAATAAAAATGACACTTCTATCCATTTAAAATTACAACCACAACACAACAAAGTGTGCAGTAAGTGAACAATCTGAATACTTTCTGAAGCCACTGTATACATTTGATTGGTGCAGTATTGTAAAATAACTTTAACCTTTAAACTGGAGAACAATCTTAGGGTTGTCTTTCAACACAGTGGTACAGCGATAACACACTCAGTCTAGTGCAAAAGGCATTGGTTATGCAATGACTCAGCTTGGCGTGTAAGATTGTTCAAGGGGAATAAAATGGCCCCGGTTGGATTCGTTTTATGGCCAATCCAATGACCTGTCATCTGGTTCATGTCATTATCAGGATCTAAATGATTTCCTTTAGTACCTACAGAACATTATAACATTTAGGCTAATCTGATATCAGCAGTGACCCCATACAACTTGGCTGGTCACAGATAAAAGGTGAGCCTGACCTCATCCTTAAAAACACTGAATCAACAAGCAGAGACACCAGTGCCAAAGCTAATTCAGGTGCTAAAAGTCAGAGGGTTGTTCAGGACAGGGGCATGGTCACAGATCATAATGACCCAGCAACGGGGACAAGAAAATGAGTAGTTTTAGCAATCAGTCATCCGATTGTTGTGTGAGTGACGTTACTGCTCAGCACTAGTAGCCCTCCAGCAATGTTAGAAGCCATTACAGTATGGAACCTGAGCTCAAGCAATTGTAAGTAAGAAAACTAAGCCTGAGCCCTTTTTTTTGTTGCCATGAGATCCTGCCAGATAATTAATGCTGGAGCCACAGCCATACAAAAGTAGCCACTCACTTAACTAACAGACACTGTGTGTCTGCATTTACAAGAAACTGAAACGTAAGAAGTGTTAGTTTTAAAGTATATTTCAGAAAATGCAAGCAAAACATTAACTCTCGTCACTGTATGCTTTTGAATGAGTGTACGTGTACACTGTACTGGAACAGTTTACTGTGCAACACTGGAGTACTCAAAGTCAGCTCTGAAGCAAGCAGACAATTCTTGAATTCAGACCTTTGTGCAGCCATTCTGACAACTAATGCCTGTAACAGACAGTTCTGCCCTTGATGAATCACAGAGCACATTTTGCCAGAGTTGGCTAGTGTGTAAAATGTGCATGCAAAACTTCATTCATTCCCTGGGCACAGGTTGACCCCTATTTAGTTGTTTGTCACAGTCAACAGGTCTAGATAACCTTTGAGCTGACAGTACGGTACACTGGTGCAACATGACACCACCACCACGGCTAATGTGACTACAAAACAGTTATTCCTAGAGCGGTGAGGCTGTAAGGTCTCCTGTTGTAACTGACAAGGCTGCTGTCAAGAGGTCCAAGGCCAAATGAAGTTGTATTGAGGATGGGCCTCATAACTACTCAGTAACCCAGCTCTAATCAGGTTGAACTTGCCATCTGGCATCTGTCACTTCAAGGTAATTACTGGAATGCACTCATTCAAAACAATCAAATTCCTCTTCCCCAGTAAGTAGGCACTGACATTTGAAGCCTAATGTTGACTTGATCAGTGCGTGTGTGTGTGTGTGTGTGTGTGTGTGTGTGTGTGTGTAGTATAACAACAGTCCTCTTTCATTCCTAGTTATATATTACACCAATAACACATATAGGTCAGTTACCACTACAGGAACTTTTCCCAGGAAACAGACATTTTTGAAAAGCTTCATTCATCTATCTTTGTTTCGACCGGAGGACCAGGATCTAAATTTAGTTCCAGGGCCATAGTTCTACCTCCCAAAATGTTTTGCAGATAGATGCAGGGTAGTTCTTCCTAATGGTCCATGAACTACTAGGGGGAGGCCTGCAGTGCTGAGATCATGAAACATTTTACACACCTGGTGAGCTTTTGATTTTGCGCTTCTGGGCTGGTAAAAGAACAGACAGCTTACTGTTCCTGAGGTTTTGACTCTGCTGTGTGCAAATGAAAACCACAATTTCATCGAAGGAACTTTTATCCCAGGAAAAGTTACTGGACATGTTTCTGGGAAAGATAGCTACCAATAACTTTTTACTGGAACTCTTTTTTAATGTAATGAACAGACACCACAACTACCACCATTTATGATCTGAAGAACTGAATCATTCATTCATACACTTTAAACCAAAGCCGACAATTAAAATCTTTATACAGATATGGTTTACTGCAGGGATACTGGGCTGGTTTGCATATTTAGACTGCACAGCTGTCACTGAGACTGGCACACTGATAACAGTGCATAGCAAGACTGAAAGTGATTTAGCTAGTGGAGCTAGCTTCACTAATAAAGGAGCTCTTATAACGTATATAATAAAACAATGACAGCCTTGTGCATTACCGAGGAAACTTGGGTGCTCACCTCATGTAACTTAGCTAACATTAAGCATAAGACTGGAGGGAAGATAGCAAGCATTCCTGCAGTAAAAAATAGACATAAACAAGAGCTATTTAAGACTAAATGTCGTTTTACCCACGCTGGGAATAGTCATACTCTGACTTGAACATGAACGTGGATATATTAATATTAACCTTCTTGTTACCACGTTAACAACACGTTCCTACTGTCAATCTGTCAAGGAGGCTAATGTTAGCATGTGTACAATTAAAAATATATCAAGTATTTAACTAATATTGTTTGGTTCTCCGTTATAAATGACAGACCAGGTGCAAGCAGAGGATGAAGGGATGTTAATGCAACTCTACGCTACAAGAAGGCGAATACTGCAAGCTTTATGTGAATGTTTAAACAGCTACAGCTGCTGCTAGCATGCTAACAAGCTAGCGCTGGCTAGCTGACAGACGGCGCTGCCTGCAAGCGACATTTATTACTCTCACCTCATGTTTTCAACATCTCTGCCTCCGCTTTTCAGTATGCACAGCGGGATAGCAAACACGGCCAGGACCATCATCCAAGCGACGTAAAAGCACTTTTTGAAATAAAAAACAAACGTGCTGCTGGTCCACATCAGGAGTGGGATCAGCAGCAGCGGTAACATCCATAGCACATCCATACCCGACCCGCCACAGCCAGAAAGTCACTAGTGCCAGCAATAACACACGCGGTTTGGAGGAGGAAACCGCTAACGCACTCTGTCTGTTAGAAGAACCGCAGAGACTCTGACAAACATCAGGAGGCTTTCTTTAGGACACCCCGGCGATAGCAATGCTGATGTCTAGCTGCTGAGAATGAACGTGAAACGCTCCTCATCTGTTGCTAAATGGCATCACGAGGTGGAGTCAAGTCGTCATCGATTGTTGTTTTTTTTCATTTCCGGTTGTTACACCGCTACATGTGATGTCACTGCCCACATATTGACAATTCACTTTTTTTGGGGGGGGGGACATGTGTGAGATTAAATTAAATCTGAAAAAACTATAAAACATTCATCAGAGCTGGGGGAGGGGGAACTTGGTATTCAAATATTCTGTAGCTGCCTGTATGGGTTCACACTCTCCAAAAGGTTGTCCTTAGAATAAAACCAGCCTGTCAAACGATTACAGCACATGTGTAATTGGATTAGCAGTGATAATCCAGTCTTTAGCTATAATCTGACACTGTCCAGCAGCCTTGACTGTGAAGTTTGAGCCATTTTGAAGATCTCTGCTTGACGTGATTTGGAAGATTAGGATCAATCAGTCATTAATCCTGATTTAATATGTGTAGTGATCCTAATTATTGGCTGATACTAAACTTGGCATCAGTCTACTCATGCAGAAGCAGTAATGAGACTGAAGTTGCACTTTGCTTTTAAGGCATACATTCTAAAACATTGGCTATTGTATGTATAGGCTCAGGCAGTTTTAACATGTAGTAATCAATTTAACATAGGTGGATTTGCATTTTTAACTCTATCTTTTATAAAGCAAGATTAACACAGTTTATTTTACTTTATTTTTATTTAATTGAAGTTTATGTTGGTGGTCGTGGATCTAAATGAACTTTAAACTAATACTTAAATTACTTCATTCATTTCAGACGTGCAACAACCTTTCTCCAGACATGACCTCTGTACAGTATTTCCACAGCTCTGAGTGAGTCATATCAATGAAAACCCTGCTGAATAAATGCTCCTCCTTCAATCAGGCATGGGTCAACGTCAAATTGGGTTTGCCTTTGAACTGGTATGGCATGACAGTGTTTAAGGTGGAGTTTAAGCTAACAAAGCGGAGTCATCAGTGTTGAAATATTACAACCCATGCATTATGTTTACTCTAACTATTTACTCTCTCACTACTGTAAGGGAGGCAGGTTGGTACTGTTCTTCTGCTTTGACCAAATTATTTTGTTATCGGATGCAGCTGTAACCTTTTCAGAGGATTTTGACATGAATACTACTGAATGATGCAGTACACAGAAACGTGATACAGAGATAAACTGAGTTATAACAACCATCAGCAGAGGCCCTTTTAGAGATCATGTTAGAGATGTGGGTGTGTGTTTTAATAGTCACAGCACTTTATGTGTGATTGTGGCATATTTGTACTTTAGCACTGGTAGCACTAGGTTTGGAGATCAATGCATTTGTCTCTACGCTGTACATCTGTACATTTAAGTAATTTTAGAGGATTATAAAATAAAAATGAGCCTGTCCACATGAATATAGCTGATGGTTTTATATAGGAAATGTCCAAATTGTATTTGCTTTTCTCTTACTATTCACATACAATGCTGTCTACTGTCATATATTTTGTAGTTTCACTTCTGCTTCTTCAGTACAAAATTACTACCAACCAAAACAAGACACTTGCTGGGGAAACAAAGCAGTCAGTGAACACTTCCTGCGTAAATTAAGGAGATTTATCAGAGATTAGTGTTAACCATTACATTTGTGTCATTAATGGTACTACATTTCTGCATTATGAGTTCTTTCCCTCTACAGCTTTGGGTACCCATTAATGAAGAGTAAATGTGCAACTTTACCTACCCCACTATTTAAGCTGCATCTTCATTAAATATTAAGTTTCCAAACAAGCATTGTTTCAACTGGCCATTCATACGCACCTGATGTTCTACGACCAATACCCATAGCTTTGCTCTGGAAATAAAGGTCTTGTTTGAATAAGCTACTTATGTTAAGGGAGTTGATCCAGCAAGCAAAAGAAGTGAACAAGGTGAAAAAGAGGGTGCTCTGATGGCTGGGGAGCTGTGAGAGCTGCTATGGGAAGGATATAATTCTTAGTTGAGGTCACACCCAGGCTCTAGCAGTAAAACTCCTCCATATGGATGTTTGTTGTGATTGGATCTGTGTGATTCATGCATTGTTTAAGCTAAACATCATGTTGAAACACTAGTGTGTATGACTCTTAAGCCAAAGGATGATGTTGAATTTGGAGCTTTTTTTTTTTTTTAATCAGACCTGTGCACTAAAGGCTAAACATGTCACCATCACATGGTGTGTTGGATCGGAGAAAAAAGGAAAGAGTGATGATCCCATCTTGTAAACTGCAAGCAGGTGGTAAAAGCTGTTAATTAAATGCAGTGTATTTTATGTGGCTGCTCTCACTCTGCTTGTGAAGCTGAGCCAGGGATACTTCACAATCAGATCACAGCTTCGCATATACAGAGAGGAGTCACTAAAACTTTCTATTGATCTCAAAGTCCTTGATTTCATTAGTTTGTGATATTTGTGCATGCAGACCAATGTCTGACACTGACTGGGAAGGTCCTTGAGCTCCCCCTGATGGTGAACCACATTTGTTCTTTGAAGGATACGATGGGAGTAATAATGCTGCCCTTTCTTTACATACAGTGTAATCACTGTTCAGAATTGGAAGCAGATGTGACTCAAATTGATTAACAATCCCTTTCATACATGGACAAATACTAAGTAATCGCCAAATAAAAGTTATTAACATGTTAAAGCCTTTAATGAACATTGTTTTTTCTCATGATCTTTTGCCTCTTGTTTTGCATACGCTACACATGCACACACACATCTGATGGTATTATCCAGAGAAGCATAGAGTAAGTCCAACAGTTCAGTAAGGTTAATGTCCTCAAGAATACATGGTTAAGTAATTAATTAAGGGTAAACAGGCTCAATGGAGTCCAGAAACTTGTTATATGTGTATGATGTCAGTGTTTTGCAGCTGTAGAAGTAACTTCAAATTTGCTTTAACTGATCACGGGGAACATGATTATTTTAAACTTGATATCAACCAAAGTTAGAATTGCATAGAAATAAAGTTGCAGGAGTGGTTTAAAAATCTGTTCTGCTCCATTACACAACAGTTATGTGACTAACAAAACTTGAAACTAAAATGTTCATCGTGATAGATTGTTTAATTAACATGTTTTCAGTCTCTGCCTGGAACCACATTAAAAGAAACCTAAAAATCTATATAGTCCACTTTGGGAAGTGGTCAGCAGGAATTTTAAGCAAACATCATTTGTTGTATATGAGCTAAAGTGTGCCAAAACGTGTTAAGTGTTCCTTAAGGCATGCTTGAGTGCAACAGGTCAATGCCAGAAGCACACAGCATCAATAAACTGCACACAGACCTTGAATGATTTAAGTCATTGTGTCAGTGGAGCTTAATTTGAACTACAGGACATTTATGTGGTATTTAACTTCAAGTGAATAGGTTTATTCAGAATTCTATTTGGAGGCTGTACAAGTATGGCAGGTGTTAAATCTTCTAATAACAAACTTATTATGAAGTTCTACCTTGCTTTTTGAAATTGATAGCGTTGGCAATAAATTGTGCAGCAACAATTACACATATAGTTTAAGTAGTGGATACCGAAACATAAATAAGTATTCAGGTTTCTTACAGGTGATTCTTTCTCCCAGCAGACACTCTCATTTATCATAGTAGGAAAAACAAGTGGAACTAATCAAGTTAATTATGGCTCCGTTCCATTTAGTGGCTCAGTGCACTATGCTCAATTCCTGGACCCTGGATCTGGCACACCCCAGGATCATACATACATACAATTAATAATAATTGTTATTACTGTAATTTAATACAATTGTGTTGCATAAGTAAACATGTTATGTAGCTATGTTAAAGGTTGATTAAACACATTGCACATGCTCCATCAGTCACTACTGGGCCCGGTGGTGTCTCTTTGTTTTGTACACTTTCAGCCACTAGATGGTAGTGTTGTTGTAGCAATACTGGTTACAGTGTTAACTTCATGATTTCTGGCCCCATCAACCAAAAAAATAAAACTAAATAAAACACATAATTCATCCAATAATCATGTTGACCATGATAATTATACATATGGTGATCATTTTCTGTTTGTATCCAAGTAAGTGATTCTTAGGCCTTTTTTCATGGCAGACATTTTCAAATTGGACAAGCACAGGTGTCACCATAATGTGATGAAGGCCTCAGAGACACAAAATCCACCTTTTGGAGGTGCCCCGTCAGAACCCAGACCTCAACCCAGGAGAACAGTTGTGGAATGACCTCAAGAGAACCGTTCGTCCAAGTTGTCCTAAGAATACAGCTGAGGTGAAAGTTGGACCAAAATTCCTCCTGGACACTGTGCAGGTCTAATTCACAGCTACAGGAAGTACTTGCATGAGGCTATTGCTGCCAAGTTGCGGTTCAACCTGTTATTAAGACACTGTTAGTACTACTTTTTCCACCATCACTTTGTATTTTTAATGTGTGTGTTCAATAAAGATATGAGAGATCATGACTGTTGGTCATCAGCTTATAAATATTGTGTTATGTTCTGTTTATTGATATTTGTGACCTTGGTGAAGCGATTTATGCAGAAATTATTTATCTACTTACAGTTTTGAGATTAATTATGGGTATATCTAATTGGAAGTTAAAGGAAATAGCCTATGTGATTGCAGCTAATATCTGGTCATAATTATCTGAACATCTACAGGCTCAGTGTGCAAACAAAAGTCACCAGTTGTGTTATGATGCTCTCAGCTACCAGCTCAGCTCAACACTTCCCTCTTGATGCTTCAGAGTTTCTCAAGTCTGCACCTCCAACGCAACATCCTGTGTGTAAAGTGTTGAATCTAAGGTGGTCATGCAGGAGTAACTTAGGTTTTCATCAGAGAAAGAGACAAAGACTGGAACAGAAAGTAAGAGTCGGTTGCCCAGAAGTTAGTTCAATGAAACATCTGCCATGGGTGGTGACCCTTTTTGAACCTCCCACCACCGCCCTGTGTTCCTCCCGCATTCAAACCACATTTCAAAGGAGACTGAATGGGCAGAGAGATATTGGTAGAGGTTTTATTGGGCTGCAGTGACACCCCCCACCAACCTCTTTTCTTTTTTTTTTTTTTTGCCTCTCCTCTTGTCTGTGTGCGCGCAGGAGCAGCTGTCATTGAGTTGAAGCGGGTGCCCGAGCGCTGCATATAGCGAGACTATCCTGTTTGAAGATTACGCTGCAGCTTCAGGCCATCTTGTATCACACAGGATGAGACTCTGAAAAAAAAAAAACCAGATACGAGCAAAGGAGCGTTTTGTGTGTGTTTTTTTTTAAAGCATACGCCCGCTGACAGGCGATTACCACAAAGGCACAAAATCACGTCTGCCGCGGTGTTGTGTTGAAAACACCTCGTACGAGTTGTGGATTATTCCGAGGAGATCGTACTGAAACCATGAGCTGGGGGACAGAGCTATGGGTGAGTCTCGGCGCACTTGTACCGTTTGTGGACGTGTTTCTTTCTTGTAACTGAGCCTGTGTTGACTTAACGGTTCTCGGATGAAATGAACGCATGTGATCAGGCGCAGTGACTCCATCTTTGCCTCGGAGGCGACGGCTTGTGTGCGCAGCTCTGTGGGCGGTCAGCCCCAGTGATGATAGCCGACAGGGGGGCTAATTTGTAGCGGTGGTCGCTGAAGCTTGTGCGCGTTTGCTCTTAATTGTCCGTGTGTTCAGTATGGTGACGCCAGTCAGGAGCATGTCAGTGGAAATCCGCACATAGCTCAACATCCATTTTAGTTCGAGCATTTCAAACCACGCTTTGCACACACCCCCTCACTGTCATACAGCACAGCGTAACATAGATACTGTTGCAGTGCGTTCACGTTGTGGTTGCTTGTCTACCACTTAATACTAATGTGCAGGAAGATGGTGAATGCATTGTGTGTATGTGTATTTCACAGGCTGTAACCGTTAATATCGCTGTCAGAAGAGGAAGTAGACGAGGTTAAGTTCTCTTCTGCACATAAAAGGACATTGAAACACTAGTTTAATTATAAACACTTATAAATAAATATAAGCTCACTGGTTATTGATCTGCAGCAGTACTTCAGATTTGCATATATAGAGAGCCTGCTAATGTTACTTAAAGGACAACTTCACAGATTTTCAACATGCATCATATTGCTCTAGTTTGGGGGAGTACATGTGTGTACTTCCCTATATTAAAATGTTTCTCCTTGCTGAAAAACTCCTCCCAATGACAGCATCAGTAAGGTGTTGTCAGTTCAGATAATGTCATCTGGAGGAGTTCACGAGCAGCAGGTTGAACAAAGACTACAGTCTCGATGGTATGAACAACAAATGACATCATGAGAACGTCCTCCAGATGACATCATCTGGAGGACGTTTTTAAGCTAAAAGCAGAGATACTGCAGTATAGGTAATTTAATAGATGTACTTCCCCAACCAGAGAAATAGGAAGTAAGCTGATTGCTTGCATAATTAGTTGTATAATGTTTTAAATGTATTCACACACTCAATCCTGGGCCTCATATGAAAGGTTAGTTTTATATTTGACTACAAATTGCATTTTATTATAACACACAGTCCCAAGATCAGATGACCTGTAATGAATGACCTTTTGTCTTATTAGGTTAGCAAACTATGTCTTTGTCAGCAACAACAGACAACATAGAAGCCTAGTGACCTTACTACAGTAAATTCCTGGATTGTGATGTCACATTTCATCTCACATAAATTCACTTTTAAGGAGTGCTGACCTTATCACAACTAGCCAGCCACCCTATCAGCGGTATTTCCCCAAATTCACGTGCATGCTCACACATTCAGGGCATGTATTGTACACTATAGCACTGTAATGACGAAGATTACAGGACTGTGTCAGACTATTGTTACAACTTGATAATAAGCAGTTGTGCTGAGTGGAATTCCTGCTGTTAGGGCTTTGTGTCAGTGGCTCATGTTGTTATTTTGTTGTGGAAATGATCCACTGGAAAAGTAGTGATTCTGCTGTCTCTCTGCTGACAAACTGCCTGGCGGAAGTGCTGGCTTGTTGTTGCAGGATTCAATGCATATTTCAAGTAGATGTTGCTATTTTGTCAGTATATACATATGTGTTTGTGCGTCAGTGCAAACATGCATGGCTGTATGCTTTCAAGTTACTACATGGAGTTGGCTTTTGAACCTGCTGAAAGGTCACGCTTTATTGACTTTAACTCATGCTGCACCCCATTTATTGTAACCAGAAAGCAATAACAACATTTTTTTACATGGATGGTTAAATTTGATCTCATTGTTGACCTGTTGACCTCTGATTCTGCACAACTCCTGCACTTGCAGACCATTTTTCTCTGATAAAACTGCAGACTAAAGTCAATATTATGAGATTACGTTTTTCTTCTCTACCAAGGAGCAAATGGGTCTGGGGATAGTTACATTAGGCATGTGTTTTCCTTTCTAAGAAAAAAGGGAGGGGGAGGCACTCCCCTGAATTCTCCAGTAATTTACCTGATCCAGTGTTCACAGAAAACCACCAGTACTTCACATTCTTTGTGTTTCCCCAGTGCTATCCATGCATTTTTCCTTTACTTACTGCAATGCTTGACCAGTAAGCACTGGTGCAGTCAAGTGCAGCCTGAAGGTACTTTATAAACTTTCATGTGTGCTTTAAATCTGGAAAAAGTTTGCAAGCCTTTTAAACAGATACTGAGCATATGCACAGAATACTGTATTACAACCAGATGCCCATTTTTTCCTTGGTGAGTTGAATGGTGTCCAGACACTTGTCTCTTTAATCTTATTCCCTGAAACAGGGTAGCAGACTGAGTTCAGCGGTACTCTACAGGTGGCTGTCCCAAAACAGTTCAGAAAGGAAAACAGCAACACTTGTACTTTGAAAGCAGCCACACTTTCATGCAGAGCAAGAGCAGGATGTTGTGGGTTACTACCTTAGGTAGGGCTGCATCTAATGATTATTTTTGTTATCAACTAGGGATGTCCGATATTATTGGCCTACCGATATTATTGGC
>JAUBNQ010000004.1:4349426-4364359 GCA_032353495.1 Ctenopoma kingsleyae | reverse complement strand
CTGCCCATCGTGGGGAAATGTTTAGACGGCATGACAAAAGCTGCTGAATCCATTGACCCCAAGACTGTGAGTATACAGAATAAGATATGAAGTATGTGCACACACACACACACACACACACACACCACCATGTGGGGCATATCAGTCACTTTGCTGGGGTGTCAGTCACTCCACACAAGCTTCCACTAAAGCAACAAGTGTACTGGTGGACTGGCACTCTTGCGGGAGGCTTTTAAAAAAGAAAAACAGCCCACCTGTGAACAACAAGGTGCTGCTGGAGGGCAGTGCTGTAGCTGAACGAAATGATCCAATTTATGTATTGACCTCTTGTTTATTGTAAGAAAGATCAATGAGCTGCAAACGCACGCTGTATTTCCCCCATGTATTTCCCCCCATTCCTCCTTAAAGGGGCATTCCACAGAATTTACAGAGGAAAGTTATTTTATTCCTTATGAGGACTTCCTCTGTGAAATCACTTCAGAGGATCATTGTTTTTGAAACTTGAGCTATATTAGGGAGAAATTTTAATTTAATTTATTTTTTTTTAAAAACCTGTCGGGGGACGGACGTGCAGTGCTAAATCTCTGGATTCCCCCTGAAGTTCCACATGAGTTAATCAGCGAGTGCACTATAGCCGACCAGCTCAAAGGTGCTTCCCCTTGAATACCTATAAATGTGCTCAATAGCTGCAACAACCACATAATGCTTAAAATCTGGTGAGAATGGTTAAAACTGTGGAGTGTTGACTTGAGAGTGATGCATAATTTATAGGCAGTGTAGGCCCTTTTCCAAAGGACTGTCCACTCTTGATACACAGCGTACTTCTGAGAATTCACTGCCTAGTGTAGTTGCAGAGGAAACATGGCTGTAATCCAGAGAATACTTTGTTGTCTTTTTTTGTGGGGAAATATACTTATTTGCTTTCTGACAGTAAGATAACTAACAAGATTAATGTCACTCTCTATGTCTACACATACGATGCTAATGTGAGAAGCTAGATAGCTTAGCATTAAGATTGAAAACACTAGGAAGCATCTTGCTCTGGAAATGAACTTATTTTCTACAAATCTGACCCTCCTGTTGATCAAAGCTCCTTAGATCCTCTCTATTTTCACACTTTCACACATTTTCACATATGACCAATTTAATATACAGTGGCTGAGTTCAGCTTTTTCCCATGATTTATTAGTATTTATTATTTGGATACTAACACGGGAGGCCTGATTCGCCTACACTAAAGAGAAAATGCGTGCTGTGATATATTGAGATGTCACGTGTTGACAGCCTGCCAACTTGTGACAAATGAAACACGACTGCCCCTAGGGACTGCATAGTATGTATGTGTGTGTGTAGCTGTGTGCATGGCCCAGCTCCAGGGAGATGACTCCAGCCTGTGACTGCCTGTTTCAGTAAACAACAGCAGGGGAATAACATATCACATGCTTCTCTATCTGTCTCTTATTCTTCTTCCATGTATAGTGTGCAACAACACATCTTTGACCCCTGATCCTAACTGCAACCAGCACTGGCCTTATCAGTGCAGATAGGCAATGCACATGGATAATGTACTTCTTCCTGTGTCTGACGAGCTTGGCTGTGCCCCTAACCTGAGTGTCCTGTCATAATTCCTGCCTGACAGATTTAGGTCTTTTCCTCTTTCTTCTGTGACCCTCAAACTGAGTAATGACAGGCCCTTTTCCTCTCCTTTTGTGGCATTCTCATGAACTGTTATCAGACAGAACCTACTGTAAACATAGAGTCACCAGGCCGCCATTATGTTGCATCTTATCTCCAGACCTGCTGATTACCTGGACAATCTAAACAGAGAGCCCCCTTTCCCTTTAGGCCTCTATTTGTGTTTTAAAAAACATTTTTAAAAGTTGTTAAAATTGTATTAAGAATAAATCTGTTACTAATCACTGCAACCACTGTCGCACACTAGGATTCAAAGCAGGTGGTGGAGTCCTATAAGTCTGGGTTCGAGCCCCCAGGGGATGTGGAATTTGAGGACTATGGGCAGGCCATGAAGAGGACAGCATCTGAGACCAGCCTGTCCAATACGAGAGAGGCAAAGGAGAAGCCTACTGGCAAGAGCAAGGGCAAACTGTGGCCTTTCATTAAGAACAAGAACAAGGTAACACATGAATTCACACTTAACAAAGAGTCACACTCACATTTGAATGCACAGCAAAGCCTCACTGGTCTTAGTGCAACTTATTTTCCTCAGATGGGGTCACCTTACACTTTGGGGTTGTTGTTTTACACATACAGTGGTAATTGAAATATACTGTATTGTATTATCTATTACACTGATAGCACTGTTGCTCAGTTGTGTATTTATTTAAATTTTATCCTTATGTAGATTATGTGACTTTTGTTAATAAGCTCAAGAAATTCGTTGCTAGTTCTCTATTATTATTGCCATTTTTGTTGCTATTATTTGCCACCCGATTCCTCCTCCCTGGCAATCACTCTCAAATGATTTTGGAGCCTCTCTTCTGTAACACACACTAACGCATTTCTACCTTCATCCTGTGGACGAACTCGTCTGGCAGATATTAACTTGTTCTGAAGTAACAGTCTCCCGTCATCGTTTCCACTGACTGGTGATCAGCCTTCAGTAGCCTCCTTCAGTTTCCTGCTTCTGAACAGCACAACTGATCTCTGACTGACTTATGGGCTGGTGGCACTGTTGGTATTGACCCAGAGCATGAGTGAATAATTGGGTGTGTGTCTGTGGGAGAGAAAGGCTGGAAGAAAATGTGCCTAGATGCTAGACGGGAAATCCCAGTATACTTACTGTATTTGTATAGAGAGTGGACCTAAAAGTTAAGCATTCAGAACAATATATTTCTATTACCTGTGCTTGATTTATTTTCTGTAGCGTTTGTGTGTTTGAGAGCACAGACAGTCATACAGAACTTTATTTATATTGTACATGCATCCATAGCAGACATATGAAAAAAACAAAACAACAACACGCACTGATATTTTGATATTTCAGTATAAAAGCACCACTGTTTCCTCAAAGAACATATGTTTTTTGTTTGTTTTGGAAAGAAGGATATCTGAATCACTTGCCCATGCATGCGCATTGTCTGGTATCTTGTAAGTTGTTACTGCTTCATTTTCTAACTCCTAAACTGGTTGATGAATAATCCAGTCAGATGTTTTATTACGGCAGTGAGCAATTAGATTTCTCTGATGATGACCTTAAATTCAGCTGCTGATATCCTTGGGGATGTGGCGAATTTCTTGCCTTATCTGGCATGTGATGGGTTTGGGAAAGAAAGAAAAAAGGAATTTTAAACTGGAAGTCTGCATGCGCTTCGACTGGTACTCTGTGCTGTTTGGTTTGTTGCAGTCGCTTGCTTCAACGCGTTTTGCGTTCCCTACTCACTCTGGTTGTTTTCTTCTTTTTAACTGTTTTTATGTTTTATGTGTTTGAGATTTTTTAAACTACTGATACACTAGATTTGACGTTCCTTCTGTTGTCTTTTGCGTTCTGTTTTGGTTTATTTTTCAATATTTGTAGGAGGCTTATTTGTTTCGTTTTGTGTTCCCTCCTCCTTTTCCTCCTTTGTCTTTTTCGTTGGATTCTCGACCCCTTCTTCTTCCATGTTTTTCCTCCTCCTCTTCGTCACGGCTCCCTCTCTTACTGGTAGCTTATGTCCCTGTTAACGTCCCCCCACCAGCCCCCACCTGCCCCCCCAGCCTCATCCCCGCCCTCACCCTCTGCTGTTCCCAACGACCCCCAGTCTCCCAAGCAGCACAAGGAGCCCCTCTCCCACCGCCTCAACGACTTCATGACCTCCAAACCCAAAATGCACTGCCTCCGGAGCCTGAGGCGAGGGGTAAGTGTGTGTGTCCAGCAAGCTTTGTGCACGTGTGTGTGTGTGTGTCTCTCTACACCTGTATCAGAGCTCTGTACCTGCCGCACTGTATGAGTGAAGTAATATGAAGGTGAATATATTGTGATTTAACTTTATCACATAAGGTAAGGAAATGCATCTGTATGCAGGTGATGTAATCTTGATTAGAAAATATTTCCGACATTGACCCAGGTTTCATTCTCACATTTTGCATTCATAAGTGCAAGTACTATCACAGTATAATCACTCATACAGTGCTTGGGGGTTCTCTAGCATGCTTTTGTAGTGCAACTATGAATCCATGGTACTTGTCTGACTCACCATCTTGTCCCTCCATTCTTCATATTAACTATGCTCTCAATGACAGTCCAACCTTCCCCCTTTGACAGACATTAGCAAGACACCTCAGCAGTGTTGGCAGTAGCATGGAGACTGCATTTGCTCCCTGTGCACTTCTCTGCAGTCTGCGCTGGAGGCAGATAGTTTTTGTTTTTGCATGTGGTACACAGAACTGAACATAAAGAAGAGGATTAAATATCACAATATGGATCTAGTAAACAGTTATGGATGTGGCAGCTGGCTTTACTGAATCACTCTGATGGCCAGAGTAATTGTAGAAGCCTCCCTGGAGGGTGGCCTTATCAGCACCAGCCCAGAGTCCTGGTGGGTGTCATCACCAGTTTTCATTCTAAAGTCCACTTTGTGTTGAAAGGTAGATAGGCCCTAGCATTCTGGGGCAGGTCATACTATGCCTTCCCGTATGTGCTTCAACCTCCATCTCTCCCTGACCTCAGGAATGGGTGGTAACTCACGTGTCCCTTCCGGATCTCACAAAAATAGTTTTCGTTGACGTTAATGTTTTGAAAGGGCAACACATGCTCAAAGTAAAAACACCGGCATGAATTGGTGCTAACATGACATGAAAAGGCCAAAGAACAATATGGAGTACAGTGTAGCGTGTGAGATTATCTTAGAGGAAATGATAGAAGGTCAGGAACAGAAAGGGAAGTGGGATTTTTTTTCTAGCACCAGGCAGCTCTAACAGGAAGTGCACATTTCTCAAAGCGGAAGTGCTGCAACAGCTCTCGAGAAGAGCAGTGAAAAAGCTTGTTAAATCTGATGCATTGTTTTCAGCTATACACTGATTAAAAAGATAGAATTTTGACCTTATTGGGACATTTTACAGCATTACAGCAACATTTAAGTATAAGGTTCTCTGAGAGGTTAGAAACTGCAAGAAAGTAGAGCATAAAGCCAATTAGAGAATCTGACTTCACTGAGATTAATGAGCGTCCGTAACTTATGACATACATTTAATTAATCTGTACTCCTTTACATGTCTCATGGCAGTCATCTGTTTGTGTTTTTATGTATATAGATGTTGTTTGCTTTAGAGTTTTTTTATGCAAAATAATTACTTGGATAAATATATAATTATACATGTACAAACTGTGACAGAAGGTACATGGTTAATCCAATAAAATAATAAGTCCTTTTGGGACACTGACTACAATGCCTCACTGGCACACACATTCTGGGCTAATGCCTCTGAACAGATGCTAGTAGAGTCAGTGCAACTCCCCAGCTCTTTTACACACATGCATGCTTCTATCTGGTCCAACCAAGCTAACTAGCACTGAGACTTTATCATCAGTACTATACCTATGCACATTTTCAGATGACGAGCTTATTTTCAGGGTATCTGCAGATCTTTAGGAGCCTGTAAAAGTTTACTAAAGTTTTGTAACTTTTTTCTCAAAAGGACCTTTTGTATATAGTATTTGTCATATTAGCCCAGTCATCATTTTAAGTTAAAGAGGCTTTCTGATTTCTTCTGCCTGCCACAGGCAGTAATGTTATTATTTTATGTTCTTTTATCTGAGCCGACCTAAGATTGTCTGCACAGAGAGCCGTTCAGTCCTGTAGCAAACACTGTCAGTATTGTTAACTGTAGCAACTTGAAAGCTTGTGACATAAAGCGCAAGTATTGATTTCAGTATTAACTTAAATTAACTTAATAGAATTTATCATTTTAACTTGTTTGTACAGGGGAGGTCGCATCAATTAATGTAAAATGAGATATAAAAAATAAGTCTAGACCATATTTTACTGACTCCTTGTGATCATGAAACAGGCGTGTGGGAAAAGGTTCTTAAAAAGTCTTGAACTTAAAGTAGCAAACACTACTTTATTTAAATAGATTCAACAAAGCAAAATCAAGATAAAAAAAAGCTGCTCTATTTTGTGGTACAGCAGGAAAAAAAAAAATCTTACCACCTGCAAATAGAACATAGTGTCACATTAGGGATTAGGTTAGTTGTGCCAGTGGAGGTGGTGGTGTTGTGTTTCCCTGCACAGTGGGGGCATGTCAACCCCTGCAGGTGAACCATTCTGTGGGGCGTATCAGCTGTGTAATCCATCTACAGTCATTCTGTATGTGTGTGTATGTATGTTGTTTGGGAGGAAAAGCAGAATGCGTGTTTTGGGAGTCAAGACCAGTATACATTATAAGAGCTTTAAGACATCAGTGCTGTTTTCTGAGTTCTCATTGACAAAGCTGTATCCTCTCTGACAACCACTACAGCAGCAATCGCCACGCTCGCTCATTTGTCACAAAGAACTTATGAAGAGGACTCTGGGCCGACCCACATATGCTTTCGAAGCCAGGCAATATGTTGTAAGTGTGTGTGACAGGCGTCAGTGAGTATCAGAGGTGTGTGTGTGTGTGTGTTTCTGTAAGCGTGGGCAGGTGTGTGGTCGGAACAAAACATGAATGAACGGAGAATTTGTGCGAGCGTGTGTGATTAGTAAGAGCCGTACAGGACACAGGCAGTAGCCTCATTAATAACAATTTGTTGTGTGACACGCTCAGTCTCTGTGAGGAGATTGGTCGCCATAATTATTGAGACAAAATTTCCTCATAGACGAGGCTTGTGTCTGTGTCTGGCTCTGCATCGATCACATGACTCTGAAACATGTAGAACTGGGACGAGTGGCCGCATGTCGCACATCAGCTTGAGGTTTATTGTTGTCTTCTGTGTCCTGCAGCTGTTTCGGGGCTTCCTCACTGAGCATCTGTCAGGGGTCAATTCATGAAGTGTCACAAGCACCGAAGGACTAGGGTATTATGGGTGAGGAGAATTTTAATGCCACCCAGTAATAACCTACTCCTTGACTTCCTTGAAATGTCCCTGTGAGGCTGACATATCATTAGAAGAGGTGCTGGTCACACTTTGAATCTGGGCTTTGCATACATTACCCAGAATTCACCCCTCCAGCGCTTTCTTTGTGCTGGTGTACCATACTGCAGCAATGTTATCTGTCCATTAGGATCATACTATAACTGTATATCTATGTCTGTGTGGGTGGTTGAAAAGAGTAGATAAATGGACCAGGGCCTGTATTTATTAGACATACTGCTGCTAGTAGACACAGGTACATCAGAGAAATCATGCAATAGAATTTACTGCCGCATTGACAAGACAATGTAGATGCATGGAAAGTGATTTAAATGTATATATAAAATGTTGAAAATGGGCTAAAAAGATCAGGTTCTTTATTATCATATTGTTCAGTGAATGTATTTGTATTATGACCAGTGATATTTTGTAAAATCACTTCAAAACATCTCACAGAATATGCGTCTCTGCATTGCACACAACTAATATCTACTTATTATACCTGTGGAGCTTTGAGCTTTCATTTAAATACATTTTTCATGGCAAAATTTGAATGAAAAAGTCAGTTAGTGTAAATCTCATGCTCCTTAGAAAAATTATAATACAGTCCATATCTCACCAGGTACATATGTAAAAACACTAGGATTTTCATTGCTAATACATACTAATACAGAAAGTTGATTTGTAATGAAACCTCACACATAGGAAATATATGACTAGTTTATTAGTGAGGACGTGAGGAGCAGGATCATACGTCATCGCGAAGGCCGTAACAGAGCATTGCAGGTGCATGACTTGATTAGTAGACTAACCTGAGGAGAGCTGCTTTGTGCACCAGCCTGTGAGCATCTAACAGGATTACAAGTCATCTGCTCTCTACTCTACGCTTTGTATTCAAAACTTAATCACATCCTCTGAAGAGTCACTGAGGAAATGATCGAAATGAACGTGTATAAAGATATTTTTTTTGCTTTTTCTTTTTATTCCACTTACTTTTTAGTTCATGATTTCTCTTACTTGTTTTCCACATTCATTCAGCTGCATTAATTTGAAGTGGATTACAGATCTGGATATATTGATTATTACTGGTAACGAGTTTTGACAGCTTGGTTTTGAAGCGTCCCTCCAGCTTGTGTGTGCACAGTATCTGCCTCCATGTCAGCATAAAGATCTGGTATTGTGAGACATGCTTTTGGCGCCCCCTGCTGTCTATTGCAATTCATTGTAACAGCATTAGAGAGGGACCAAGAAGTAGGGGGTACATCCGTCCCTGTTGCAGTCACTCTCCCTCTACTTCTTTCTCTACACTTACTTTCATCTGTCTCCCGTTCATTTTTTTTTTCATTCTTTACATCATGCTTGTGCAGTAGGTTGGTCTTTTTTGCCAACCTATTTCCCATTTCTCATCTAATCCATCGTATTTGAAATGTTAAACTTCACCACATTAGAAAAGAGCGGGGGCTTCATAGTTGCAGTTGCTTTTGAAAGAGTTTGTTAGATATAACTAGTATAGAAACCCAAATCTTTCAGCATACCCTCTTTTCCTTTAATGGTGAATTTTGGCAAAAGGAAAGCATTAACATTAAAATACTTTTATGTAATTTTTTTTATTTGTTTAAAGGAAAATGAAACAAATGGCCGTAATATTCTCCTGATGTTGACTTCTGTCTGTTGTCTCTTTCTCTCTCCCGCTCCTCGCCATTTCTCTGTCCTCTCCCCCATGAAGCTTTCTCTCAAGCTGGTAAGCATGACCGTGTAATCGCACGACCGTAGCGGCATGACCATAGCACGCATGTCACGTCCTCCTAGTAACACATTGTTAATAACGTTCTGTATGCCGTCATGTTTTTTGTGCTCTTTTTTTTTTTTTTTAAATTTAAGCTGATAATTCAGTTTTTGCAGTGACACAACGATGGCCCTCAGAATCATGTCGTTGTCTCATTTGAATGTTATTTTATTGTTTTATGTTGTGGTTGTGTTCTCGTCATGTCTCTCCCAAACTGTGTCTGTGGTCTCTGTGGTCCAGATCACACTCAATTCCCAAGTCCGGAATCTCATTGAGGTGATCAAATTTACTCTATGTTTTATCTGTTCGTCTCGTAGTCTGTCCGGTAGTCCCTACTGTCTCGACAAATTGTATGTCCTTGTAACAAATACTAATCTGATCTTAAGTACAGTAGTTACTCACTCATGTCCTTACACTGCATGCATTTCATTTCATTTATACAGTGGCATGAGCTCTGTACAGTAAAACAAATGTAAGAGGAGTGTAAAGGAATTATTTGACATTTTGTTTTATGCTTTTGAAAGTTAGGCGAGAAGATTGACACCACTGTTACGTCCGTACCATAATTATGAAAATACAAAGGTTAGCTTAGCTTTGCATAAAGGCCATAGTTTATGCTAAACTAGGCTAACCACATGCCATATTTGGGGTACAAACATATTGTAACCTACAAAATGTCAAACTATTCTTTTAAGATGATTTTGTAATGAAAAACAATATTTTCTGCTTATGTTTGGTTTTCGTTTTGGCAGATCTATGCTTAGAATCCATGTAGAATAATCAGTTTGTATATTTCAGTTCACCTTAAATGAGTCATACATAAAAACAATACATTTCTCAGTGTCTGCCTGTAGTTTTAGTTTGGTTTATTAACGTTAATCATGTAGAATTAATTTACACTTTTTCTTTAACCTAAGGTACGTAGAGAATTTACAGAACTAATACATGACTGCTGTACAAAAGAAGGAGCATGTCTTTGCATGATGATTGACAGGTCGTTGTTATGTTGCATGCCCGGTAAGTGTTGCATGCTGTTACAGAGAGAAGGGGTAAGGTTGCCGTGGTAACCTAGCCGCTGTGTTTGATGTGACTCGTGCAGTGAATCCTGACCTCAAGTCTGTAGCTCCAGCAGAAATATTCTGTGACGTCGCTGTGACCGTTCTCAATGAGGTCCAATCGCAGGCCTTGACCTATTCAGTCCACGCAACAATTTTTTAAATTGATACTGCAGTGATTTTCACAAGAGTCCCAGCAGGTTAAATATAAAAATCAGTTAGACATAATGGAACTCTTTTATATGAATATAGTGTCATTAGGTATAAATACACAAATGACCATCATTCTTTTATACATTTTTGTATTTGAAAAGTCAACTTATTCTTTTATAATTACACTTTTATGACAGTCAAGAGTGACTAGTTCTTGTCCCTTCACCTCTCAGCCAATCAGCAGGTGTTAGGGCCACACTACATTTGTGGAAGCTTCCCATAGAAAATAAAGGAAGTGTCTGTGGGTTGATTTTTATTGGAAATGGGGAAGTTCACCTGAAGTTCAAACAAACCATTTAGTTAACACCTTTGAAGCCTTTTTTCTGGTAAAATTGAAACATGTTTGAAAAACATTTGTTTTTGTGCTGCCTGTTCAGGTAGATTTGTTAGGCTACTGACAACTAACTTTAATTTAGAGCCAAGTAATAATCCAACTCAGCTAACAGGAAATACATTTCATAATAATGTGTTGAACTGTTTCACAGTGCATTGGCTCATTTACTCTGTTCATATGATTATTTATTCAGTACTTGTTATGTATTTATGTAATATCGAATGACACTTCAATACTAGACCAGCTAATATTGAAGTATAGTATATAGAATACTGATATGTCTGCATAAAGTTGAGAAACTCCAGAGCAGCATGACTCAGTTTAGTGTTACTGACTGGAAACTTTCTCATCACGAAATATGACCCTTTAGTAAGCCTAAAAAAATCACTCACTCACACCACCACCATTTTAGGAACACACAGATCCATCAGAGAATAGTCAGAGAGCCTCGGACACATTATGCAGCTCACTGAAACACTATATGGGCAGTAAAAGGATGTATCCAATACATGATTACATTTCTGATGCTTTCACGGAAAGCACCAGATAAGGTGTGGCGACTGAATAGGTGTAAGGCCTCAAATCTATTCACAGACCAACTCTCACCGAGTGTGTGTTAGAGAGTGACTGTAGTCTCTCCTTCAGCTTGAGTTATGTGGTTAAAGTGTAACAAGAGATCCGTTTGTGGAGCTGTTATCCACTTATCTATGAGTCACAGTTCACAGCAAAGGGAGATACTGCACCTAGACAAGATCCTTGTTAAAACAGCAACACAATAAATGATAGATTTTAAATGTTACTGTTCTTTATCTTATAGTTTTGTTCCATCTTTTTTTTCCATTTTTGGCTCTCTTTCCCACCTCTCTTCCCTTCTTTTGTACTCTCAGGGTTCCGGACCAGAGGACTTTAGTCACCTGCCGCCAGAGCAGAGGAGGAAGAAGCTGCAGGGCAAGATAGATGAATTAAATAAAGACATTCAAAAAGAGATGGACCAGAGGTATTTTCAAGTTTTAAATATAGTATGAAGGAACCCTTCTTTTCTATTTATGGCAAACAATATTTGTGTATACACCTTTAATATTCAATAAAGGCACAGACACTAATAATTTGTCCCCATAGGGATGCTCTAACTAAGATGAAAGATGTGTACGTGAAGAACCCTCAGATGGGAGACCCAGCCAGCGTAGATCCCCGGCTAGCAGAAATAGGCCAGAACATTGAGAAGCTCCAGTTTGAAGTGCAGAAATTTGAGGTTGGTTTAGTGCAAGTCGTAGAGCTCTGCTCTGTGTTAGTGTTGGCGAAGCTATCGTGTTTGGTTTATCTTAGACAGTAAATAATAAGGAGTTCAAGCACACAGCCCCACACAGCTGGGGCCGTTCCAGAGAATCCTGACGCTCGTCCATATTAGGAGAAGATGTGGTGCAGCTGGAGGGGCTGGCCACATGTTCTAAGCAGGGAGAACAATGGCCTAATTTAACCATCTAAATAAATGGAATGGGAAAAGGCAGAGGTGTTTCTTCATATGACCTTTTTTTTTCCAAATTTAAATGCTGCCTTATTCACAGATGAAAATAATTCCATGATGCTTAAAATACATTTCAAGTCACTGTGTAGGAAACAAGCATAAGCTGCAGCCTACACGTGCATAATGATTGCATTCGTTTCAGGGCTGGTTAGCAGAGGTGGAGGAGAGGATGCCATCCAAGAGTGATACACACCGCAGAAGTGGAATCTATGAGACACAAAACAGCACAGTGAGCAACAACTGTGCGCAGGACAGAGAGAGGTATGGTATACTCTGACAAACAGAAGTCCCCAGAGTTGTTGAAAACTATTTATGTTTTCACAGTATATTTACTCTGTGTGTGTTGGCCCTTGAGCAGCCCGGATGGCAGTTACACAGAGGAGCAGAATTCAGAGACTCAGGTCAAAGCAAACCCAACCCCCAAACCCAACCCCAACCCCGTCCCCACCTCTACCACGCCGGAGTTTGACGATGAGTTTGACGATGAGGAGACCCTGCCCACTATCGGCACCTGCAAAGCCTTGTACTCCTTCGAAGGTAACAGCAACCACATGTTTGATATATAACATATACATACACATAAATTGAAATTGCAAATATGAAGCTTGCTTGCTGATTGGTCAGCTGCTGCTGGTGAGATCCTGTTATTTCTGGAAACATATTGAACAGGGACCTGGATTCTTTCACTGCAGGGTGGAGGGATTTTATCTGATTCCTTCTGAATGAAGAGAAGTAGGAGTGTGACCTTTAGAGAGTGGAAAAAAGGATAATCATCTAGTGATGTCTATTTTTCTCTACATCATATCTCTACATATAGTACATTATTTTATTTTATTTTTGAATGGATGATGTGTATTAGAAACATGCATATCCTCCAATGCTTAGATTTTATTTTGTTTTTAAATTGCATAAGGGGTTTCCGTCAGGAATCACGTTCTTGGCAGCTTAATATTATACGTTTTTATTACTGGAATTAAGGGATGATTGACTGTGAGCATGTGATGGTTTTCCACATGAGGTAGAACAGTAAGAGAGTCAGGTTCATTTTTTGCTCCACTGATAGCCAAACTACTGTGGTTTAAATCACAAACTGCTGGACAAAGCAGTAAGCATGTAGCTACTCTATGTTCCTGTGAGGGAAAGAATAAAAGCAGCTTTAAAGTATGTCAGGTCAGCTGAAAGGTATGGTAGGTCAGAGCCACAGAATGGTGTTGCCTGGGGCCCACCAGCTTTAAGACGGCACAGCCTGATACCCACTGCACGGCTCAAAACACAATTCCAGTACTGTGCTTCCATCGAAATACTCACCCAACTTTTGGTACATTTTACTATGCACTGATGACTGTCACTTGTATTTTCCTTTAACATACCAGCTGTTTTTACTTCCTCTTTAGCTTTGAGGAAATTTGATTAGCAAATTAAGCTCTACATGAAGTTATTTGAAGGCAGTTTCTCTAAAATCACTCAATCAAGTGTAAAATTCTTCTGCTGCTATCCTCATATTTCTGTTTTGTTTGCATCGGCTCGCAGGTCATAATGAGGGCACTATCTCCTTGGCTGAAGGGGAGCTGTTGTACGTCATAGAAGAGGACAAAGGAGACGGCTGGACACGAGTGCGCAGGAACGAGGATGAGGAGGGATACGTCCCCACATCCTACGTTGAGGTCTTTTTGGAAACTAATGCCAAAGGTGCTATGACATACATTTAACTCAACAAGTGTGTTTTTGTTACTGTGAGTCAGTAAGTTTTCATTCACATGCTGCGTGAGTAAGGCAAATTATGGAGATTAAAGGCCGTTACTGGTTGCTCAGATAAGAGAATACCCCCACAGACTTCAGGTCTCTTCCCAGGGGAAGGACCAATCAGATTTGTCCACTGTGCCTCTAGACAGTTGGGACAGTTGTGGCAGTTGTGTGGGCGTGTGTGTCACTGTACACTGTTTGAGAGTTAAGAAAGGCAGATGTTGTGTACAAGAAGTGTGTGAAAAGAAGCTTGCAGCTCCTCACCTCTTATTCACTGCAGTGCCACCTAGTGATCACACAAAAAAAAACACGACAGTCAAAGCTGAACGGGACAGATCATCCACTGACAACAATCTCATGTATATTTCAAACAGTACTTGATTGTCTTTTGTATGTAAGCTTTGAAATGTCATATTACCATATTACACTCAAATCACCACGCTTTTAATCAACAGTCTGATCCACTTCCTCTGTCAAACATTTGAGCCAGCTGAGTGATCGTACGTACGCACCACCCGAAGTGTCAACGAACATTAAGCAAAAGTTGAATCATAACACAGGTTATTGTTTGATGGTTACTTCTTGTTCCTAAAAGGAAGGCATGCTCAATGTGCAATCATGCAAATGTAATTTAAATAATGCTGTAAATTATGAATATATATGAAAGATATTTTTGTAGGTTAAACAGACAAAAAATTAGGAAAATAAAAGTTGCACCCACTCAAGTGTTGCATGCTGTAGATTAATCGTAGTGCTGTTACAACATAAGAACAAGTTGTGAAGGAATTATAATTCATTGATTAGGGGTTAATTTTATAAAATGATTGATTAAGTTAGGAATTGATAATCCCCTTAAGATGTTATTTTCTTTTTTAATCCACCTTTTGATAATGATAGTGTTGGGCTGTTCTGGTCCTTTTTTCCAGGAATAAAGGACTGAGCATTGTGTACTAAGTTATTTGGTAGGACTGAGCTGAGGGATGGAGCAGGTCACGACTTTAAAGCTTTGTGGTTTGTTGCATGGGTCTCTCAGCTGCACCTCTGTGAATAGTGCATTTACTAAAAGCACGGCGTGTATGGCCTCTGTGTCATTTCACTTCACTGCTACAACAAGATATTCTGTGCAACCTTCTAAGAAATCACTTCTTTTGTATTTCATTGCACAACGCCTTGTTTAACTTCCTTTCACACTTTATAATCTTGTTACTAGCACAGTGTGAGATTCT
>JAUBNQ010000004.1:4324138-4349326 GCA_032353495.1 Ctenopoma kingsleyae | reverse complement strand
TGTATTTCATTGCACAACGCCTTGTTTAACTTCCTTTCACACTTTATAATCTTGTTACTAGCACAGTGTGAGATTCTGACATGCAGGATGTCATTCTACAGTAAGTCAGTGCTGTAGATACACATTTCAAATGCTTTTGAAACGTGCTGTGTGCTGACACATTTGTGGTGTTTTTGCCCTTGTCATGACATGATGTCAGCATCTTTTGACAAATTCTAGTGGCTGCATTCTAACATGTATTGAAGTCAGATGAAAAGTAAAACAGAATAAGCTAAATGGCCTAGTTAATGGAGGTCTTTCACACATACAGTATGAGCAGATGACATACACCTGACACCACAGTATTGTCTGTCAGTTCAAAGTAGTTTCATATATTCTTCCTTCTCTCCTCATCTGAATATTTGGGTTGCTGTATTTCTATTACTAGATTTTTTTAAAAAGTCATCTAACTTTGCTTTTTGTCATTTGTGTTTTTTGTTGTATTTTCTTTTTTGAATTGCAGATTCCTAAACTTGTGAGGCTCGCTGAGGAATGGCAGGGCAAGCAGCCTCGGAGAAACCACCACGTTCCTCACACGCTCACAGAGTCAGAGACAGAAAGTGAAAGACGACCTGAATCTAAAAGAGTGAGATGGCCAATTAGAATGCGTTTCCAAACCGTTAGAAAAAAGATTATGCGCAACGTTGCTCTTCGCCTGCAGAAATCTGCAATGTGAAGCAACAATAAAAGAAATTCATCAAAATTTTAGTGTCTACAACTTTTCCATTCTTAACACTCATTCAGCAGTTTTCAACCACATTATACAATTTGCTTTTATGTTTTTTTTCAGCAAAGCTTTGCTTCTTAATGTGACTAACTCCACTTGTACCATGCGCGGTCAAGAACATGGCTGTTGGCATCCTCATTCTGAAATGCCCCACCTTGGCTCTGCCACTTCTCTTTCTACTTGCCTTTGCCCTGTTGCACAGACACAGACACAGACACACACACACACACACACACACACACACACACACACACACACACACACACACGATGTGGTCAGAGACAGGACAGAGACCAGCAGGAGCCAGCGGACAAAAGATCTTCATCATCCACCGCTGCATGTGTGTGTGTATGTGGGTCACGAATTCCTGAGCTCATCTACCTACAAATGAGGCAGAGGCTGTGAAAACCTCATCTTCACCCCTCTCGCTAAAATCAGCTCCATATTTTCAGGTTTTACCCAACTGGACATGGAACAAATGAAGGTGCTGATGATCTGTCTTTATATGTGCTTCCAGTTTATGCGTGTTTGTGTGAGCTGGATGCCTGTATGTATTGTATGTCCCACCAGTGTTTCTCCACACCATGACCACTCTCACATATTCAGGACCAGCTGGAAGGAAAAGAGATGAATGATGGGTCATTCACCATCACTGTCATTCACATTTTTTGTCTTGCCACTGGTGTCTGTTCCTCTCTCTGACCACACCCCCCCTGTCACTTCCATGGCCCTCCCCTCCTCAGGTGGCTCAGGCTATCTCTTGGCTGCTTTGAGCTCCCCTATTGTGCAACAGCTTTGGGCAGGGGCCCCTCAGCGTTGTGGTGTGCTGCATGCTTGCCCTGTCTTCCTCCTCGCCCCTCTGCTGGCAGTTTGGAGTAGGTGGCGGGGATGTTGGTCCAGCTTGCACCCCCTGCCTCCAGCTTCCAGCCTTTCGATTCAGTTAACCCTCATTGCCTGGTCATACTGTTTGAATTAACCTGAATGCTACTGTTTGGGTTCGGTGCCTGTGGTTCTTTTTTTAATACACACTTCTATTTTGTGTTGTTGGTTCAGAAAGCATGAGTCCCTGTTCGTAACAGCGAGTAAGTGATCTCCTCCTCCCATTGTTCCCAGTTTAATCTGACACAAGGGGACAATAGGGACTGAAAACATTGTTTACTGAATGGTCTTTTGCATAGGTAGGTCATGGATGTCTTGTGAATTTGTTTTACTCTAAGTTCACAGTACAGTGTGTATGTAAAAATGTTAGTATTGTATGTTTTGATCAGAGTGTCTAAGGCAAGTTGTTGTTAGTTTACAGTTAATCACCTTGTTGAGGTGCTTCTGCTTGGTCCAAGCAACAGTCTACCCAAAAATCAAACCTATGAAGATGATGATTTACTCACATTTTTATGATCGTCCACCTACTGAAGTCTACTGTATATGAATATATACTGTGATTCACATTTTCTTGTGAATTTGTGACTGAAATGTGACAGAAATGTTGGGCCACCTGTTACTGATTCAATTACTGAAAGAATGATGCTAATGATAGATACTGTAGCTGTGAAATGGCGAAAGGATTAAGCGATGCGATTATCTCAGAAGTTTAGGGGCAAATCTAACAGTTTTTATGACTATAGAACAGTCAGACATGAGAATTTATGTCCACTGGTTCCCCCTCCCATTCTCAATGGCACATAATGTACATGATAACATTTTTGTTTTATATTTGATGATGTTGAGTTGAGATACTGCTTTCTGTTTTTATTTTAAGCTGGAAACTTGTAGCTTATTCTGCCTGGATGAGGCGAAACTCCCTTAACTGCAATTATGAGTAACAATTACATTGTTTGTGTTTTGGATGAAGCCATTACAAAACATCATGAACACTTAAGTGATGGACTTAATGATGATGTGAACTCTTGATGGAAGGAATGATCAGTTCCCTGCTGAGTCAAGCTTTTTGCCACCTATCACGCAACTATTTCAAGATATGTTTGTTTAAGTTGTTAATTGTTTGGGTTACAAATGACAAGATCGATCAGACGAGGCACAGATCGCTGCTTCGAGGGCAGCAGTGTCTTCACGGTTGCCTGCCAGCGCTCTGCGACCACCACAAACCTTTTAGTCAATGCCCCAGAATAACCTGCCTGTACAGTTGAAAGTGGTGCGATGGAATTAGAGAGAATATATATGAATATATAAATATTAAAATTTAAAAGGAAAACATCTATTTTAACTATTGAAAGTCTTACCATTACTTTATCTGCTTTGCAAAGTAAGACTTCTTTTCCTTTGAAAGGTCTACCAAATGGTGTGTTTTGCACTCTTTAGTTTGCGTTCCATTTGGTAGCCCATGCTTGTGTTTTGGAGCACTGAATACTTTGTATTGTGTTTACTGTGCCAATTAAATATGCCTGGAAAGTAAATAATGTGGTATTATGTCTTTTTATTGTCCTCCTGGGAATTGTGCACAATCAAGAGCCAGAATCCCACAGTTTTAATCTTCACTAACGGTAACTTTAATTATCCACAGTTAATTCTGGAGTGATGTAAACACACTATAGATGTTTGAAGATACGTCAGGTCTGATGAAATGAAGATTATGTTTATCACAAACACTGCACATCCCTCTTTCGCTCTCTTTTTGAATGTGTTGTGATTAATGTCTAAATGTAAGTGTAAGTTCTGAGAGCTCAAGGTGACATGTTGAAATATCTCTGAAAGCCAGACCAGTGGTTAAAAACTTGACAACGGTCCATTTAAAATAAATTCACATTCACATTTGACAAATTTGAAAGGCCCACTACCCTCTCTTAGTCTATTGTAAGGTTACAACAAAACGACTACAAATGAATACATGACATTTTTCATCTGTTTTTGTGTGCCTTTTTTTTTTTTTTTTGCCTCCTTTGGTGATTTTACATCTTTAAAGTGAGCTCTGTAACTTTCAGACAAGACTTTTATTCTCCTCATCAGAAAATCTGTAGTACTGCTTATACCTGTGAGTCATGTCAAGTCAAATGCATCTTACTGATTTTATTTTGAAGGCATAATTTTCGACGATACACGGGGGAGACATCGTTTAAAAAGTCTGTTTTGGGTACAGGATCCCACTGTGGCCACCAGAGGGTAGTCATGGTCCATCAAAATGTGGGAACTTCACTTGGCTACAAACGAGACCCCAACAGTATTTTTTTCCCTCTGTATTGCAGTTCTTTTCAGTGACAGCACAGCTCATTTTCTTAAACATGAGAAAACTTGTTAAATTATGCAAACTGCACTTCAAAAAGGCTCTTATCTCTGTGTTTGGAGTCAACACATAAGGTCCACACTGTTTTGAATTTTATCTCTTAAACTCAATGAACGTCCCTTTCAGAGTGTCTCTTTTATGCACATTCCGCTTACTGTATTGCTGCAATTGACCCCCAGAAACTGCAGCAGTCACATGCATTGATCTGGCCCAAAGTCAAATTAGGATTGCCAATTGATTCCAGTCTACTGAGCTGCAGCTGTGATCAGTCCCAGTTGCCCCACAGAAATATGCAGGCACATGCTGTGTACCAGATGCTCCACTCACCTCCTCCAACACACTTTCAAATAGCCTAATTGGCCTTTGCTCTCTAGAACACAAAAAAGCTGCACTGTACTGTGGCTCGAAGTGGCTAAAGAAAATTTGTTGCTTCAGTGAATCCTGTGGGACGAATGAGCTTCCTGTTCCAACATGACTCAGAGTTATCTCCACTTTGCTTTCTTAATTACTTTATTTGGCATGAGTATCCTACTCATCAATTTCCATTATTTGCAGGAGCTAGCCTAGAATGGCAAATTTTCCCAGACAAAAAATTGTGAGGTCAGTATATACAGTATAATTTCAAATTTCATGTTGATCATCTTATAAGGCACTGAAGTGAATAGACACCAAATAGATCAATAAGAAGGATGGAAAATACAAAACATTACTGCAACATAGAGACATGTAAACTAAATTTAAGGTAGCAGAAATAAATAAATGACTTTACAACATCACACATCACAGGCTATTCTTCTTAAAACTGCATCTTGAGTGGTTTGGTTTGGTGAGGTTGACCAGATCATCATCTCACAGCAACAAACTTCTTCTCTAAAACAGGCCACTGCTTTCAGCTCTTCTATAATTAGATTAAATCATCCATCTGTTGTTTGGTCCAAATAAGTCAAAGAACAAGACTGTAAACTTTCTGATCATTCAGCGACGGATGGATGAGTCATTCTTCTGAGGGTGTTTTTGATAATAGTAGACTTGTAGACTTAATTTAATTTAAAATGATTTGATGTTTGTTCTTTTGCCTTCAGTTCTATGACACAATGACTCTGGCTACACATTAAACAGCTATATACAAGTCTGATCTTTAGTGTAAGGCCACTATCTCCTGTTGCAAGGTTTTAGTGTCTGGTCAGGAAACAGTTTTTGTAAAAAGTTTCAGGTATTTTACTCAAGAGACAGACTGTGTGGCCAGCTCACAGCTGTTGTTGTCCTCAGTGTGCTGAGAGGGCAGCATTAAGGTTGAAGGCTGAAATATGAACAAACAGGTTAAAAGGTCTGCTGTGCTTTGTAGTCTCAACATCCTGCAGACAGAAAGAGATAGGAGGACACTGAACTCCATCTGCGACAACACACCGTGAAGCACAGAGTGTGTTAGAAGCTTGATGGTGATGATAGTCATCACTCATTTTACACAATTTCCATCTAAAAAGAAACACAAGGCTGTAGGGATGTGGACATAAAAGAAAGGAAGGCCATTTCCATACATGTCCTGACCATCAAATAAATTGTTTGTCATTGAACACTGGAATAGATGTGCATGCTTTTTAGCCATGGGAACAGTGGCTCTACGGATGACAATGTTGACTGGTCCACTACTTATATAGACTGAAATATCTCAGCTTTTACTGATTACTCTTCCCTATACTGACTCCTGATTTTCCTCTAGTGCCTCTATTAAGTTCAACATTTAACAGGTTTAAACATCATAGATTCAAGTCAGATGTCATCATCATCAGTCAAAGTTTCTCTAATAAAGACAGAGCACTTTAGTTGGTTCATGTAGTTCCAAAATACAACATAAAACATGTAACGGCACTTACATAGAAAGAATAAGACCTTACAGTATTACATGAAAGAGCCAACAAATGACCCTTGACCAAGAACTAGGAGATGGGAAGTGGAAAGGAAAAACTTCTTTTAACAACAACATCCCCAGCAGAACCAGGTTCAGGATGAGCAGCCTCGACTGGTTAGGGTGAGTGGAAAGTGGAAAAAAAGAAGAGAACATGCAGCAGGCTCTATATGTTAAGGGACTTTAAGTGTTCAGCTTTTTCAGTGAGTCAGCAAACCTTGGTGCATAAATCTGTTCTGTTTTAAGGTTGCGACAGATTTTTTGGTCATCACAGTGTTCTACCTGTTAGGTTCAGTCTGTTCCATTACTGGTATGTTCCTGTCTAGCCTGGTGTGAAATCAAGCTGCCTAATGGGGAAAGCACACCTCTGGAGATCAGCCCTGTCATTACAGGCTGGTGGGGGCTGGAGACTGTCTGTGAAACTCATCAAGGCTGTCACCCACCTCGTGCCTTGTACATGTGTGTTCTTATAGTAGCCTACCTGTGCAACTTGGATTCAGTGTCTTGTAGTTCCACAGTAACACCTGTTAAACCTACAGTTCAGGGTTCTGGACTTATGACATAAATCTTCTCAACTTAAAGCTGAAAATGTGTAAGCGTCCAGATACTTATGGTCTGTACTCTACTTTGATGCTGTAAAAATGTGATCAAACTCTACTGTTGATGACAGTTAATATGACTGCATGCTATCCATATCCCAAAAGCAGTGTTGAGGCCCTGAGGACCTTGTGGACCTCTTTTCCAGCTCTTCTAATGACGTTACATCATTGACACAGTACAGGTGTGGAGAAGAAAAAAACGCTGTTATTCACAGTCTTTATAATGACAATGTCAAATCAAGCCTGGGATAAGTAAACAGCTTTCAGTGTTCAACAGCACTCAGCTGCTGCCTTGCTGCAGCTTTGTCTTCTTCACTGGAAGATCTTCAACACATTTTCCAAAGCCAAAGTGTGTTCAATCCTTCCCTAAAGTACCAGAATGACAGGAAAGGAAGACAAAAACCACCAGTCAACAAAAGACACAGTCAAGTGTCCAAGTCAAACTGTGTGGAAGCCCATTAGGCCTCACGTCACAGTGACGGACAGCACTACTATTAATAGACCATATGTTTATTTTAGAGACACACACTATGCTTGCACAGAAGCATTTCTTAAAAGAAAACCACAGACATTTTGCCAGTGTAACGAAGAAGGTCTCTGAAAACCAAGAAAAATGAAAAATGTGCAAAAACAGGTCAGAGAGAAGCTGGTTCCTCCATCTGGAATAGATATGCTGTCAGCAGGCCAGGACCTGAGCTGAGCTGAGATAATACTTGGATTAAGGCTTCACTTTTCTATAATATTCTGCACGTTATGACAACTCAGCATTGTCCAAACTTCTCACAACAACAACATTATGACCTTCCTATGCTGCCATCTGGTAATAAGTCATGAATATCATCAACAAATGTCTAAAAAGCATAAAAGACAACAAATTGGGTACAGACAGAGTACAAAATGTGCTATTGGTTGGTTAAAACATACTCTTGACTTCTTGATTCACAGCATGTGCAAATTTCAGCAGTCATAAAACTCTCAGAGCTGTGACAGCAGGAGGTTAAGGCACCATTCATGTGTACTATATGTTTACATTGGGCCTGGGGGTGTGTCAGCAGATACTTTCCCCTTTCCCCACAGTGGGCCTGGCTGTTCATCTGTCATGTCTTTAATTAGGTGCATCTAATTAGAGACAACGGCATGCAACCATAGGGTCAGAGATTGTAAAACACCTTGCAATCTACCAGAAAATCTCTGTTGCCCTGAGTGCTCTCACTTTCCTTTTGCTCTTTTTTCCCCCCTTTCTCTCAAGGCATAAGCAAAATTATGATGAAAAAATCTGAATATACTGCCACTAAGTGGGGAAAAGCTCCTTCAGCACTATTGCATGAGCAGTTTGTTAACTGAAGCTTGTTCTTTGGAAGCTGTAGAAATGATCACACTAATAAGGAAAGGAGTCCATGACTCTGACGTAGTGATCCAAAAAATAACATGAAGTGACTTTTATGGTTTTGGTAGACTTCTGAAAACCTGTAACATGATAATCTACATTTTTCCTCTGTTAGCTCACTGGACCTTTAAGTTTGATTATAGTATGTTTGGAAATTCCTGTGAGAATGAAGGTGATAGCGAGCTACAGTAGTAGCAAAGAGTACCAAACAATGAAATTCCTCCTTTGACCTCTCCACCTTGAGTTGTAATTTAGATTCAACAGTGGCTCCAGGCCACACAGTCAGATTGCAGTGTGACAGTTTTACGATGACAGTTCATACAGAGCTCTCCCAGTGTCATCATTGTCTTTTAAATCCCACAACAAATCACACACATACATATGCACAGACACGCCACTCTGGAAAATGACATTTGGAAACACATTTTGGTGCTTATTCACAGTGAATACCACAGCGTATAAGTGTAAGGAATGCCTTCATCACAGGACAAAGGAACGTCTGTTGCCTCAGCCACTCTTTGCAATCTTTGGACAATTTCATAAGGCCCTTTTCTACCCAGTGTGACTGTAACTGTGGCAAACGTCCAGCCCACTGGACCACCTCAGACTCCAAGCAGCAGAGAACTCATCTCGCAACTAAAGCTGGTCCAACCACGCTCTTACCAGGGTAATTTAGGGCACACATCCTCTCCAACCCTACAAAACCAAGCACACGGATACACACAGAAAGGCTAAACCAAATCTAGATTAGGCTCCTTTTCTGCTAGAAACTTTGTCCCACATCATTCATATGTGAACCACAAGTTCATTTTTGTGTAGGATCTTTTTGATAGTCAAAATTTAAATTTTAAACTATAATATACATTGGGGGAGGCAGCATGGTGGTGTAGTGGTTAGCATTAGCAAGAAGAACCTGGGTTCGATCCCTGGGTCTGCCGGATGCCTTTCTGTGTGGTTCTCTCCAGGTACTCCGGCTTCCTTCCACCACCCAAAGACATACATGTTAGGGGCCCTGCGATAGACTGGCGACCTGTCCAGGGTGTACCCCTGATGACAGCTGGGATAGGCCCCAGCACTCCAGCGACCCTTACAAGGACAAGCCATTAAGAAAATGGATGGATGAAACATACACTGGATTCTACAGATGAAATATGTGTTCATCCTGTTTGAACTGAAAAATACTGAGCTAACACCAAACTGACATTTTTTGCAGTGAATTCACAAGGTTTCTATTATGTATTCCCTTTTCTTCCTAAGAACATCATTAATAAGCCGTTGGGGTGGACACTGTCCTGAATTCAGGAGTCCTGTGAGAAATTAAATTGATGAAGAGTGAAGAAGTTGTTGTGACCAAACAGGTACTTTTAGAGATGACTAAGGGTTGTTGTTAGGATCATATAGTACTTTCTAAACCTGGATTCTGGTCTTCTTTCTATGGGAGTATTTGTCTGCAACTGAGAGATGGGCTCCACCCTGGGTGACCCAAAAACATGCTTTAATTAAGAGGCCCTGTCACCAATAAAATCCCAGGGTGCCTTTAGGACGACAGTTCTAATTTCTTCTCCATTTAATTCATGAGATGACTCTTACCACAGGCTTCTCTCGTTCCTGAACTGATTACCAATCACAGGAAAGCTTCCCTAGGCTCCACTAATGAAAACCTATCGAGGACACACGTTTAAATGAAAGATTACTTCTTTTTTTATTACTCGCTGTCTTTTTAGAATCAAAGAGGAGGAAGAACCGAAGGCCTAAGTGTTACAACAAAATTAAATTGTTTTGTAAACCTAACACTAATATCCCAAGGTCTATAGGTATGCATTTTTAAATTTAAAGCTGCAATAATTTGCTTTTGTAGTTCTTCTCACTAAATTCTAATTTCTGACACCAGTGATATCTTCAGTTTGGCAAATTGAAGATATCACTGGTGTCAGACATTTCTAGTCTCTCCAGAATTATAAGTTGGAGGCCTAAATGAATGGGTTTCCCACTCTGCTGCTTGTAATTAGGCCTATTGTTTTTATGTGGTGTGAATGTGGTATTTAAAGCACAGAATATTGGGAAATGTAGGAAAATTTTCCATTATCATGTAACTGCCACTTGTGGTCATAGTGGTTGCTGTTCAGGATATGTTACACACTGTCTTTTTAATCTACAATTATTGATTACTACATTTTCAAATACTAACATTTAAATTACAGTAAGTAACAACAACAGACACTAATCCTAAGCTGCTCTTTCAGTAGGCATTTGTATCTGCAGACACTTTGGCATGTCCTGCAGGAAAGAAGGACACGTGTAGTTAATTATCAATCACTACTTACTGGGAACAAAGCCGTCATTATGTTATTAGTTGCACCTGTGCTTTTCTTGCTGTAACAAGTCAAAATGACACAGTGGAGCTTGTAGGTGTCCTTTTTTTTTGAGCTATCTCTTCTGAGGATAATTGATCACTTTTGTCTCATATTTTTCTTGTCAATTTTATCATTAATGGTGGTGTTTGCTCCTATCCTTATGCAGATGACACAAAGCTATGCACAGCAGTAAAACTACATAACATAATTAAACTTAATTTAATCTTCATTTTGGACATGAAAACGTCCTCATTCATAACGCAGGTGAGTTTTTGCAGGCTTGATCCATGTTTTTTTTCCTTTCATAGTCATACAGACAAAATCCAAAACAAGCATATTTTCTATCTGGGAAGCGTCTTCAGCATGTTTCTTCTGTTTTAGTGACCTAGAAAAACTGATTCATGTATTTTGTTTCTTCCAGAGTCATCAGTTCCTGTGTCTCTGGCTGAGATGCCTCCTGTGTCAGAAATGTCAAATCTAGTCAAGATTTAGCTGCACAGTGAAATTACTCAGCAGTGCCGGCAACATGAATGCATTTCTCTCCTGTCTTAGTATTTTCTCTGTTTTTATCAGTGGGTTGCGGCAAACATCCACCTTTTCTTCCACTACCTGCCAATAGTACTCCTGAGTCAGTTCCTTTTCCTGTGTCCAGAGGCTGTTGTCAGGTGGCTTTATAGCACCTCAAATGTGGAACGTCTGCACACATGTAATGTGTATAAATGTGCACACACCTTTTTGTAGTAAGAGAAGTGACAACTCATAAGCATTCCTTTATTTCTGATTCTATCATGAATTAAGATGGCTTATTAACTACAGGGAAACATGGATAGCTTTGAATTATTTAATTCACAGTACAAGGCTTTATAGTATCAGCTATGTCCTTATACCTTATTTGCCCTTTGCATTTTTCACCAGGAATCCGCATTCTGCTGATGCAAAACACCCAAAAAACATCTGACTTCATTCTTAGAAGTTTAAAGGCACCCCATGGACTCTCCTTGTCAGCACACACAGTTATATTCACGTTCAGTTTCTCAACTGAAGTGCATCGTGGGTGCTCTTGAGGTCTAAAAAACATGTTGAATGCATTTCATTTCCCATAAAACTTTTGCAAAGCAGTTGTTGCAGATCTTCTGGCAGTACTGTTTATATCCATCACCAACTGTTGGTGCATAACACAGAGCCGCTGCCATAAAGCCATTGGCAGGAATCACTATTATGTTGGCCACATACATCTGTGCAAGCATCATGGTGCGACAAACAAAATGTGAGTCTCTCTTAAAACACTACTAGCGAAAAATCCTGCCCTGTAGTTTTAACTTCACTTTAAAATGTTGTTGCAACTTCTAGCTGTGAGAGGAAACAAAAATGTTATGTTTCTGGGTCTGTAAAATAATCAGAAATTCTTTGACGGTATGGTAAATGCTGTAAACACTTAAGGAAGGCTACAAAACCCTAATGATAAAAAATATTCCCAGCATAGCGGTGTACCAGTCAAACCGAACCTGAATATGATTTGGGCTGACATTTAACAACATTATCATTGAATAGAGTGCAATGAGTAAGACAAATGTTTGTGACTGAAATTACTTATTTTAGAGATGTCCAAATAATATTCCTTTGGGTGCCAGCCTTTTGGAAAAAGTTAAAAATGTGAAATATTGATATTGGCCCATGTCTTAAATGTCTGGCTTCTTCTTTTCTCTTCCCTCTAAAAATACAGGCAAGTGTTATAAAATGGAGCAAGACTGGCTACTTGAGAAAGTTTGGATAGATTTCAAATGGCCTCTCAATAATCTATCACTTATATGGAGCTTGCTGTGATTGTGTTTGATTAAAGGAAGCATGACAAAAGTGCCCCAGTGGTTCTACAGCTCATGGCTGATGCAATTGGCAATATTGAAGGAGTTTCTCAGTCTGACTACATGTTTGAAGTTCAAAGGCAGACTTTGGCCCAGAGCCTGAATTCACTATCATGGGAAACTAAAGCCAGGTGTGAGATTTCCCCAGATTTTTTTTATTATCTCTGAACCTTTGGACAATAAAACAGCCTCAGTCAGATGGATTCAGGAACTACATCTGAAATAAGTACCAAAACATTATATAATTATGAGCTCAGAATAACAGAGCACCCAAAGGTGTCACACTGATGAGGACAGATTACCCTTAGCTGGGAGATCTGTCACGCTGCCTTCATAATGAAACCACCCAGCAGAGAAAAACAGAGAGGGGATTTGGATTTAGCTGGGATAAAGCCAAGATTTGGTCTTATCTACAATCACAACATGGAATCAAAAGCAATTGTCTTTGGGTTTGTTGGACCATTTGCTTTGAGTTTGTGTCTACTTTTTATGGAGAAAGAGGAGGTGTCACTGACACACTGAGGCTGGTTTGCATGTGGGTGGGCTCAGGACGTAAGCTCCAAGGCTAAAGTAAAGTAATCTGATTAAAGTCAATGATTAGCTGCTAAATTGATCTGCTGAGCTGTTTTAAACGCATTGGACTTGTACTAAAACCTCTGACATTTTGAGAAACTCGAGAGCTTTTTAGTTTTTTTTATTTTGTATGTTGTAGAGTTTAATTTGTGGAGGTGGAAGCACAGGTGGAACTAATGACACTAATGATCCATCTGTTCCATTAGGTGTCTCACTAGTGAGTCATCATGCACAGTACCAGAGCCCTGCAAATGGATCACTGCAGACACCATAAATGGTATTAATAACACCTGTTGCTAATGGTACCCTTAACACCCATAGCAAGTCCAAATTCTATAAATAGTATAAATAAGTATAAAAGTTGTACTTTATACTGTACCTGTCATGGTATAATGTTAGAATGCAAAGTAACAATAGCCTGCACCATACCTTTGTGTTTTGCACCAGCAAGATATTATACAATATTTGTACCAGATGTCGATCAAACTGCAGCTTTAGAAAACCACTTACAATTAAACTTTACTAAATGAAAGCAAAATGTTTTTCCAGATATTTAATAGTCATTTGTTGTCTGAGGTGTTTATGGTGCTCTCTCACCACCTGGCTACAGTTTTGTTTAAATTTTGTGCAGCTGTGAATATCTCCTCCATGACCCTTCTTGCATTGCAATGTGGTACACACACTTAAAACCTGTGTTAAGAACTTTTGTCACTTGGGTAATGGAAACAAACTGCAAATAGAACACTGGCAAGTTAATATGAATCTGATGTCACAGATAAATCCAGCAGAAATGGATCAATATTTATGTCTACTTCTTGAATGTATGCATTCTCTCCTTTATTCTCTGCACTCAAGGGACATTTAGCTTTTTTTTTTAAGCTGCTGAGTGATCTCCTGTGTTCACTAGCTAGACAATATACACCAATTAGCTGCAACATTAACGGCACCTGGTGGTTTTTCGGTGAGCAGGGGACAGCATGTGAAAAACTGAATGTTGACTATGATCAACAGGTGTCAGTGCATTGCAGCTTGCTGCATATGGGACTCTGTCGCTACAGACGGTTCAAAGTGCCTATGCTGACCCTTGTGCACCACAACATTAAAACCACTAGGTGTTAAGGTTGATACTTCTGTGGCAGAGAAATTGCCCCCTAGATCTAGACTATATTGCTAATCTAATTAGACAGCAAGCCAGCTAAGATGAAAGAAAAAGAAATGCTGCCTTTCAAGTGTAACTAAGAAATAAGATGAATTTGACAGAAGAAGATGAAATAATTGTCTGCAATTAACTAAAAATACAAAAATACAGTGGTAAATGATGTTACTAAGTTATGATAATAATACATTTTAACAGTACTGACAGTACACAGTCACTGTGTTGCAAAAGTTGTTTGTTTCAACAGTACAAACTGTGCTGCTTCAGTTTTGTAGTTTATACTGTAATGTCTTTCTTAGGATATGTTTTTTTAGCTGTCATGCTGGAATTAAAGTGTTTTTTTTTTCTTTACTGGATCTCTTTTAAGAGAGTGACAGCATTGTAGGTGAGTGTTTTTCTTCCAGCTGGTGTCTGAGGGCCAAATTCCTGTCCAGCTGGGATGTGTAACAAGACTAGGGATGGCTCATGTTATCCCTCACGAGTCTCCCCCCTTTTTTTTTCACAGTCCCCCAGAGATCTCAGATAGGCCTTACGCTGTGGACCAGAGTTTAAATGGCAATTACTTTTTGTCTTGCAATTTATTTAGTCTGCAGTCGTCTAGCAACCACCACAACACTCATCAGCTCCCCCTTCTCTTACATTTACTGTGTCATTGGTTGTTATCCCTCTTTCTCTTAAAGCCACATCTGCTGCAGGCTGGTGTTCACGTGTTTTGGGATGTTCAGGTACCGTTGGTAATACAACAGTGTGATTCATGCAGAAATAGAGAAATACAGATACCAATTTTCCAGGAGTTATAGGATCAGATGGTGGATATTTCTGGCGGGAGTTCAATGACAAACAAGCTGTGACTCACAAAAACCGAGCCACTCTTCTAATCAGAGGGAGATAGCTCTGCTTTAAGCATCGTACAGTCACAATGTTGTCTGGGAACTTATCAACGCTTTGCTCTTCCGCCTTGTGCTCCCCTGTCTGCAATGAATGTTTTCTGGAGCAAAAGAGAAGGATCAGCGTCCAATGCCTCCGGTCTGCCATGACATCATCCCTGCACACATCTGGAAACGCTAGAGCTTGTGTGTGAGTGTGTGTGTGAGAAGGGGGAACTGCAGGGGAATAAAGGGGCTGGTGACACATCAGCAGTACAGCGAAAAATGGGGGGTGAGCAAAAGAAAGGAGAGGAAAAAGATTGTTTATTTCAGGAACACAGACAAAAATGACATATATAAGCAAACTGTGTTTACATGTTACATTCTGCCAGAGCACTAATGAATCAGAACCACAGAGAACTGTGAAACTCTGGTTAATGGTTTTGTAAAAATCCTGATGTTTTTTTCCTGAAGGAAATGTTTGTATAGTTTTAAAATTAATTTATTCCCAAGTTGATGCAGTATTATTTCTCAGTAGTATCAAAATAGTGATACCACCACATTCATTGGTCTATTTTATATTAATTGTGTTGCATGTTGAAGTGTTTAGCTTACTTTGTCTGTATATCTACGTGTTTTGCTTGTGGAAATTCTGAATTAGGGCAAGGGAATGAAAGGAAATTTGGCATTGTCATGATTTTGTTTCTCATTCTCACCACTAGGGGGGACACGTTGCTTTCAAGGTTGTGTATTCCACTCTGTGATCATGTATGTGAGTGCCTGTCAAATTATGAGAACTGAGGCTTTTTATGACAGTTATAAAACTTCTAAAGGAGAGAAAGATAATATTAGTCAGACATCCTGTTTTATGTTGTTTTCATGGTGCATTTGATGAGAGTACATTTATTGGATCATGTATATCTGCTGGATGGAGGCAAATAAAAAGGGAGTTTCACAAAATACAGGTACATGTATACAGTTAAAGAATATCTCCACTTTCATTTCACATTCTTATAAATGGGACATGTTTAAAGGAGGAAGGAGCAGAGAAGAGTTGATGGAAGGGATGTGGAGAAAGCTGTTTGCCAGATGTTTGTTCCAACATTGCAACATGCAAACAAAATTTTAGTCTAACCTCTCATTTAGTATTTTATGATTAACATCCACCCTCTTTTGAAGAAAATCACTCAAACTGGCTCAAAGCTTCGAAGTTATCTTGTCAAAACCACATATTCTTAACCCTTTTGGTTTTCTGCTTCATATTCATGACTATATCAAAATAAAAACGCATGAACAACTCTTCTCCACTGTGCTATGCTTTATTCACCAAATGTTTTCAGCTATCATACCCATTTCAGAGTGACCATGTTCATCACTGACATGGAATAATGAGAATTTACTGTACAGTAGGAAGGAAAGAGTAAAAAGTGAAGTTGATGTGAGAGAGACAGGCGGGGGCAGTAAGTTGTAGAAGGGTGTCCAAATATATTACGCAAGAGAACGTGAAATGAAAGGTCAGAAAAATTGGAGAACGAGAAAGGAGGGAGGGGGAACATGTTGGATATACAGTTAGTCTCTAGAGCCCACGTGTACTGTAAGCTCAGGAGATGATAGAAACTGTTTTCCTCTCTAAAACTGAGTGCAGTGTGGCCCACTTAACCCGCCACAAGAATCTGCAATGTTGTTGTCTCCAGCAGGGCCTGTGGAGCACAGCGGACCGCAGCAGAGCAGTGCTCTCCAGAACCCTAATCCTGAACTCTGCTGAGTTAGGATGCATTACCACCAGAGCCACAGACACTGCCCTGCCACAAAACCAGTCTATCTGTCTGTCTCACTGTTCTTCTTCTTTCTTCTCCTCCCTTCTGTCTTGTTTGGGGTGCATGTGGTTGCCTTCACGGCCATCATTACGAACTTGTCTACAATGTTCATGTGCAGAGGTGGACTATGTTTTATTTCCATGACCATCATCTACCCCACTTGGTCATGAATGATGTGGTGAACTAGCCAACTCCTACCCCCATCCAATAGTCAGAACAAGGCCTCTACCCCCATGGGGTTATCCTTCCTTCAGTCTGGAACAGTGGAAAATGGTGTGACTCACAGGGTGATAAATTCCTTTCCTATGTTGAAGGATTTCCCAAGGAAACCATTAAGCACGAGCTAAGTTGCAAGAACTGATGAGTTAAAATAAATAAAATCTTCATGCTGCACTTTTATTCAACAAAATAATCAGTAAATCAGGTAACATCTTTGTTCTTGACTGAAAGTTTAACATTCTACTTTGTAGTTTTTTAAATTGACATTAAAAATGTTGATTGATGTTTTTTTTTTACTATCCTGATGCTGTCTAATGTTTTCCGTGTTATTAGATTTGTTTTAGTTGATTTATGACTTTTCAGGTTGGTGTTGTAGGGCTGAAAACATTTGTGTCAGAGCCTGGCTTCTGCAGAGGCATTGCACAGTTATGTCATACTAGACTTGGGCAAAGTTCTTCATGTCGCTTGGCTTGAACCTGTAGCGTTACAGGTTTTTACTGCCAACTGACTGGCTATGAAAAGCTACACCTTGCACTATTTATATACAAAAAAATGCATTTGTTTTTGTAGTTATCTTTTTTTAAGTGACAAAACAAATAAAAGCTTGAACATGACAGTTCTCTGTCCATCTGAAAAGAAACAATGTCCAATGGCAAGTGAGTTATACACAGCTGTGAGATTATAAATCACTGCTGAGAATATCAGTAAAGACAGAGGAACTAAATAGTTCCCAGCTGCAGTCTTAAGTCAGCCTAGCCTTCATCTATCCTCAAAACATCACGGTAATGAAGACCAACAAGCTGTTTTCAATCAAACAACACAATCCACATTGGCCCCCACCTTACTGTTATTTTCCACTCCTCCATTCATATGGGGGATTGTGAGTTGTAAAAACTGCATTTTGTTGTTGTTAGAGGGGGAAAATGTGCAGAAACTGTCTGGTGTTGAAGGCTGAGTAATACCCAGATTTAGGACCAGGAAAGGGGGTCTGCTAAGACTCACAGGGTGATGCAGTCAGGTATGACAGAGGGGACTCTGCATGTGAAGGTCTGTCACTGCTGTTTGGATCAATAACGGAAAACATAAATCACAGAGAGAATATCTGAAATGTATTTCACTGATTGACATCCAACTGCCATTTTATGTCTACAGTGGGATAAAAAAAAAAAAAACATAATGGAGATTGAAAAAAGTAAGTAAAAGTAAAACTATTAGAAAAAAAATATTTTTTTAGACCTGTCAGTGGCATGGTAACATGACACAGGTCTGACTGTAGACAAGAATTAATTTTAGATTGGCTGGATATGCCATGGTGACTACTTGAAACCCTTGGAGGTAAATACCATAAATGAAGAATAGGTGCATTAGAGAAGATACAGTAAAAGTACACTGATGGTGAAAGAAAAGACAAAAATCTAGCTAGCTTATTGGCTTACTAACTCTGACTGCCCAAAGGTAATTAAACTTTTCTTTTAATCATTAAATTCATATAGTTGCTGTCATATGGAAGCACACATTTCGTGTTGGCTGAAAGATCAAATACAATTGGTGCCATTGTTTATGAGAATCTCCTAGAGTCAGTACCAGTACTCAGTGACCACAAACCACAGAAATCCTGGTCTCTACACCACTGGTTTTCAGTGGTACTTGAAGCCCAGGCCAGAGCCGTCATGCTTTTCATAACAAGCGTCACATCAGGGATTGATTTAGACTGGGGATATCTATAAGAAACGGAAAACAGCAGCATTCCCAGTTTTAATAACAAGGACTCTGTATTAGGATTGGAATTAGGATTTGGTATCAGACACCAAAGGACCTACAAAGTGTCAGTATTTGATGCAGTGGGAAATGAGAACATGAAAACATATTGTAAGCTCACATTGTGACTGAAAATAAACAGTAGTTTCATTAAACATATAGATTTGAGTGTCATCTGCATAGAAGTGAAACTGATGTTACAGTACCTTTGAATGATGATGGTATGGGATGGCACTGAACAGCATGCATTCGTAATAGCTGTAGAAAATTATACCCCTTTAACAATCTGGCAGTTTTACATGTGAGTTGCATGTCTGAATGAGCACCCTGAGTCACTTTCAGTAAAAGTTCAGTTCAACACTTGCTTTATACTAAAGGCTACAAAGACCTGTAGCCAGATTACAACAATTAAAACTGACCACTGGTAGAATGACAGTTAATTGTATATTACTTCTGGGACTTGAAAAGTGGTAAAACATGTCAATGGAACTGATGTTTTTTAATTGTAAGGAACACCAGGATCTGGTTTAGTCAATAACCTTTTATTTGGACAGTAGTGAATAAGATGGTATTAATAAATGAGGAATGAATGAGGCCTCTCTAATAGAGGTGCGTAATTAATCTGGCAGGATAGTATGAATCTCTCGGGGTAAGAGGTAAAAGAGATCTCATATTCATCATACATTCTGCCCACATTACTTTATTGCAACAGAATATTGTTATTTGTGATAACAGTGCAAAGTTACAAAGGTGTTTGCAGTACAGGGAACCACAGGGTAGGTGATGCTGTGACGTTATGTTGCATACATATTTTTCAACCACTCTTTCTTCACCATTATTGTCTGAGTTATTTTTCTGTATTTAAATACAGATGGCAATAATTATCAATCAACAAATGTGTGGCGGGAACAGAATCCTGTAGGCAGCCAAAGTTTGATAAAATTACCCGTCTCCTGTGTTTTAGTGACTTTTGTTTTTCTTATACCTACTTCCCTGCAGATCTGTGGGACCTCTAGGCTGAGAGACATCTGAGCCAGTGTTTTGGGCCTTTCAAGACCACGCTTGTTAAGACTTTTCTGTTGGATTTAATTTCTTTTGAAAATAAATAAAAGCCCAGTATACCTACTCTTAAAGGAGAACTACCATTTTAGTTTTCTCATCATCCTACAATCACAGGTCACTTGTGTTACTTTAAACAGTTTAGGTCGGCAGTGTGATGCATATCATTCAGCACATGTGTGTTATTATATTTTTTTGATAAAGTGTGTGTTCCTTTTGAGTGAGTTTGTCTGAGTGTAGACTACAAAGACATAAAAGCAGGAGCAGATGTAGAAAGAAACAGCATGGATGCAAGAGCGGAAAATGGGACCCAGTTCTTTCTCAATACCTGTTGATTTCAGTATATGTTTTTTATCTACTCCCTCCCTTCTTCAATGTCAGCCATCCCCCTTCTACTTGACAGCACAAACCCCTGACCCCTCAGCATCCAGGACCTCAAGCAAAAACAAATGAGCTCACCAATTTTCCTCTGCCCTTATTCTCTCAGATTTATTGATGCATGTGTAAAGAGAGGCTTAAGTTACCTCAGATATCAGCCATAAGATCTGAACTAAACTACACCTTGAATCCTTGACTCTTCAACACACAGAAATGCATCATTTTTACACCACCGTTTGGACATTCATGCCCTGCAGCTCTTCCTCTTGGCTCCTCAAAGTCTGGTAAACCCACTGTACATGGACTCCCATCACCTTGTTCTTGACTGAGGTGTGAGTGAGTCTTTGGTCTTCACAAACCTCGCTGGGGATGATGAAGCTCCTCCAAACTGATGTTACAATTGCTGAAATGTTGTGTCATGACTTCACCATGTTGCCACATCACAGATTCATGACCAGCTTGTTCTGTCCAAAAACTTAATCTAAACCATTTCAGGAAAATTTAGAATGGACCGCAGAACAAGAGGGTTTTTTCCACTTTCCCATAGCACTTAGGGTCCAGATTACTTCTGATTTCTTCTATGCGGCAGCTGTTGGAAAGCCTCTTGTAAGGATTAGTCAGTGCCTGTGCTTGAGTCCATATTGGTGATTACTGGTGGGAGTAATGGAGTGTTTAAACCCACAGTGAAGGAAATGTCTCCCAAAGTACACTATGACTCACTCACTTCACTTCAGTCATGCTGTCCTACACATCTCTGTTCAGGTTCTGGTTCGGTTGATCTGAAACTACTTCTGCAGTTACTCCGCTTGTGTGTGGAACAAAGAGATATCCTACTTCTCATAAAGCAAACAAACCGCCCGCGCAGGCTCTACAGATGTTTAAAGATGTTAACGACAGAGAGAGACAGCACTCTCCAGATCTCGTCATAATGACTGGTCAGCAGTGAGAGCATTTGTGTGCTCTTTTGTGAGCTATTTGTGCATATGTCTGAGTGACAAAAAAAGGAGAAAGCAATGTTTTAGAAAGGCCTTCATTTATTGTAACCTAATGAGAGTTCTCCATCTTCTTCTCCATCCTCAGTCTCTCCATTCTTACCACATCTATCTATTCCACCCCCTCCTCTTTAGCCTGTGTCTTGTGTTTTAGCTGGCAGACATAAATCAAGTGTCTGGAATGGAAACACTCACGTTACTGGTGTGCCACATATGTTTACATTTAAAGCCTTTTCCTCTTTTTTAACTCTTTCACACAAAGAGCACCTGAAAAACAGAGGAGTGGGAAACCGCTGGAAAGTGTGATTCAACTGAAAATGTCTGCACACCCCCCAACACATGTGAGACTCAGAGATCAGGGTATTAACCAGGGGAGAGGGAGAAAGAGAGAGAGAAGGAGAGGAGGTATGGTTCTGCTTGACCCGTGAGGCCGACAGAGGTGGAAAGAATGTGCTGTCCAGCCGGTGAACACGTTAACATAGAGGGGGAAAGAAACTTCCTACAAGCAGCTTTCCCACCATCCCAAACCCCCTCACCCACCAATTACACATGGAGAGAAGGGAGGAAGGGAGAGTAGAGGAGGAGGAAAGCTGATGGGGAGGAGGGGAATGAAAACGCAAGCTGCAGAGAAATAAAAAAGATTTTGAATGGAAAGGAAAGACAGACAGGGAGGAAGAGTGTGGGTGGCCAGCAAAAAGGAGAAAAATGTAAAAGATGCATTTAACCTTGAATTTCAGATGCAAAGAGACATGAACACTTAGAACCAAAATAATAGTAAAGTCTTTTTGCCAAGATAGCCAGGTGCCCAAAGTCAGCCCAGTGCTAACTCAAGACTCTAGTGTAACACATAAAACCATAAGTCAAGCAAATGCCACATGATTTTTATAACACTGAAAAATAAATGAAAGTCAGTGGATGCCTGAAACAGGGAAACCGTATTCAAAAAACTCAAGAAAAGAAATATATGTCTCATTTAAAGAGTAAATAATTTGTCAATTATAACAAACTTGTCATGGAAAAAGCTGAGGGTTAGCGGATGTATGGAGAACCTTTTGGAAACAGTTAGTTTAAATAAGCACTGAGGCTTTAAAAGGTTAGTTCCAAGTGACAATATTCCTGGAAAGACACAATGACATTGTTATATGCAAATTTAGTTTTTATTATAATCGGATCCACTGTTCACTGGAGTGAAAGCAGAAATTTCACAGATGGTTATAGCAGAACATGAGCAGATGAAACAGCAATGGTGGGATTATATAGCTCTGAGAGAGGGAAAAAATATTTATTGACAACTGACACTGACAACTAGAACCACAGAAACAATAGGAAAACTGAAATGTTGACGGTCATGATATTTCCTGTTGTTTCAGCAAACAGCAGGCCCACCCAGCCAGCCTTGTGTGTCTGTGTTATATGTGTGTGTGTGCCTGGAGTTACACTCACATGTGTGTAGGTGTCAGGCCTCCTCTGAGAGTCTCTAGCCTTGTTAGAGGCATGTTATGGAGAACAGATCCACACCTGTTTGTTTGTCTGCTGTTTCCATCAGCAGCCAATGGTTGTTCTCCTGCTCTTAGAGAGGAGATCCTCTTGAGTTTCACACGGAGCCAAGTTCCTACTGGGGGGCCAACGCTTTATCGTGATGTGGAATGACCTCCCAGGAGGGGTGCCATCCAGTGTGTCATCCAAGGGTCCCTTTGGAAACACAGTGTAAATAAGAAGCAGAGATGAAGATGTCTGGGGGAGAACCAGGGAGGGGTCAGAAGGGCCCAGCCTGCCCAGGATGTGGCTCCCTCTGCCTGGGATGACTCAACTGCAAAACATCTCTATTTAGGCAAAACATCCACGTCAGCACTCACAAACCCACTGGGCCTTTTAATTTTCCTTATCTCCAAGAGCTGTTGCAAATCTATAATCCTTCTCTACACACATTAAACACATTATTGTGTGTTTGTTTTTATTTGTGAATGACAAGCACTCATTTTTGTTCTCTGTAAATCCATGTGAGAGTATTAATCTGAGTTGGCAGGACTGAGAATATGCATGAGTATTTCTTGATGTGTTGATAGCTCAGGGGAGAGGCACTAATGTCTTTAGCAGACTGTGGATTCTGTAAACAGGGCCTTTCATCCCCTTAACCCACTCAGCCCTGCACCCTACCCTAATACCAGCTTTCTATCTTCCTGTTGTACCCTCTACAATTACGATGTTTGAAGACGAAAGCTATTGCCTTGTGATTTACTTTGCAGTGGACACAATTCATGCTACAAACAATGTGTAGAAGGTCTGGTGACCATCCTTACTGAACATTTGATCAGTTATGAACTTGAAATATAATCCAACATACTTCTGATGCAGTAAGTCCTCAACTTAAACATAAATATACAGCTCTGGAAAATATCAAGATACCACTGCAAAGTTATCAGTTTCTCTGATTTTGCTATTTAAAGACATATGTTTGAGTAAAATTAACGTTTTTGTTTGACAAAGAAGAAAATCAAATTATATTTGTGCAAAGCCAGATAATAGCTATAAGAGCAATGTTGTTGTTTACCAGCCAAAAGAGGAGGAGGAAGAAATGCTGTTGTTAGGATTTCATTGTGGATAGTGAACTTTAAACCAAACGGCTTGAAGCCATCAGTGTGGAGAAACTTTCACTGGATGGGATCTCCTCCTTGTATCTTGGGGAAACTTCCCTTTTGTTCTTATATTCTAAATAGACTGAAGCTCCAACTCCATGTTTTTCATGAGAAAATACACTAATGATGTTGTATTGTTTGGCTTTATGGATAGCTGTAAAAAGGCAGCTGAAGGCGAGGCTCATTAAGTGGTGCAAAATACCATGTCCTGGAGCTTGGGTGAACTTCAGAGTCAGGACAAAACATGCCTGCAACAACCCACATCACACAATGCAACTATGTAGCCACAAGATGCTTATCACCTTACGTCAGAGGTCGTAAGTGGGGTATTTAAGGAACAAAACTGCACTTCAGGTTTTGAAAGTTTGACAGGATATCAAGTGAACACATTTTTGCATTAGCAGAATCAGTCCGGTATAGCTTCCCATTGACTCATTGGTTTTACTGAAATGTTGCATGTTACCGCCATTGCTGAATCATGGAAGAAAATTTATGACAGCAAAAGCACACACTCCCAAGAGAGTTTTACAGTAAGTACAGGAGAGTTTCCTGAGAAAACCATTTTCTAAAAAGCTTTAAAGTGGAAACTACTATAGGCTTTGATGTAATGTGGGTCTGCAGTGTGAGGAAAAGCACAGTGAGGCTAATATGACTCTTGAAGAGCTGCAATGCACTGCCTTGACCTGAGACTTTGATGGGGCAGGACCAGATAGAGCAGGGACAAGCTTAGGAATCCAAACATCTACCTCAGCTCAGACAGAGTAAAAAAAAAAGGGAGAGTCTTTTGACACATTATAATGAAATGCATTCTCTCAAGAGTGAAGAGACGTTCACATGTTTTTTTTTTTTTAAAGCTGTGGTTAGACCCACCTACAAAGAAATGTTCTTGGCGAGCCAAGTGTTTCCATAAGTCAATTTTAATTTGATATTACCTGACACCTAAATTGAGTGTCACCTAACAAAAACTGTGGCTCTAAACAAAACAGGCAGCATCCTGGCCACATGCATCCACCATGACCACAGCTTCAGAGCAGTGTTAAATATGAGCATTAACAAAAGCATAATTTACAGTGTAAAAGCTAAAAGTAGTTGTAGTAATGAAGCTCTGACCTCACACAGTTGTGCTGTTCCCCTGTCATCTGCTAAATTTAAAATCTGCTCAAATAGAGTGAGGGTGTTTTTTCTTTTAGACCTAGGATGGGGTGTACTTACAGCCTTTGATAACTTGACTTTAAATTCTAAATATTTCTCTATTACATAAAATCCTCCTGATAAAATTAAGAACAAGCAAAGCTAGGTTTTCAAAAAACCTAATTAAATAGCTGGATCCAACTTATATCATTAGCTTGCTTACTAATTTGCTGTATTTTAATCAATAAGTGGCAGTACATGACATCATGTTTTATGGATGCAATGACGATGGTTATAAAACATGACAGTTTGGTTATGTTGAAGAACAAAAACAACTTGGTTAGGTTTAGTTATAAAAAATGTGTTGTGAGATTTAGTAAAAAGATCGTGAGGCTCTTTGCCCCCTTGCTGAGCTCAAAAAGTGCAGCACAGTGAAACAGCTGGAAGAAACTATCCTCAGTGCAAGCACCAATCATGATCATCTTGATTCCAAC
>JAUBNQ010000004.1:4310317-4324038 GCA_032353495.1 Ctenopoma kingsleyae | reverse complement strand
TGTAGTTCAGAAAACGATCAGTCAAAGCAGGATATATATGGATTTATGTCTAACCTCCAAGTCCACTTCAAATAAAGAGCTCAAAGCTTGCTTTTGAGAATCCAGCAACTACAGTCTGCCTCTCATATAATTCTGTTTTTAATGCATCAGTGATGTGGGAATTTCTATTATTACCAGCACGTTTAGCTTCGCCGGGAGGAAGTCTTGAGAGTCATAAGCTTGTAAAGTGTTGCTGTTTACATTCCCAAGTGGAGGACATGTCTGTTTCTTATCCCATAGACCAGAGACATCCTCCCTTTTTTAGTGAACACACACCCAACCAAAATGTACACTCATAAAACAAACCTAAAAAAAAAAAAAGAGTCACAATTGGACTGTGTCAGCCGTGACAGACACTAATTGACTGAAGATATTTCGGTCTCTTTTTGTTTGTCTGTCAGTCTTTCTCTTTCAGTTGTTGATATCTTTTCCCTCTCTGTTTTTTTTTTTTTTGGAATCACAGTCACACCACACTCGGTCCTGATTGGTTTAAACCACGCTGACAGTAGGACATTGGATCATGGTCACTTTAAATGACAATTCTTTCATCCAAGACAGAAATAGAAGGAAAACCAACGATGAGGATGGGTTACAGAGTGATGACAGAGAGGATAAAAAGAGCAGAGACATTACAAAAGAGAGGTGAGAGAACTGGGAAGGAGGGATCTTGAAGGAAAGGGTCACAAAGCAGGGGAAAAGAAAGGAGGGGAGAGTTGAGAAAAGCTTTTGAGAAGAGAAAGAGAAAGGAGGGAGGGAGTGGAGGAAGGGGAAAAACGCGTCAGAAAGAGAAAACGTGGGAGCTGTGAGAACGTGAGGCAGGCGGAGCAGTGAGTGATGCAAAAGGGTGGGATGGAATTTGCTTAAAAGTAGGAGCCAAGGCAAATGCGCAGCTGTCAAGGACTTTTGTTCTCTTTAAAAACATATTTTGGTCGTTGTGCAAGTTGTTTATACACACAAGACAATGGCTGAAAAGTCAGAGCAGAGAAGAAGAACTGAGACAACGGGCGCTAAACAAAGCAAGCGAGATTTCTACAAAACAAAAGGAAAATGAGCAAACAGAAACAGAGAAGCAAAGGAGATCAGTAAATTTGGTTTCACGTGGAACAAGCTACCACTCGGCAAGGCGAAGTCGGGAATATTATGTACCATGTCAAAAGGGAGGAAGCTAAAGAAAAACAAGAACAAAAAAAAGGAAAGGAGGGAATTAATAGTTTTTTTCTGTGCACCATGTATCCCTCACCCTCCCTGTGGACCCAAGGCCTGCGCACATGTCAGCACCAGTGCGCATATGTTTCTACTATTACATGATAGGCTGTTGAGAAAATATAGGAAAACCGTATCTGTGTGTGCATTGGGAGGGGGCAGAGAGAGAAGGAGGTGGAGTAATATTGACAAAACTGCCTTTCCAATAATAGGCTCCACCTTCATCTAGTGTATCTGTGCGACTGAAGTTTTCCAGTCATGCCCATGAGCCCCACACTGTCCCACCTCCTTTCTCCTTACTGCTTTTTCTCTTACTGAACAATGACAACATAAGCTCAGTGTGAGTCAGACGCATTAGCAGCTTCTTCTCTGTTGTTGATGGTGACTCCTGAATTCCACCTGTCTACCTAAAAACTCAGTTAAAGGAATATTTCTCTGTTTTAGACGTTTGAACATTTAGTGAAATGCGACTTTTGTGGTTAATTTCCTGTGTCACTTTGCCATTATGTGGCTGAAAAAATGTACCATGCAATATCGTCGTCTACAACCAAATCTATATACCTGTCATGTAACCTCTCCTCTGTCTTTACACCTTTAAATAAAATGTAATAAATAACCAAATGTTTCCTTAAGTTGAGATAATTCATGTAAGAGACGTGACATCTTTTTGCAAAAGATGATTTGGTAGACAAGACTCTCCTCTTTGGGGGAGCTTTCAAATAGTCTGAGCAGCAATGAGAATTCTCCTGGTAGGTCCCACCCATTGATGAATTGATGGGTTAACTGTTGCTGGATACCTGTTTCCCCCAAGCTGCAGTACACCAACCACTAATCCATACTGAGATACCATATTACGTACTGTAGATTACCACATCTTATGTTATGGTCTTTATGTCAAATCATTAGCAGCAGCTTAACTCTGAATCAGGAATGTACACCTTTAACATCCTTTAAATGTTTGAATACCCCTAAGGCAAAGGAGAGGAAATACTTTGTTACATCCAGTTGTGGCTGATGGGGGCTGTCAAACAAACTGTGTGTGGGACTGAATGTATATGAAAGAGAGAAACTAAACAGACAGAAAGCAAGTGAGAGAGAGAGTGAACATGGAGAAGTTCCAGTGCTAATGAATATATGGTACACTGTAAGCAAGTGTGCAAGTTTAGATATTTGTGCAAAAGTATAAGCACGTGGAGGAATTTTCTATGTCTTCTCTATGTCTGTAGTTTTAAAATGCATGAGCTAAAAGCATATCAAGCATTGTGTGTGTGTGTGTGTGTGTGTGTGTGTGTGTGTGTGTGTACATTTTGGAGAACATAGATAAAGTGACAGACAGTAAAAGGAGAGAGGGGGTTATGTGTGTCCCATGTCAACAGACTTTAAATATAGCTAGTGCTTTGTATATATACTCAGACCAACCTTAAATAAATCCAAGCTGACTCCTCTTTCTCTCCGTGTCTATCTCTGTCCTTCATCAGAGAACCAGCGTGCACAGGTGGCACTCACTCTTATCATATAACTCATACAGTATACACGGCTTGTCTGATTTGTGAGTGTTTCCAGGGATGTTATGGCTGTAGGGTGAAGCTTTATCAGTTAAATATGTTTTTGTGTTTTTGTTGGAGGGGTTAGAGTGTTTGACCATTTGCTGTAGCCGATATCACTTCAAGCAACTGCTATTGCAAAAAGTTAAGTTTTAGTAGAGACATGCTCACTTATCTTAATGTGGTGATAAGTCATGCCAAAAATGACATACTGTAGCTTTCAGAACTATTGATATTTGAAAATGATTCAACACTCATCCAAGCTGGCGTCTTCAGTCTGAGAAACATTGTTCAGGGCATTCTACATTTATTCTCCAGGACGGTTTCATTTTTGAAACACAGATATGCACAAACCCAGAGACACAGAAACCTAAATATTATCTCACCTGATGATTATTCAGGTCAGGTGAGAAACAAAACCACCATGGAGGATACATCTGGAATGCCATGCCAAAGTTTCCTCAGACTAAAGGAGCTACTTGGGTGAGTAGTCAAACATTAATTAACAAGAAAAAAGTCCAATTGCTATAACTCAGCTTCCAGGCAAGTGATCGGTTGGCAGCAGAAGCTGTCGTGTACCAAATTTGAAATATGTATCCCATCCACAGTTCACATTCCTCAGTAGATCAGTACATTAAGTCCTGCATCTCAAAAAGTTCAGTCATAAAAAGCAGACATAATCATAAGGTGATGAAGCAGACAGTACAGACTAACCACAGTACTGTGAGTCAGCCAGCAAGACAGCTGCAGATACAGTCAAGACACACAGTTGTTATTCACAGTGTCCATGTGTTTTTAAAAATCATTTCACTGATCTATACGCCTACACATGTCTTCAAAAGAATGTGATCCATTGTTTCTTTATTCCTACATGATCCATTCATATAAATGGAGTAATGTGAAGATTGTAGAGGCAGACACAGTTACGTTGCTCTTCACTGATGCACGTGCCTTTAAAAAACTGTTTGACTTTAACTTCATATGCGGTCTACAGGTGTGAGAGTGGTATCAGTCTTCTCATCTACCTCTGTAGTAGAACGCAGTTTTTTGTTGTTCTTCTCACATTCCTCAATTGCTCTTTGCATTTTTTCAGTACAGCCTTTGTACGATATTGCAACTGTGTAAAATGAGAGTTTAGCTATGAAAAGAAACATCTTGGCTCTGTATTTGCCATCTGGGGCTACCCATATAACTCAAGTAAAATAAGGGAAAAGCATTGTAATGATCAGTTTCATGCAATGAAAGACACATATCGCCCCTGTATACCATTGTAGCCACTGCCACTCAAGTCGTATAAGGTGTCTCATTCTGATGTGAATTCCATTCTTGAGGAATAAAAATGTAAACTATTTTTTAAAAAAACATCCAAGCCACACACACTACAGCGAAGCACCAAGGGTATTTTGATACCCTACACTGATATATTCACACAAAAGTCAGATTTATGTCCTGAAACCCATTTTCTGAAAACCAGTCAGATATAAAAGTCTCAAGTAAGAGTGCTTATGAGGTTGTGATGCCAAACATATGGCTTTCTATATAAAAAATACTGAACCAGGAGAAAAGAAATAAGCCAGTTGGCAATATCTTTGTAATTCCTTGCTGCTTTTAGTGACACTTTCTTGATGCCTTTATTGATTTTCAGCTAGGCTCGCTCTATCTCCTGCTGTTCCCATCTGCCTCGGCTAAAGGGTTTGGCTTTGCTTTGCTGTTGCTTTCACATTAGAAGAAACTTTGTTGATGGCTATTTCAGGGCATTTGTACACCCTTTCAAATCAGTGGTATTGGAGTGGCAATCGACTCAGCAGTTTGCATTCCCCTGAAGAAAATACCAAAGGATGGCATATCCTGTGGAAGAACTGGACTGTGCTCCCCTGCTAGAGGTCCAGATGGCCACAGAATTAATACCAACCTGTGTTGCAGGTTTCTGGCACTCATGATGACTCGCAGTCTTATTAGCAGACTTTTCATTTTTGGTCCTGTGTCTTTTACAGTTATGTCTGTGTGGCTGTGTTTAGGCAATATGGTGGAGATTGACTCACTTCAAGCTGAGTTCAGTCTAGTATGACCACTGGCCAGAATGCTTCCACAGAAAAATTTCCCAGAACACTATCTTGTCTCATTTGTGGGTCATTTGATGTAAGATGTGTCAATGAACTACATAAAATGTGCAGGCCTGTCTAATACTGCAAGTACGATCTAACAGAATCTTTCCAGGTTTCCATGAAAATGTAATAGATTTTCAAAGTGGTTTCAAACTTTTGGACGCCACTGCACATTGTTTACATGTTCCCTGAATATTCCTCAGAAGTTATTGACGATCATTAAGTGTGCTTACTGAACAATAATAAAAAGGACACTGAGGAAACAACTCAATACAAGTAATGATTAGTGCTTAGGCTCTTTGTCTTTTCAGATTATTCTTGCAAGGGTGGATAGATCATCTACTGCCATAACAGGCTTTAGTTTAATTCGTCTTACTTTCAATACTATCCAGCTCATAAAGAGATATCGATGCAGGTGGCTGTCTGCAGAGCTGTTGGTTGTGAGCATTGCAGGAACACTTCCTGTTATTTGTTCATTTAAAACCCCAAAGCCTAGACTTCATATTGTGGGATAATCACTTACAGAAGTTTTGACTCCTGGGAGGTCAGGTGCAGAGCTTTACTTTGTTGTGCAAGGACATAGCATGTCTGGTAGGACAATCTTAATTTAGAACTTAATTTAGAACAGACTAAGTTGTCCAGTCCCACCTGCACACGCGTCTTAAGGCAATGAGAAAGTTTTAATATTAAGACCAGTGAAATCACAAAAAAACTCACATCTTTTGAAAACTTTGTGGAAATAATGATGTGGTTATTCCTGATAATAAACAGACCCTACTGTGGACAGGAACTAGTTATTATAACTTACTTACATAAGTAAATTATTACCATTATTTACTTTGAAGGAATTACAACCCATCAACTTCAACCCTCTTGCATTGCAGGTTTCCCAAAACGACATCACAACACTAACATAATTTAAGTGATTATGGCAAACCGATTAGCGCCATTTAAACATTTACATTACAGAGAAACCTAAGCTTTAATTTCACCTGGCCAGGCAGCTTAATCATGAGCTGCCAGGCTGAATTGAAATTCGGGAGATAATTCTTTGTAGGTTCATTTTTGTGAGCAGCCCCTTTCACGTGTTCTCACATTTCACACCAGTTGATGCATATTATGAAAATAAAAGTTAGAGTTGCTTTAAGGCCTAAGGTCAGGCAAATAAAAAATCAAACTGTTACAGAAAGGTTACAGTAACAAGGCGTGCACTCATTGCAGGTCTGTGATGGGATGTAAACTTTCTTTCTGGATGAAAGTCTGACTTGATATTCATCCATTTAACACCTTAACCACAAGACCCTTACTGAACTTTCTGTCTAGCTGTATAGTATGAAAGGAGCACTTCCTTCATTTCTTTGTGAAATGTTAGTACTACATGTAATTAATCCTGGGCTGAATTTTAATGCTGATGATTTGTACATAAAAAATCAGCTCCTTCTTCTTCAAGCGACATAGTTCATTTAATGTTCTCAATCTCCTGCAAAGTCAGTTTTTCATTCTGCTGTAATCTGGGTATTTCATATGTGTGATGAAAACATTGGTGAGGGGTGTTTCTCAGCTGGTTTCAGTCTGGACCAGTTGGAGGTAGCGGTGAGGAAAAGCATGTCAGCAAAACGTGCCATATTAGACTCAGTGACCTCCTCCCTTCATGCCATACTGTCAATGTAATGAAGCTCATTCAGTTACCAGCTAATTCCATTGAGGTGTGCCAAGGAGAGCTTGCGGCACTGATTTGGGCCAGAAAAAAAGACTTGTCTATCTATCTGTCCGTCCATCTGTGCTGTAGTTCTAATCCTATATAGTGTTTTTTGTATCTTTTGACTGACTCATTCACATTTCTTTTTAATTCTTAGACACTACACATTTGATCCAATCTATCATTCATTTTGACTGTATTCCAAATGGTCCTTTATATTAAATAATTTATCGTTTCTCCAAAACTCAGCTCTCTACTGTCTTCTGACATCCCATTAAACCCCCTCTGCTGTGTGCCTGAAAGGCACAGACACCAAACTACAACAAAAGAGACCACAGAATATGTTAAGTCATCTTGTTTAATTCACTTAGGTCATTATTTCTACCCCTTTTCTTCCTCAAAGTGCATGTTACAGGCACACATTTGCCTGACACAGTAGGCTTTTTAACGACTTTCTGGATGTACATTTTTCTCAGTGGGTTGTATGGTTTAATAACTGCCAGCAGCTCCCAGTTGAGAAGACAAACATTCATGCTCCCTTCAATCCCTCCATCATCCCCCCCCCCGGCCTCCCACCCTTCTTGTAATTTTCAGAAGATTCTGGAAAGTGCTACCTCACCCTTTCTATAAACCCCCATTTAAAAAGGGCAAAACTTTATGTGTGACTGAAATGTTTCCACTGCTGCTAAAACTAGTTCAGTTGACCCAGTTCAGTTGTTCAACTACAGTACAATACCAAATTTCTTTATTTTTCTATGTATTTGGTAGAGTCATTATCATGACTTCTTTTTTTTTTCTTTTGAGGGGAAGTGGTTGATTTTAAAATTACTGGCATCACAAGCGATCAAACCTAAAGTCCAGGGCAGCCAGATAGGAGGTGAAGTACTCACATAATCTCAACTCAAGTAATCACTGCCTCTTTCACACAGATGTGACATCTGGGAAAAGAAATCAGTGAAATGAATATGAATGAAAGGGGAAAAAAAGAAAATGCAGTGCAATGGGCACAGAGACTATAAACCCGGAGATGATGGCCTAAAAACTGAAGATCTGGTGTAAGCCTCATCAGAGCCCTGCACACATGTCCTGAGAGTGAAGCACGCATCACTAACTCACACTTCAAAGACCAGAATTCAGGCAGGCCAGGAACAGTCTAGACACGCTCTTCCCATCACATCATCCAGTCCCCTCTGCTCATTTTGTTAAGTTAATTTTTTCCACCAATGTGTCCAACTTTAGACTAATCTCAATTATAAGTATGTGCTCTCTTTATGCTCACACGCCTGAACTGGTGAATAAATAAGACTCAGCAGCCAGAATGCCATTAATTTTACAGGTATTTAGTCATAAACCAAAGCACCGGACAAACTGAAATGTTGACCTTTTTAAGTTTCCTAGCCTGAGGGGATAAATAAATGTCTGTAACAAACTTCATGGAAACTCAAGTCATCTTTTGTCAATATATTTCACTCAAACCGTAATGGAAATGTCAGAGGAGATACATAGTCTAGGGATGATACATGTACTAAACTGTGTGGAAATTTGCATAGCAATAGGTAGTAAGATATTTCACAAGATGATTTAAACTTGTTCTTTTTCTAGCACTAGGGGTTCACCAAAATGATTGTGATTCATCCCCTCTTGACTAACAATATTTGCATTAGAACTTGTGCCAATCCTGCACACAGATATAGCCATATTTTGCTGAATAAGTCCAAATTTTATGCATACCTTATCATTCTATCCTTAATATTCAAAAAAAGGAAACCTAATAGAGAGAAAAAAGGAGATATTTGGAACGAAATGTACTGTACACAGAGTGGATGAATTGCTGAGTAGTGGGAAAGTCCCCTCTCACTTAATTTCCTCCTCCTCTCTCTCTCACTCCCCAGTGGTTCCACGTCAGGGACCAGGTCTGAATGGCAATACTGGATTGAATCAAGGTTAGACACTGAGCAGACAGTAGGTAGAATCTTCCACTGAACACCACAGACGTGTTTTTTGTCTGGATTCTGTGCCCATTAATGCTGTATTTCAACAGCTACAGTTTATGTCTCGTTTATGGAGTAAATTACTTAATTTTGAGTCAGTCTGTTATAGTGTGGAGTTATATTAGAGGAAAATCTTCACAGGCCTTTTTTTGTTCATTCAGAGTTTTGTGGTGTGGGTGTGTGAGCGTGTCATCGGCCACATGAAACACCCATCACAGTGGAATTTATGACATATGCTTTAACCCTGGTACTAATCTTTCTTATGAACATCATGACCTGTGGGTGTTCGCATATTTTAGACATAATTTGTGATTGAACAAAAATACCAAAACTGTTTTAAACCATATGGGCTTTCCCACTGAACAACGTCCATCTTTACCAAATTCATCCCCTTACGACCCCCCCAAACTCTCCACCTCCTTCTGACTGCTATTCACTCCACCTTCTTTCCACTGAAAAATACCCTCCTCCCATTCTCTTTTTCCAACTGCATTCATCAGCAGACATCTGGATTTCAAATGTAGACCACTACATGGTAACAACGCCAGCTTTTATGATCTTACAGAGAGAAGTGGTAAGCAGCAGCCATAAAATGATAGTCATCCAAGGAGTGACATTGCTGTGCCATGGGTGTGATGAATAGGCAAATTGTGGCCCCATGTTCTTTTCACCTAAGCTTTGATGCAAATGTTCATTTTCAAATACACTACAGGATTAAATTCAAAACAAAAAATCACCACCATTCCATAAGTTCAGTTTCCAGACGGTGTGTTTATCGAGACCAACGAGCACTTCGGCACGGGTTGCAGATTTTCCACAGGAGTGATGCCAGACCTCAATGACATGTTTGTGATGAATCGTATTAGATGGAAAGTGTATTAAACAGGACTGAGCAGGGAGATTACCAGTAAAATGAGGAGCGATGGAACAGTTGTGCTCGTATATGCATTGTAAATGTGTGTGTGGTTGTGTGGTTGTGTGCGTCCCACAATTCACAGCGGAACAGGGATGCTTGTATAAACATGCATCATCCCCAGAAATCCATTACTTTTTCTATGTAAAGCCTTCAAGTAAAGAAGGGGGAGGGAATGAATCAAATCTGTTTAGTTCAGGTCCCCCTGCCAGCATGGAACTTCACCTGGCTGTTAATGCGTCTCTTTAATATGTTCATCCATGCATACAATAAACACTGGATTTTCTTAGTCAGCAGAGTGAAGGGCTGAGGTGAGAAGGGTTCATCCCTTAGGGTTAAAACACTACTGGTAAATAGTTTAAATATCTGAGACAGATGCTCCAGGAATTCAGATAGACTCATCAAATGCAGGGTGATAAAACCATTTTACATGGCTTACATGGGTCTTTTTTGTGTATTATATGTGTGTGAGTACATGTGCTGCAGATATAAGATGGGATTAAGCTGAGGGAAGTCTAATGTCCAACAGTTCTTTGACCTTTTGGATTAAACTGAACTGTTGAAGCTTACAGTATGATTAAAGGTATAAGTCCTGTGTAGTGGAGTCATTTTCATAAACATTTCTTCTGGCAACAAAGATGAGAGAAAGCGTGTCTCGTTTCTAAGAGTTGTGTCTGTTTTGTATGTTCTGAGACTGAATCCAAACCCTCAGATGGGCCATCTTAGTCAGGGAGGTAACTGAGCCAATGGCATCATGACCAGTTGAGGAAAATTAATGACCAGGCTGCTTGACTCAGCACATCTAACTGTTTCCAGCATTTCCTGAATATCTCACAATGTTTTATACATAGAAGGTCTCATGAAACTCAGACTAAAAGGTTAAACTCCAAAAAGAGAGGTTTGGAATGACAAGACTGACTGAGCTACAGCCAAGCTAATCACTCTGTGAGGCCGTACTTAGCATTTAGTTGAAATGATCATATTTGTTAATTGACATTAATTAATTAATGAATTAATTAATAAGCTGAAAGAAGTAGTAACTTGTATAAAGTTGACAAGATGACACTACCTTCAATACAGCCATGTCATTAGTGGGGCTAAAAAGCTTCAGCTCGTGTCTCAAAAAGTGCCAAATACACCAATGTTTTCCCTCAAAATTTTGCATTTTTGAGGGTTTCTAACTGCTTTGGGTTTATCATCTGGCAAGCCATCAGAGAGATGAAGATCCAAAATTCATCAAAGCTACAGCAAACTAACAAAAACTGCGATATAATAAATAGATTTAATCCTCATTTTGGGACAACCCCTTTCTACCCCCAGTGTTTCAGCCTCACCACTTCAGACATGTGATGTGGGCATTTAGCTCTAAATGGAGCCACACCCACCCTGACTCCAGCCGCCCAGTGCTCTATCTCCACTGTTAAAACTCAATTTCCACCGTTGAGTCTCTGATTAGCATATTCTGCTGCCTCCTAATTATTAAAGCCTGTATATGATGTTTAATTTATGACATCAGCCCTCCAAAGAGTACAAAAAAAAGTAGTGTGGAACAGAGAACAGCGAGGCCAATGGGAGCCAAGAACAGGGGCTGCATGCCACATGTGAGTCTTAGGTAGTGTGCTTCACTGGTTGGCCTGCAGAAACGAGTGTACAGTCAGGTCGCGGCAAGGAGCAATACAAGCTGTTTCTCAGCTGCTGACAGAGTCACTGAGGTCATTCAAATACATACAAAGGATGAAAAAGTAACACTTACCTCCAATATAAATGGTTCCAGGTTGTCCCAGAACACATGACATCAACAGATTTGATATCCTTCAAGGAATGGAAACTCTTTTTTTATATTATTTTTATTATTATACATTGTTCATGTTTGTCATGCACATACAATGCAAGTGTCCATCTCACATGGGCTTATAAAACACTGAATGCTCTGTGACAGTGGTGAAAGAATACTTTCCAGCCAAGAACATATCTTACATGAACCCAGCAAACTAAGAACTTTCTCTTCACTCTCAAATTCTACAAATCTAGTTGGACATTGGAAAAGACTGACTTCCAAAAACACCACTCTTTTGTACCAGACGAAATCTGTAGATATAAAGGGTATTCCACTAAAATCTGTAGTCTTAAGGACTGTGCTTGTTTTATTATTAATGCTTTGTAGAACAGGGATAATGTGCAGTCACTAGTCTGCATAACTACAGCAAATAGATTCAAAAGCTTAGAAAAAACTATAACAATATCCAGAGTTAAACTGACTCCAAAACGTAGCAGATGCTCATTGAACTCCTCCTTTTTCATTTTGGTTTTCATGTTAACATGTTGTTTCAGCAACTGAACACAACAGCTGTGTCCACACCTCATAATCATGTGCCAGAGTGTTTGGCAGCTTTGTATCCTCCACTCACCATGCACAGCTCATCATTCAAGCAGGTAAACCTCTTTATTCATACTGCTGCATCACTTGTTAAATATAATCTTAAATATAAACCAGTGGGTTTCTGCTCTTGATAGTCACATCTAGTGTTTGCCAGTGTCTGGAAGATAATCTGAGTTTCCCTCACCTGATGTGTCACTAAACTGTGTTGCTGTGAACTGACCAGGTCGTCACTGTGTTGCTGGTCAAAACACACACAAGCGCTCTCGTTAAAGAGTTAATACTGAGAAACAGTTATTGTTTTGCTCACATACAAACTGTGTCAGGTATGAGCATTTTATTCATTGCGTCCACCTCCCAATGTAAGATTCAACACTGCTAGCACTGACTAGTGACAAATTGGTTAACATAATTATTAATTGTTGGTTGATTATTATTTTAATACAATTTTCCTACATGTAATAATTTATTGATAGCAATCTGCAAATAATAAAACATGTGGAGCAAACATTTTGCTCTAGTTTAAACAATTATAATTTTTTACTTGTTTAGACAATGAGCAGACACTTTGTGTTTTATGCCCATTTTTCTCTCCATTTTGTTTGGAAGCATTTTGTGTCACGAGGGGACTTAATTCACTGTAATCTGTGAATTGTAAACTGTTTACTCTGCCTTTCTGCAGCAGGACTTTTGTATGGCTATGCAGCCACATCAAATTGTGGTGAAAATAATTTTTATCCAAGGTTTCAAAACAAATAAAAATATGCTAAACACAAAATCCTGAAACTGTTCTTGCAGAAACTTTGTTGTTGTAGGTTATAGCTGCTCAAAGTAGCTGCCAGAGGGAAAATGCACAAATGAAGCAAATTCACTCTCATCTTTAGAAAATTCACTGTTACTTTAGTAAATCTTAGAGTGCTCTTGAACACACCACATAATTTTTAAATCATTCCCAGCCTGCAACTTTTTTACCACAAAATGATGATGGAACACGTAGAGAAATAAAAATGTTCACCTCCATGTGATAATTTGAGTAGCATAGGTAAATAGATTAAATTCAAAAGGACCATAAAATGGCTGTGTACATTTTCTCCACAGGGATTACACTACAGACACAAGGGAGAGGTGTTCCTCCAGAGCACAAACCTCCAGGCCACGGGACCCCTGCCAGTGGAGGATTTGCACTTCATTGATAACTGGCAGCTGGTGAGTTTGTGACTACGTGTCAAGTGTGTAAGTATGTATGTGTGGAGCAGAGATGAGTGTGTGTTTGTGTTCATTAAGAGAGTGTGAGACTGCGTGTGTGTGTGTGTGTGCATGTCAGATTGTGTGTAGTCATACTTTTATGGTCTCGTCTGATGTATTACTCCTTTGCGAGCAGCTGCTGAACACTTTCACGTGTGCAAGTATTACAGTATGTACTCAGGATAATATTTATATGACCTCAGTTCCAACTAGAGGCCAATGGAAAATTTTGGTGTACTGATCTTGTGTACTGATATCATATTCAAAACAAACACCATGGGTTGTACTGTGTGAGTTTATAATGTTGTTAAATTATATAGTAACATAAATCTGTGAAATGGGCTTGTTGTTCGTTTGAATTTACAGGCTATAGCTGACGAAAGCGTCTAAGATGGTTGGTTTGTTGACTTCACGACGCACAATAGTCTCTCAATTTAGTTAACTGGTACAGCATTTTACACAAACTCAATATTATACTATACTGATGGATCCACTGAAGTGCAACAGCTTTGATTTCATTCACAAAACAATATACAGTGGGGCAAAAAAGTATTTAGTCAGCCACCAATTGTGCAAGTTCTCCCACTTAAAAAGATGAGAGAGGC
>JAUBNQ010000004.1:4293779-4310217 GCA_032353495.1 Ctenopoma kingsleyae | reverse complement strand
ATTTTCTGGATTTTTTTTTCTCATTTTGTCTCTCATAGTTGAGGTATACCTATGATGAAAATTACAGGCCTCTCTCAACTTTTTAAGTGGGAGAACTTGCACAATTGGTGGCTGACTAAATACTTTTTTGCCCCACTGTAGGTCCAAAATAAATAGAGGCTTAGAGGAAAGGAAATATGCAAGAAATAATAATAATTTTGTTGAAAGTTAAAACTTACTTCATGTTAATTCTGATAATATCTGCTTGTTTTCTTGGAACAACCACAACAATGACAAGATAATGACGCAACAAAGAACTGACCACAGGTGCCATTTTGTGGAGAGTTGTCAAAAAGGACGTTTAATTCATTACACGAGTTGCCAAGTTGTCTTTTTCATTTAAGAAAAACCTCAAATTACTCCAAAATTGCAGTTCTACAGGGCGTAAAACCTTGAACTGTGTGGGTCACCCACACAATGGCTGACAGCTTGTTTCAGAGACAGCAGGCCCCATAAAAGATGACCCTGACCCTTAGCTGTTTCTTTTGAACGCCGGAACATTTTCTATGTACTGCAAGCAGAGAATGTGGAGGCCTCATAAAAAGCAAATGCACTAATGATATATTGAGATGCCATGTTGTGTAATGCCTCAGAAGTTACAAGCCATACTTTGTAATCAACATATGTGTTTATAGGAAGCCAGAGGAGAGAGGCCCTGGTGGACAAAGTTCATCAGGCTACTTTGTAATCTCGCAATATATAAAAATGTCAAGGTCACTTTCAGAGGCTGGTGTGAATTTATGACTTGTAATAATCTAGGACAAATTCAGCTGGGATTGGCTCCAGACCACCTCAGTGAAAACAAGAAGTGTTAAAGCTAATGGATGGATGAAATGAATCCTTATTGGCATATACATTTGTAGATATCTGACAAAATCATTTTCAACTTTGTATTTGTTAATTTGCAATGGGTGAGAGAAGTAGTTAGTGTTATAGTCATCTGAATTTATCCTAGACTTGTAAAGTTGTGCATTATCAACATATTAGTTACAGAGTAGTCAGTCGAAGTTGCTGTTTCTACAGTTACAATGGCAACATTTACATGCTGATGCTTTTTAGGCTTAATATTTGCACAAACTAAAGTGTGGACCAAATGAACCAATGTTAGCAAAGTTCATCTTGAAGCGTACATAAATATATGTACTATATTGCAATGACAAGTCATGACATCATTGCATTTCAAGACATCATATCATCTGAACATCATATATCAGCCTCATGGTGGTGATACAGAAATCAGTGAATCACCAGAATAAGTATCATTTTTGTGCACTCTGTGTAATAATAACAGATTCACCAGAAGAAAAAGGGATCACCAATCATTTGGATTCATCCTTTGGAACAATAAATGTGTGTTAAACATTTCATAGCAATCCATCCAATACCTGCTGTGATAATTGAGTCTGGACCAAAGTGGTGAACCCACTGAGTGACCAGTATCAGTATCAACAGAGCTGCAAATATAATCAAGCTAGCAAGATAAACTGCAGTGAAACGAGGTCTAATACAGACTTCATTCATCACGATGATTGCAAGTTGTTACTTTGATCTGATGAGTTTCAGTTAAGTTTTGCGCTCTGATGAAAGATTACAGGTCACAGACATTAAAAGATGCCTTGATTGAGCTGCCAGGCCACAAGGCGTGTGACTGGAATAAAATGTTCAGCTAGTCAAACTTTTTCAGGATTCTCCTGGGCTGACTCTGGCCTCTCTTAAATTTGCATTTGTTTGCATAATTACCATATTATTGCACCTGTGGAGAACTCCTGTTAAATAACTCAAGACATTTCTCATTACATGCATATACTGTAGTAACTTGCTTGGGCAGTGTCACTCCTCAGATCTTTGCAATTATGTGACGGGTTGCCTTTAGCAGTGAGAGAGAACATAACAAATGGTCTTGTTAAAACACATGGTTATGCAGCCTTCCATAATTACAGCTACCACTACAAACAGCCGACAGGGCGGAGCTGGGCTCTCAGAGGTGGGGAAGGAGACATGGTTAGTTAATTCCTTAGACGACAGGCGACAACTTTGGTGCTTTTGTTCTTGCTGCTTTTGTTGACAGATTTAATTTGAGGGAGTGTTTAGAGTCTTCACTGGAACACTCTGCAGACAATATATTTACAAAAAAGAAAAAGAAAAGCTTTACTTTTAAAATGCACTTTGGATGGTTAAATGTGCTTTTTGTTATTTAGGGAAACCTTTGCCATTTAAATGTGAGACTGTGACTCCTCACAGTGCTATAACAAGCATAATTTACTCAGCCAAAAAATAATGTACTTCACAGCAGTGCGTCCATGATGCTTGGCAAGTGTCAACTAATTAACATCTATATTAAGGCAAGTGCATTAACTCTAAGTGCAATTTGTTTAAGTGTTCCCTTGAAGAAAACATGTATAAACTTGCTCTTTTCTCTTGAAAATTGTCTTCTTCAAATGTTTTGGCAACTCTATCACTTCTCTTGTTCAACAGTCTTCATGCACTCCACGTGTCAGTGCTTAAGGCTTTATTTACGTACTTCAACGCTATCCCATTTTTACTTTTACTGAAACATCAAACAAAACCTGATAGAGCTCAGCAAAGTAGTAAGTCACTAGATGTTGACACAATGATCATTACTGAAACACATTTAATTTGTAGAGTGGTGGGAAAAAAGCTATTAGGATATGTTATCATTGTGTGATTATCATTTTGGACAAATGTGCCTGTCAAGTGACTACATGGTAATATAAACTTCAAATGCTATAAATCTTATTTCACTAATTTATTCAAACATAAGCACTCCATAAAGAAACTGTGTCATTTGTAAAAATCCATATCCAAATACGGGTGCGGCACTAGACTAGAAGTAGGAGTTTCAGAAAGTGATGGAGGATTTTATATAATTCCAATAGGTAATAGGCACGTCCTTCACACTCAGAAACTGGTGATGATAGAATGACTTCTTAGGATCTAACACTTTCGAAGAGTGTGAGTGGATGTTCTTCATTTCTTCAATAGCACAAGTTGGATCAAGCTCAGTGTTATTAAAACAGGAAGACGGTTGCAATCCTACTCAACTCAAGCGTTGTGGAGAGCACTGTACATGCGTTTGCCACATGGGCTGTACACTTAACTCCTCGTTGCCCTCTGGAACCTTTTGAGGATCTCAGCAACAGTTTACTAAAGTAACTATGGTAATGCCCCCTGATACAACTGAACTTAGTGTTCAGCATATTTACACACGTCATATAAAGTCATGCACACATTGTTGTCTCATTGTGTTTAATTTAATTAATGCCTATTGATTCACTGATAGCTTTTGGTCTTATTCTCTATAAAAAGCAGAAATCTGTGGATGCAAATCTTTTCTAATGCAACATGTCAAAGAAGATACAGCATGAGGTGAAGCTGGGAGCATGAGCAGACAAGTGCGACTCACTCACTAAACACCCGTGTGTTTTTCCTCTCTGACAAGAGACAACATTTTGTCATCATTCCAAGTGTATATGTACTCTTAAGACTTTTTCTTTCTTCCTAGACTTAACAATCTTGTCTGTTAATGCTGCAAAATTTCCCCTCACATAAAATCTGGCACTGGATGGGATGGAATGGAAAATATAGTGTCCTGCCACGGTGAATCATGCCAAACCTGCCTTTACAGTGCATCTGACAACACCTGTGTGCATAAGACAGAAAAGGCACTGGGTTCATTTAGTGTCAGGTTAGGTTATGCTGCTTTCTTTAAGATTTTTGTTAAGGGTTTTACAACAGCTTGTTCTTCATGATAATCTGATAAAGAAGGCAACACTACAAACTGGAAAATAATCTGACATTTGCCCTGGGGTCACTGAACATTTGCCTTTCAGATGGCTGTCTAAATTAATTACCCTTTGATTATGATTTGAAATTATAAAACTGTCTTTCTTTTTTTTTCTTAAGGAGAAAGTCAGTTTCTAGGTTTCCCCCTTGTTGCTTGTGCTCTTACCTCCTTTGTATCAGAGGTACAGTCCCGATCAAAAGTTTAAGACCACTTGACAAATGGCAAAAAATCATATGTTGCATGGTTGGATCTTAACAAGGTTCCAAGTAGAGCTTCAACATGCTACAAGAAGAAATGGGAGTGAGACAAAACATTTCTTTGAGCATGCAATTTATTGAAAACAATGCTTAAACTGAAACAGGCTGTTTTACAGCTGATCAAAAGTTTAGGACCACACCTCCAAAAAAACCCGTAAACCGCCCAAAACAGAAATCAAAGTTCCAAACATGAACTCAGTAATGAGTAGCTCCTCCGTTATTGTTGATCACTTTTTTTTAATTGCCATTTGTCAAGTGGTCTTAAACTTTTGATCTGGACTGTATCTGTAACATACACTACAAATACACAATCAATTTTTATTCCCAAATTCTTTATCTGCAGTACAACATCCTATTTTGACTAAAATCTAATCTGTTTTCAGAGCTTCCAGGAGTTGTTGTGCCAGGATTCATGATTTATCTGGTCTTTTGTTGTGCTGTATTTGAAATCCCATTCCTTTTCTGGCTCCTAAAGAAACTATCATTAAAGTGAAACCACAGACATCACATCTCTGTCACAGGTCTGTGAAAAATTATTGGTTGCTTAGGAAATGCTTGAAAAGATCCAAAATGAAAGTTTAAAAAAGTGTAATTCAAGCTGAATTACACTTTGGCACAAAGTTTATGAGCTCCTGACACTTGAGGTGCTTTGATTTACAGGGAACCTGAGGAGGAAGCCGTGCAGATGTGAGTTCCTGTGTATTCTTGTCTTTAAAGTTATGCCCATGAAGATTTCCTCCTAAAACCCTCTATGTAGCCTCTTGGATGCAGCCTACTGTCGCAATTAAAAAGAGATCTATTCAAATGTTCAAAATATTTTATAAAGCTAAAACATAATTTAGTTAGTAAATTAGTTAGATAGATTAGATATAACAGGATAGTTAGATCCCGTGCAACTTCAGTGCACAGGTTTTTAACAGTAGCCTATGTGAGGCTGTATATGAAGCATATTAATGGAACTTTCAAATTATGATATGAGATAGTGAATATACTGGACAAAGGATGTTGAGTCTGGAGCTGCCAAGCAGGAGGAAAATAGGAAGACCTCAGAGGAGGTTCATGGATGTAGTGAAAGAGGACATGCAGGTGTGCATGGTGCATGGTGTGACAGAGCAGGATGCTATAGGGTGAGATGGAGGCAGATGATCCGCTGTGGCGACCCCTAAAGGGAACAGCTGAAAGAAGAAGAAGAAGAAGAAGAAGAAGAAGCACCATTGCCAAATTATATATTAACGCTTAATGTTTGTAACATTTTCTGTTACTAGATAACATTGCTGAAAAGTTAAAAACGTGATTCTCATGCAAGTTTTGGAATTATAGAAGCATTTGTGGACATTTGTGTATGTTTCGTGTGGGGTGAGGAAGATAGTGTAAATTACAAACAAAAGTGATAGTCACAATGTTTTCACGTGAGCTGCTGACCACTGCTGATGCCATGAGCTAGTAACCTACTAGTTTGACCTTGTGAGTGGATCAAACTACAAAAACAAACTTTTCATTGTATTTAGAACACTGACAGCTCAAAAACCTTTGCACTAACCTAAAAGATGTTTTGTGGTCATCTTTGTTGCATCATTATCAAAAGGCATTTTAATCAGCTGTCAATAATATACTGTATCTATATTAAAATGGTCTTAAAATAAAGATAGATTAACTCCTCCTATGTAATTCTGATTTTAAAAAAAGATTTTATTTAGCTCTCCTTCCGGGCAGCATGTCCGGTCCTGTCAAAATGCTTAACTTTAAATAACAGCTGCGGCAGCTATTTGCCACAAAATTCGTTCTCCTCGTTGCTACTTTTTTTTCTTTCGGAAGTCTATAAACAACAGCATGTTTCAAGTCAGACATAGCGTCATAACAGTAACAGTATGAGACATAAAATGAACAAGATACAATTTTAAGTATGTTATATAGCATTTTTTTAAAAATAAAAATATAAATGTGATAGCTAGAAGCAATCCAGAGGGTCCGATATGGCATCTGTGTGCACAGTATATCTATGACAGTAGTTGTATGAGTGCTTACATTAGCCCATAGATACTTTGCTGTTTTTTTTCTAAGTAATTCTCAAGTATCTGTATTTTTCAACTACTGCTAGTTACTTTTCTGATCATTTACTTTAAAAGAAACATAGGTTAATACTATACAATACACATTTATAAAAAAATGAATGCTATAGTCTTTTTTGTTGTGAACCTTTATGAAAAAGCAGCATCCAATTTGCACATCTTGACATGATTCGGATGGTTAGCGGTTCAACCAAAGAGACATTTACTGCATAAACTTTTCATGTGGTTTTATTGAAATTACTTTTTAAAAATCCAGTATAAGAAATAAAATTAGAGACATGGCGTGCACACTAATTTCTGATTACTGAGTGTCCAAAGTCTCACAACCACTGAGCATCCATATTCAAACTCATCTTTCCCACCTAGTTTCAGACGTGACCACAGCCACTATGCTATCTGCTTAAATCCTTTTAAAAAACTTTTATTGGGCAATTAATGGAAGTCTTCCCCCCAATGGAGCTGCCACATGACAGCTTATAAAAGACAGCTGCCATGGTTATTTTTGAGAAAAACAGCAACAAATGCTGTTGTCTGAAGCTCACTCCAAAAACGTGTCTCTGAAAAATGTGTAGGTAAATATACAAAATCCTTTCTGTAATTAGGTCACGTACTGTATGAGCTGCTTTTTCACTGGTTTAGATTTTTGATGTGAGCATTTAATAGTATACTAGGTTCTTCTGAGGCAGAAAATGCAGTTTATTGATAAGAAGTACTAGATAAGACTGAACAAGAGTCATGCTCATGCTCAGCTTTAAGTTTTTTTCAAGTTTTGCCCAGAGATCCATATTGAGGTCATGTGCTGATATTAAAAGTAATCTGCTTTGTGGCGATTTGATTAAACATATTTACAGTCCCCTCCAAAAGTATTAGAACAGCAAGGTCAGTTAATTTGTGTTTTCTGTAACTTTTCAGACACATGTGTTTAAGATTACAGATAAATATGAACTGAATGTTCCAAATTTCAGCTGTTAATTCTCAGATTAAACAACACAGAACATAGCACCGTCTTCATCAGATCACCCAAATTACACGCTCTATATAACTACTCTTTGTTTTAGCCTTGGGTTTTAAAAAGGATCAATCAACATGAAGAGAACTTTTTATGGGATAACATGTCATTCTGAATCAGAATATCAGTCAGAGGCATTGCACAAGCTTTGGCGTAGGTATGGCAATTTGAAATGTCCGTAAAAAGAAAGAAACCACTGGTGTACTCAGCAGCGCAAAGAAAAGACAATGAAAACAACTAAGTGCTGATGACAGAGGGTGTGACGAAAAACCCCAGAACAAATTTCAGTGACATAACCAACAACCTCCACAGAGCAGAGGTAAGGTAAAGCAGAAATATAGAGGCAATTCTAGCAATATAGCCAATTTGTAAAGCACAGATGAGCACAGTCACCTAATATAAAAAAACACTTAAAACTCTTTTTCCACACAGTGCCACAAGATTATAGTAGATAATGGATTTTACAGTCTCATAAGATTTTTTTCAGTTAACCTGTTAATGGAAATCAGTTGACATGGAGTGAACTTGGAGCTTTGCAAAGGAAATAATAAAATGTCATGTCTCTGGTGATCATTTGTCTCAGTAGCACTTTGCTTTTCCCGCTCTGACTCTCGCCTCTGGAAATAGCGGACTCCATCTAAAAGAATTCAGAGCGCAACAACTGTAGGCGTGAAACTTTCCCTCAACTTTTCGTCCCACCCCCGGCCAATAACAGGGTTGGCTCTAATATATGGACTCCTCTGATTTGCCTCAGTCTCCTATCCGCAGAGTGAGTGACAGCCTGGGGGGGGAAAGACTTTTTTTGTGTTGGCTAGAAGGGGGCTCTACGTGACGGCTGCAAGAGGGGGCGACACTTCTGAGCGGAGGCGCAGCGGTGCAGGGCAGTTCAGAAGAGCAGAGAGGAGAGAAGTGCGGGAGAGACGGAGTCCGTCCGTCAACTAGCTGGAGTAACCCACACTAACAAACCCTTATGGCTGCTTGAGAAATACCGAAACACCCCCCCTTCCCCTTTTTCTCTCTTTCTCTGGGACTTTTGGCTTTTATTGTCCTGAGTTGTTGCAAGTCTAATTAGTTGCTTCAAGTTGAAAAGTGAATCCACTCACCGTGGACGTCTCTGGCGGTCATGGATACCCATATAAGATGGAAAGTTAAACGGAGGATAAGGGACGCCGAAATCACTTTAGCAGTGATTCTGCTTTTTGTCACAACGCAAGCAAGTTCAGGTAAGACGCAGCTGTGGGATTTGTGGACACACTTTGGAGCTGCGCTTCACGCAAGTTTTTTTTTTTTCTCTTTGGTTATGGTGGACCACGATGTCCGCACATCCTCCTAAACTCATCTTTGTGTCTTTTCTTTATTATCTTTTCAGCCTGGTTCCTCTGAAACTCACTTGTCAGAATATCAAAAATGTGCGAAACTGCATAGACTGTGTAGTCTGTGATCTGTGATGTGGATAGTCTGTGGAGAAACTGCAGTGGAGTTCTGCAAACATTTTTTTTTCCCACTTCAAAAACATCCACCAGCTGATGTGGGCCTGCATATTATATTAAATGTATTAAAAGCTTGTTGTTAAGCTTGCATAACATATTGAAAGGATGTAATGTCTTTCACTGAATAACACATGTAATGTATTTTTAAAATGCCACTTTCAGGAGATATGCAGTTTTGTTTAGCTTTTCACAACAGTTAAAAGGGCTTTTCTGCACTTTTTCCCGTTCTTTTTTTAACTGATTAGAGAGATGAGCATAATTTTCATAAGAGGGAGGGCTTCTCTAAAGTGGCAGGGTGGAGCCGCTTTTACTCCCAACACCAAGGCACACATCTTCTAAAGCACTGGGCCATTTTCAGAGGTTTAAACAACCACATATTTAACCAGTTGCAGTCTAGAAATTACCCCCATGCTTCTCAATAACAGTTATATCACTCAAAGTCTGGAAATAACAATGGAAATGTTTGGTATTTGCAACCTAAATATCTTTTAAATGGAAGAAAAAAAAAAGCTTTTTAGACACTGCTGTGTTCCCCAGGTGCTCAGGGGACATGCAGTATGGTGGCAGTGGGGCTGTGGTATGGCCTACATGTATTATTAGCACCTTAAAACTGCCTCCCATGGTTGGTGGTCTAGTGTCTGCTGCGAGGCTCTGACACAGGAGTTTGAGGTGAACAGGTGTCTTCTTGTGTCTACTTAGGACGGTGTTCAAGATTGTGCTGATGGTGTGAATCTGATGCAGTTGCCTGCAGCCAGATGCTAAATATAAAACTCATTTCACTGCAGAAAATTAGAAATAATAATGATGAAACACAGATGCATGTGAAGTGGCTTTAAAGGCTCATATAGGTTATACTGTTAAACATATAAAGGATTTACGGCAGTGTGTTTATTTTGATGTTGCCTATTAACGCTGGATCAGATCTGGAACAGTTGGATCCAGATCTGGGTTCTGGGTCGTTTTTGATGACAGAGGAGGAGTTGGACTGACGTTTTGGTGAAACGTTAGAGAGCATGAGCCTGAATTGTATTTGATGCTGCAGGCTGGTTTTAATCATCCCTTAAAACCAACAGAGACCAACCAGAGTCTTGTAAGAGATCCTCAACAGTACTGGTACACTTCCTGAAACTTGACACTTGACACATGCTCAGTGGGAAATACTTGATCACTGAGTGCTAGCGACATCCCAACTACATAACAAGTTTTATGTTAACTTATTATCTTGTTCTTCAAGTTATGTGAAGTGAATTTATATTTACTTAAGCGTTCAATTATTGCATTAGATTAAATGATTATGCTTGTCTAATAAAGTGAAATTATTTAGTTTGTCCTGTTGGAAAATCTAATCACAACACTGTTCCCTCTCCTTTCCCCTCCTTCAGTCAAATTAAAACACACCAGAATCACTCCTTCACTGATGGAGTGTCTTTAGCTGGCTCCATATAGGGGCAGTGTTTCATCTTGACTGGAGTAGGTGCTAAGATTGTGCAGATTCTGATCTCTTAGTGTGAAATACGTGCACACCATGTCGATGTTGTTCAACATGCCAGTAGTGATTAACAGAAAAGAAACGCAATACTCTCACCAGTGAATTACCTGCAGGTCATTATTATGGAGCTTCTTTACGTTTGTTGTAACCGGAGCGATGCACAATGGTGCTGCACTGAAATCGTGCTGTGCTCATGACGTGTCAGGTTGATTGTCACTGGGTGATTTGTGATTTTACTTCAATGAAGAGAGAGAGGCTTTTTAAGGAGTTACTGCCCCTAATATAACAGTTCATATTTAATATTTAATTATGTTTTTAAAAATGCTACTTAACTAGCCTATATTGTGCAGCAGAGGCATTTAAAGCACAGTGGCTTAAAACAACCACTTTATGTAGTGACAGGGGGTTAATCCATAAATCATACATTAGCATTTTATTAGCTTATAAAGTTTTTTTTTAAGAGCCCAGTCGCTTATTTTGGGCTTGGTTACATAGACACAGTTTTTTGCTTCTCTCTTGAGATTTGGTAATAAAGACAATTTGCCAGTTTGTCAGCAGTAAAAGATTCATCTTGACACAAACCAGACGACCTCTTAACTTCATGGAGGACATACATACATTCTCGCATTGATTTCATGAATAATTTAAAATTGAATGTAATACCAACTATATTAGTATAGAAAGGCTGATTCTTACCAGTACTGTTTGATGCCCAGTGTAATCATATCTAACTTTGGTGTATTATTGGAGTCCAGTAACAATGGTTCTGAGTAGTACCTCAATTTCCTGAGCTCAGAGTCTAGCAAATCGCTTGTGGTGTTTTCATAGAAATTATTGTTTTGTCATTTGGCTAATTGACCCAAAACCCACCCTCAGTTGCTGAAATGTAAAATTTTGTGTTTTAGTTATTAATTTTGGTGGTGGTTTCTTTTACCACCTGGGGGCGGTAGACTAGCTGCAAACGTTGACATGTCAGTTTGTAAATTGTTATGGTAACCATGTAAGCAAACAATCTGCAAATCATGCACTATTTTGTTGAGTTGTGTTTCTGTTTGCCTGTGTCATGCAACTTAAATTCAAAATCCGCCCACTTCTTTCCCTACTCTGCTGTGCTCTTCTACCATCTGCTCAGCATATCCCTTCAGGTATTAAATAAATATGCATGCTGGAAAACTTAGTAACCACGTAGAAATCGCAATTTTCTAGTGGCTACTTCTTTGTTTGTGTGCAGTGTGGCGGTGGTCAGGCATGGTGCAGTTGTGTCTTAGACGAACTGTGTTTTCCTGATGATTGAAACAAAGTTGATAAGAAATGTGAACCAAAACAATGAAGCTGGTAACAAAGCTGAAAACAGTTAGCATAAGTATGCTAAAATGCCCCACAGAGGTGAGGCAAACTGCAGTTTGGGTAATCTGTTATCCTAGAGCGTTATCATATCATCATTTGATGTATCGATAAACCTAATATTTAAATACATTTCTTTGTTTTGCACACTACCAAATCGTTTCAGTTTGTTCTACCTGATTCGTAGCATCCTGAGATGAGAGAGGATCAGCACACTGCTGGTTAAGTCTAGCTTTATTAGAGTGAGTGAATCACAGTCCGAAGTACTTCAGGGATGTCATCTTGCCTTGGCATTAATGAGAACCCCTCACTTTAAACACATGTGAAAAGTGGTAATAACAGAAGACCCATAAGACATAAAGGTTAAGAATGAGAAGAGGGGTCGTAGTTCAGAGGTGGAGGTCAGTGCTTTCAGATTGCCACTGCTGTCAGGTTTACAGTTTCATTGCCTGAGGAAAGAAATTCTTATTGTTGAAGCTTCTCTGCTTCTTATTTTAGTCAATTGTTGTCTTACTTTTGGAGGTCGAATACACAATGTATAGTCACATAGTTTTTGGTCAGCATCTTGAGATTTTTCTTTTTGTAAACTTTGAACTTAAACAATTACCTAGGCATATGTAACCTGCGATGCAGATTTTGGATTTGGATAATAAAAGCTGTTTTGTCTAGTTCCCAGCTAGTATAGAGGCTATGATGTGTGACTAATTAACATCCATTTAAATGTAACAGAAAGTCATGACTTCCTAGTGTGGGATCTCAGTTGTTTTGTAGTTTATGACCAACATATCCGCTATAGACCAAATCTAGCTTCTTTTTGCTCAGTTTCCCAATGGACTCTTTTCACAAGTCTCAGAAAATCTAGTGTGTTGTCATTACATCTGCAGAGTACCTTAGTTATCAAAAATACTGAAAAAACATTCTTTAAATACCTTATGCAAGGGAAAGCAAGGATGGATTTTAGCCAAATTCACTGATGGTAAAGGATGGCCGTACTGAAAAGAAGATATGCAAAGGCATCAGGAAATCTGGTTGTGATGCATGATTTATGTTATAGGAGCAAATATTTGTTTTATCCTTATGTATGTTTTAAAGGGATAAACAGAAGAAGGCTTTGCTGTTTCACCGAGTGCCTTCACATCTGGATTCAATAAGTTCCATTGTGCTGTCTGCTAAGCCCTCCAAAAAAACCCAGAAAAAATGTTTTCCAGATGTTTTCTTCCCATTCTTGGTGGAACAGGGGATGGTGAAAAAAAAAAAGCAGTGTTGCATTTTTCAAAAGAAAATACACCATTCTGTGCTGGTTTTAGAGAAAATTCCTAATTGAATAAGGTCTGAAGCCGTATAGCTGAATAGCTGAGTTTGTAAAAATAATAGCAGTGTGCCTTACGTTTCTGCCAGGGTTGCACATACACATCCAGGGTCATTAAAAGGTCTTTTTTGTTTTAGCGAGACAACTTTATGACAGGGTTAAAGGTCGCTTACAGCTGGTCTGCAGCTGTTTTTCATTTACGATCTCTTTATACCTGGATTACTCATCTTCAAAGGGAATTTATATGGATTTGGTAATTTTGCCATTTTGTCACATATAAAGTTCTTCATGAGGTCAGTTAGTGAAGCTCATGGAAGTAATTTAATCCTCAAAGAATTGAACAATCTGCACGACTTCCTGTGTTTTAATTTTACAGGATGCTAACAGCTGGTTGCCCTGAAGGATACCATTTTCCTTTTCTTAAAGTCATACTCATTTATATGACTAAATGAAAGGACAATGATGCAGTTATTTGCTTATTTTTCATTTGATGACATCTGTGAAAAATGACATCCTATCAAACTAGGCGAGAGGCTTTAATTTCTCCATGGCCTTTTCACCTTTAAGTTGCAACCCTGAAGTCATGTTCAACTCAATTAGATAAATGGCAGAGAGAAAAAGTAACTTCTTGTGTGTGCCTATTGCCATGGCGCTGAGGAAGGAATCTGAGTTAGCTGGACTGTGGAGAGAAGCGGTGACCCTGCAATTGCATGTGCCACTTCAGCCTGTAAATGCACGCTTTGTGGAAAGGACTCTGTAAATCAGCTCTAATGCCTGATAACAACATGGGAGATAAAACAAAATATGCAGGACAAGTTTGTGACCCCATGTCAGAGTTAAGGAGATCCTTTGTGCTGCATCAATAGTGCATTCCTTGCCACATCCTGGAAAGTATATCTTTCTGTTTCTTTCCAGACCAATTAAGGGTCAAATTATTGTTTTGAACTGCTCAATGGTGCTCTGTACTCATGACACAGTGTGCTTGATTTGAAGCCAGTGGCAAAAGGTTTTCTCTAAAGGTGTTGCTTGTCCAAATCTAATATCTGTAGAAAACACTCAGACAAAAAAGAATCAATTCACCTCCAAAGGTATGACAAAAAGGAGCAGAATGGAAACAGTGGTCAATACACACACAACTATGTTAATTTGGGACATTGGGACAAAACAGAAGATAATGTAAGTCTGATTTGTGTTCTGCATTTATTTATCTACTAAGTATTTTGAAGATACAGTCCCGTAAGTGCAGCATGCTGTCTACATTTTCATAGTAATCTCAGCTATTTTCACATCTCCTTGCCTAATTTTTGCTGGACTATAGATCAGTCTGTTTTATAAACCTGCTGACACAGTGCTCCAAAATGTAAAGTGCTTCTTAAAGCAATACATCAAATGGCTAATTCAACTTTTGGAACAAGTGATGGACCTGCATGGTCAGGTCATTGAATAAGACATTACATTAAAATGGTAATTTGTGTCCATTAGTCCATCTTTTTATTTGTTGTTTGTTTGTTTTTGTTACATTTTTGTTGTGAAACATATTTCATTGTATAATTCCATTATAGTTCAGTTCAGTGATGTAAAAGCTGGATGAGGTCATTCATGATGCTTCTCCCACTCCTGTGTTTCATTTTTCACAGTATTCTTTGTTGCAGCATGTGGTGCATGGCAGAGTTAAAAGTTAAGTCTGGTCCAGACTCACAAGCTGAGTACTCACTTCAGCTGGGAAACAGTGCTTTTCTCTGTTATGGGGTATTATAATCATTGAGCATGGAAAGCAATGAATGACTCATCCTTTCCAACCCCCTTCCCCCTTCCCCAGCCCTAGCTTAGCCACAGCCTGGGCAATAGAAGTACTGGGTGTAAGCATTTTATTCCTACTGGGAGAAACACAATGGTTTCTGGTCACTCTTGAAAGTTCACCGCAGTCTGCATGTATTCTATGGTTACTTTATTAGGGTTTAAGATAGTGAGCTGAAATGAAAAGGCAACACTTTTGCTTATATATCCGTATTTAGTAATTAAGTCTGAGGCTTAATTAATTTGGGTGTTTTTTTTAACAAGAAAGCAAAAAGTAATGTTTGACCACTGCTGCAGAAAGCCGAGTGAAATCTGTTAGAAAAATGAAGGAACCACTTAGTACTAGCTGAAGTAAGTGTTAGAGCAATGCTTGCCTAGAAATTATATCTGTGATTTGTGGCAGTAGATTCATTATGTTAGAGATGTAATGAATAGTATCTTCTGTCAATGTGAAACATTGTTAATGTGTGTAGTCACAAAATGTTGTCACTATGCACCAGTAAAATGGCTTGAAGCATGAAACACGTGTTTATTATGTATATACGTATATTGTATTGTGTAACGTCCCCTTAACTGATTATACCTGATTTTTCTTTCTTTTTACAAGAACATAACACATTTCCTATGAACCTGTGGCATCAAGTCAGTAGCTGATTTTGAATGCAGTAACCAGGCAGCTTACTGCAACATGTGTTTACCCACAGTGTTGCTGCTGCAAGTACAACACTGGTAAAAGTGTCAGTAGGAGTTGAATTGATGGTTGACTTGGCTGTCAGTGCAACTCATCCAGAGTGCTTGGGATTGCATGAGATGGCAAACTCTCCTTGCTCCAGGCTACAGTTACAGTGTCTGTAACCATCACCATCACAAGAACAATGACTGACAACCTGAAAGATAACCTCTTTTCTTTTTTCATTTTTTTTTTTTTCCACACCTCGCTGAAGTCTTGCAGTTACATTCTTTGAATCTCTTTTATCATTCGATGTATGCATGCATTTACTTCCTTTCTATTTCAAGTTATCAGTATTTGGTGATGCCATCTTTTAATTATTCTTCTCTACACATTGCTTTATTTTAATTGGGATTTCAGTACTTTTAATTGTTGTTGTTAATTGTTGCTGTTTGTTGGTGTCCATATACTGTACTGGTTATGTGAAATGCACATTTGCACATGTATACTGTATGGATCACTGAGTTCACATGTGACAATGAAACTCTTTGTGGTGAAAAAGCTGCATATTTGGATCGATTTGCATCATTAGCTAAGAGGCATAGCATATCAGTGAATTGTTGGTAGATGTGCCAGTTACAGTAGGTTTGATAGGCCATACTTGTATTTCAGTGCTGGATTGTCTGTAACAAAGCCAAAAGCTTCATTTTTGTGCTTGATTTTATATTTATTAGATTCAGTTTGTGTCAGTGCATTGGTGCTGGAATAATAGTTATCTCTGAGACTGGGTGGGAGGAAATGGTTTTGTAAAGTCAGTGCTTGCGAGTCCTCTTTTGTCATCAAAATCATATCTGCAGTAGGAACGACAGAATGAGGAAAGTCTTTAATGCAGGAAAAGATAAAAAAGACAACTTTACCAAGTTGCTAATGGAAGTTAGAAAATAAATCTGAATGAAACTTGTGCAAAAGACAAAGCAGAGAGTAGAATAAAACAACGACGGGATAAGAAGATTGAGATTACAGTGATCACACACGTGCCTAAAAAGTACAATTTCTGTAGTTTCTTGCTGTAAATTGCACTGTGAGGTGCACTGTGGAATCTTGAGTCAGTTTTTCCATCTTAGTCTGTGGTGGACGGCAGACAATGATTTATCTTTACC
>JAUBNQ010000004.1:4259986-4293679 GCA_032353495.1 Ctenopoma kingsleyae | reverse complement strand
GAGGTGCACTGTGGAATCTTGAGTCAGTTTTTCCATCTTAGTCTGTGGTGGACGGCAGACAATGATTTATCTTTACCGCTGTGAGCTGCAGCGTGGAGACAGTGAAGTAAACCATCTGGTATTCCCCCTGTTAAAGCAATAAGAGTCTGGCTAGAAAAACACTGAGCCGCAGAGTACAGAAGAGAAGCTCTGATCAGAAAAACTCTCTGGATCATCTTTCAGGTCTGTGTGCTTGTATTGTTGTTCTGTGTGTCTGTGTGGAGCAGTACATCTGTGGGTGTAGGTGTGAATCTCTGCAGCTTTTTGGATTTTTCTGAGTCTGTTAGTGCATTGTCTGTTGCAGGTGTTTTCTGTCTAATTGTTCAATATCTCATGATGAATATCAGTGAGTTTGCCATCACTGGGGAAATAAAGGCATAACACAAAAAGCCTCTCACTCTGCTGACTTCCTTCCCAGCTTCTCCCTCCCTGCTGCTGCTTTCACGTGCAGCTCTCAGCTCAGGTCACTGGGTCTGAATCTTGAAGTCTGGATCAGTTGGCCCAGAAATTTTGTATTTTTAAAGTGTATGTGGTCCCAATCGGAAGAGAATAGAATAGAATAGAATATAAAGTTAGCACTGAGTAACACTGCATAGTATTATTTTAAATTATTACTGCATGTTGAATAACACTGAATAGTGTTAACATTATACTCAGTATTGAGTTAAAAACCACAACTGACTACAAAATAATACATTTAACAGTTTTATTTTCTTCTCCCAACTATGTCAGGCTCTAAATAATAAAACATGGACCTTCTTTCAGCTCTCCAAGTGACACCATGTTTCCTGGTCCTAATGCTAATCTTTCCAGGCTAAAGGATTCCCAGTATGTTGCCGTACAACTTTGGTGTGTCGTAGCCAATGTCTTTGTAATGCTTTCTATGTAATGTAACTTTTCAAGTGTTTCTTAACACTATTTCTGCACCACATGTGCAGAATTAGGCTAATATTTCGTATAAATCGAGGGTAATGTATCATGAAGTGATGCTTTGCTGATGATGATCAGTGATTAAATGTTTCAGATAGATGGTCATATCTTCTGATAGCACTGGTGAAAGCAAAGTATTGCCAGTTTATATAAAGTTCAAGAGACAACTGCGTTTCACAGTACATGAGATAGTCTAGATCTCGTTGGATAGTTTCACACTGCTTGTTCTTGACAGAACACACTTTTTTTCTCATACAGACAGAAATGGCAGCAATATCGAGCTCCACATGACTCCGCAAACCCAAATAGACTATGAAAGCCAAGATTATCCCCAGTGACCTGGTCTACGGTACCATAAATCAAGTGTTTAAACATGGGAATTTTCAGTCCCTCTGTCTCCAGCACTTTCAGATTATTGACAAGTATTGAATTAAAGCCATAATGTGTGGTGTCCTGAGCATGAAAAAGAGCACACAAATGAATGGTAAAGAGGCATTAAAGATTGGGTTAAAATTCCATTGCGTAAAATATATTTTACCTAATTTATGTACAACCTTTTTAGGTCCCTAAGTATTCGCATTTTCAAAGTAGTTGAATTTGCAAGACATCTTTTTCTGCAGAAAATAGGGGACTTCAGTCAACATAGGCAGCATCATTTAAGCCTGCATGTCTTCTCTGGACATGTGCCTGGACTTGTCAACAAGGTGGTTTTGAGAGATTGTTTTCAGTGTTTCCTAAATGGGAATACATGCAAATCTATCAATGGTCTTGTTTCGTCTTTTGTCAAATCTTGTGCCAAGCACCATTTGAACAGGTTCAACGGAGTTGATCCAGAGTGCTCTTATTTGTCTTCTTCTACATTTTAAATGTTGTGAATGTCTCTTCTACATTATTTGACACCACCTCCCTCGTAGTGTTAATTGGTTTAATAGCCACATAAGGCTAATTAACATCAATGTAATGCTGCTGTAGACAGTAGACAAATGTCAACTTCATCTACTTCTTGACTGTTTCTTCATCAGTTGAATGTTTCCTGTGGGATTGCTTCCTTGCACTCATCTTTGCTCAGCACCGTCTGATAGTTGGTCCTCCCCACTAGTCTTCACCTGATGGTCCTTGTTCTGATGCTAGACAATATGAAAAACGTCTTTAACAACTATAAACATTTGAAGGCACTTTAACCAACTTTTATTAAAAAGGCATTAACAGTTTGGTTTTTTATTGTGAATTATAATCATTTCTTCCAAATGATGATGATGATGATGATGATGAGCCTTTAGCAGTGCATCTCTGTATTGGTTTAATCCTCCAGGCCCAGTGCCACTCACACCATCATAATAATGCTCTTTGGAGGGTGATGCATACAGACATTTTGTTTATTAGTCCTGCATTTTTATTTAACTATGCAAATTTAAACCAATACTGGGGGGTGTCTTACTCCATCTGTTGCTGTAATGACTCTGATAGAGTCAATGCACGTTCACACTGCTGATTTTAGTGTATTCAATTGACCGAAAGTGCATTTTATTGCTTATAAATAACATTTTTCACAGACTAAGATGGATTCTATTCTACGTATTCGTTTTATGCATGTTTAAATGATTCCTCTGATTGATTTTCCATCTTAACACCCATGTCTTGGCTGTTTGCTGAAATATAACATGCTAACGACCATTTTAACATGTTGCATTTGCATGCTTTCCTAGCTGTGATCACAAGTCTTCAGGATTACTTGTGTGAATATGATATATTGTACTTGTCGGTGCAGCTTGAACCTTAATTTAAGCCTCATTGCAAACATTTAGAGGAGTTTGCCAAGAAATATATCTGATGGTGGTAGTCAGTAGGTTTAATTAAGCAGAGGTGTGTGTGTGTGTGTGTGTGTATGTGATTGCTTTTCATTCTGCCATCCTGCTTCCAGTTCAGGTTTGTGCTTGCATTAGTTTACTTATGTGTTGCATCTCTGCAGTACTGTGACTTCTCTCACAGGATGTCCAAGCAGTGTATGTAATGAGTTCAATCTAGCAGGCGTAATGCCTACAGTATGATCCTCAGGTCTGGTCACATGAGACCCAGAAGCAACAACTTAAGGGTAATGTTGATAGAAGTGTTTGTATTGGTCTGTATTTTGTTGTTTTTTTTTTATATATGCTACATAAGATATCAACCTGATATCTTACTTGATGCTTTAGGATTTGTCACTGGGTTTTAATCATGGTTTCCTGCTGTTTCTTATTGCAGAAGAGAGAAACAAAGACTACTTTTGCAAACTTAATGAAGGTTTTATGAGATAAAACATCTAGTTTTATGACAAAAAGCACAATTTGTCACTGCAAATGCCATGCATTTGATGAGTGTTAAGTATTTTTTAGACCTCACATTAGAATCCATATGGCTTGCCCCCTGAGCTTAATGATTTCTCTTCTAGTATCTCAGACTGCAAAGTGAATCTTTAAATGTCATGCTGAGCAGTAGCTCCTGTGAGATACTGATGAATGCCCGTTATAAAAGTGTTATAGTAGAACATGTAGAGAGGAGAAACTAGAGATCTAAAGTTTGCTAGGATTAGTCAACATTACCCAGCATGAGGTAAACATCCAACTGTTTGTAGCTGCAAAACCCCTCAGTGTATTGAACTGAGTGTGCTTTATTTGGTATGAATTCTGCTTTTAATTTGTAAGAAGAAAATATTTAGCTTCTTTTTGAAAGACAAAAAGACAGTTTCACTTGTCTATTACTATATTAATTGTAACCCGCTGTAAGGCCTCAGATTCACAACAGTTGGCTTCAGTTAAAGTTTTATGACTGAATCAGGTAAAAAAAAAAACTCTTACACCAACCCTGTCTGTGATGCTCTCTAGGAGGGGGAAGTTTCTCATTTGGCATTCTTGTTTTCGGCTGTGCTGGTCTCCAAGAGAGGCAGGGTCCTCTTTATGGCTGCTAATTACTTCTTGTCCTTAGCACCAGGTCAAGCATGTGCCTGGAAAGTCAGGCCTCACTTCAGGAAGGGCTGGTGGAGGAGGATAGGGGGCAGTGAAAGAGGCAAGAATGTTAATCCCCCCCCTCCCCATGAAAAAGTCCCCCCTTCTCCTGTCAAATGAAATGGTGCCATTAGGAGTCACTAAATGCTGTTACAGAACGTGTGTGTGTGCGTTTGTGGAAATCGAGGGTAGATGGATAGGTTAAGGGAATGGGATCCACCACAGTCTTGGCACTGAGCCGAAAGCAAGAATCTGGCACTCGAGCTACTGAGACAGAGAGAAAAGGGTTGAATAGTTGAGTTAGGGAGGGGATTGCTGTAAAACGTCCACTTTTCTCTGTAACAGTCAGCAGTAATATAGCACGTTCGACCACACTGCTTCTCAACAATAATTCACTCTTTTACTTTATACATTTATGAATTCATTATCCTTTACTTGTTACCATGCTTCAACCTCATTCAACCCATGTCTGCCAAACAAACTTATAAAAAGGCTTAAAGCGAAGTCAACCACTCCTCTTTTAGCACTTCACATCAAAGATATGACATATGCTTGCCAATTTGTGTAATGCACTTACAAATGGAAAACCCCTAACTGTGGGGTTAGAAGTGTATGTAGAATTTGATATCAACTCATCTACGACTTAATCTTTTATAAAAGAAAATACCAAGTTGGACTTTTTTCAGCATCTGAAGCAGCATGAACGTATCCTGTGTGAGTCCCTTGAGTTATAATATTTACATCCCTATTTATAATTAACATAATATGGGTGCAGCACAGACCGTGTGGCTGATGGAGGCATTGCTGGCACCTATGAGATTAACCCAGTGTGTTGATGAAGGCTGTATAGATAGCATAATAGGCAAAGGTTTTTATTTGGTTTAAATTTGTTTTTATTTACATATGAAAAGCTGCCAAAGATCACTAAAGCTTAAAGGGTCCATTGCATTTTTATGTCATGTTCTGCTGCATGAAATTTGTCAAAGCAGCAGCAGAGGGACAGCAAATTAGTGGAGAGCAAATGTACACAAGACCGTGTCATATAAACAGGTTCTGTGTATGTGCTGAGAACCTACCTCTTGGATGTTGTTATTTTTAGCATCTAGTGGCAGAAAAGTTGGACTCTCAAGGGAACTGCCTCCTAAGTGGGTAAACATCTCAGCGACTGAGACCCATACCTGTGGTTTAGGATGTGGTCAGGACAGTTTCCTCTGGAAGGCTGACAACCAGTTATAGTGTGAATTAATGAATGACTGAGTGTGAGAATAAGTCAACGAGGGAGGGAAATAGAGTTGATCATGTTTGTAACTTTAAATGCTTGACAACGCTGGAAGGATCAATTGTTTTTTTTTCACTATTTGCATCATACTGTCTAAAATGAAAATAAATGCATTGTTGCTTTCATAGATTTTTGATTGTTCTATTATTTTGTATAGTTACTGTCCAGACAAAGATTTTTCTACCCTTTCACCTTCCTCCCCTTTTCCTGCAGGCTGTTTTGGCCCTCTCCACCTGGCTCACCTCCAGGTGACCCTGCAGAGGCCCCGTGGTTGCTCTCAGATCCATTGGGGGATCTAAAACCATGGATGAAAAAATAGATTTTTATACAAGGAAATTTTACACAAGGAAAAAGGAAAAGGGAAATGAGAGCGTGGAAAAGACTAATAACATACTAGACTGACTGATGTGGTTTAAAAGTTTTAGATCGTGATGACAATTGTTTTCTTCTCAAAAACGCTGTCATTTGTGGGATCAGTTTTGTGTCAGTGACAATTGGCAAAAGAAAATACTTCTCAGCAGGGGTCAAGACACACTTAGTACCGGCTAGATGCTTCTTATAAACTTCCCCCTCTGTTCATCTTACCCTGTGGTGCTGAGCTGGCTGTTATGATGTTAATATTGTTATCCTGACAGTTACATTGTTCTAATCCACGGGGAGTGTATGTAATCTGCTGTAGCTCCGAAGAACTTCATTGAATCATTTATCACTGTTTGTGTGTCGTTGTCATCTGTAAACTAATAAAATGACTGTGGCTTGTTGGAAATACCTGATAAATGGAGGTTGTTTGCCACCATCTTGTGATGACGGCATGATCTTGAAGTAGTTGTGACACCCATATGAGTATTACAGGGAGGGCTGCAGTTTTATTTTAGCTTGATTACATACGTATATGTAGTGATTATTTGTACCTGTTACCAGGCCAGAGTGTCTAGCAGCACGGCATCTGCAAGGCTGTGTCCATTTAAGGAAGAGGCTACATGGAGATGAATAACTGTAAGAGGACACTGAGAGAGGATACTATGGCTGCTCGGTTGTAACAGTCAGATAACTGCAGACTAATTGCTCAGATCTGAATATTGCAGTTTGAGTTAAATCAGACCATATTCAAGTTCCATTATTTATACAGTGTGTTTCACTGCAGGACAGTTATTTCCATGTAAGGAAACCATCACAATGATCAATTATTGTAATTCCCAAGAGATGATGTGCTGTAGGATGTTGGCAGGTTAGAGGGAGCCACTGTGCTGTCAAACCAGACTGCTGTGTCTTTTACAGGGAACATTTGTGGCTGTCTGAGAAAAGGGGAAAACTGTGAGTTTTGTCTTAGGTCACATACTCCTGTTAAATTAGTGGGTGAAAGACAGCACCCTATTTTTGTTCCACAGAAGATTATCATTAATTTAAGAAGGGCTTTTGGTTTTTTTGATTGTTGAACTCGTTGCAGACGTGCTAGAATATAGATGCTAAAGTTTATTCAGTAGAATAGTTAAATCATTAAACAACATGTATCAAGATTAAGCTACAAGAATGTTCTAATGAATCGAAAGATTTTGCAAACCTAAATCATTTTCTTAGACGTTATACAGAAATGTATTTAAAATGCAAGACACTATAGTTGTCTTTACTAGAAGGTATAGAAAAATAGGTTATTGTCTAAAATGATACCATATATCTAAGCCAGCATTAACTAGTCCAAAACAGAAACAGTTTGACAAAGTCAGCTGAGGTATTTAGGGGTCTAAATACCAACAGTAAACTTCACCAAAGTTATTGTAGTTAGTTATAAACAGTTTTTACAAGCAGTTTACTTTCTGTTACAATAAATGAATAACAGTACTACAATTTATTTGCTGTAATATATAACTCCATCTTACTTTACTGGCTGCTTGTTATGTCTTTCATCCAAAATATCTCAGACCCTGTCTTTCAGAATGACTCTGTATAATTAGTAGAGAGCCAAGTCCTTTAATATTTGTTATCTATTGATTAAGAGCTGATATTGAAATTGACCTAAATAACACAGCTTCCCAGTCATGTTAGCGTGACAAGTCCAATTTAGATAGCCTTAAATAACTAAATACAAATATCAGTGGAGAATAATAATAGCACTTACATCAGCTATGCAAAGTCATTGATGGTTACAAAACCTTGTATCTTTGAACAGTACTTCCTCAGTCACGCGTGAGAAGTCACTTTTTCCTTTTGGATAATTCATTTTAAGGTGTCTTATTAAAGTGGCTTTCACGTTTCCATTCTGTGAAATAATAGCATCACAGATGTTGCACGTAGCTGTGGGGTTCTCATCATTTTCTTTAAAGTCATTAACGTAGATCTGCACACAAGACATTCTTCTCCTGGCGCCATAAATTTTGGGTAACATCTGTTTACGACAGCCACCAAGGGCAACTGTTGTAAAAGAGAGCAGCTTTGTGGCAGTGGACTAAACACAACAGAGTAGAAAAGATTTAGCATTTTATCTGCATTATTTTAACCAGTGTCTGTCCATTAATTTATGCCTGCATCAGAGTCTTAGAATGTGATCTGGATGTTTCTAATAAGTGATGGATTAATGATTAGAACACTGGTCCCATCGTTCCCCTGAATCAGCATCCCTGTGCTTCAGTGGTGTGTGTTCACTTTGACTGCAGTGATCTCAGTGAGTTCATTGTGAGTGAACCTCTGTCATCATGACAGACTGAATGACAGACATTTTCTCACTGGTGGATGAGTTTCTGTGTGTCCCTTCATTTTGAGTTGATGATAGACAAAGCTGTCTTTCTCTTTAGAGACCCTTCACCTGGTTAATGACTCTGTCATCCCACAGTATGCAACTCCAGGAATGTGAGTGTAGTTATTATCTTTTTGACCCGCTTAAAAGATGAAACAGATGCGTTTGGTGCTAATATATTTCTCTAATGTAGTACATCCAAAGCAGGGTTCCACATTCACATAATGTTGAAATAAAATTATAGAGCTTGGGATTGGATAATAAACTTTCTCTCAGACAGGAAGTGTGGGCTTAGGAGGATAGACACTGAAGAGATGAAAGATGAGAGATGAACATCCTGATTAGGACATCACCACACACAGATAACCCTTCAATTTGTCAGACTTTTCCGGACTGCAGTGGTAATATTTGTGTATAAACAGGTATAAACTGAAGTGTGTTTACGTCTTTGCTTGTTGAGCAATCAAATCACTCCAATTCTCCATGGCTGATGTGGAAACGGATGCTTTGTGTGCATGTGTTGAGTGTTTGTTGTCAGCTGGATGCTCTGTAAATAAAAAGAACTTGTTTACCTTGGACTAAAATGTGGTGTTACATATTCTCAGGAAGCTTTCTCGACCTGTGCCTCCATCGTGTTGATAATAAGATTATGTATACTACATGTATTCAGGCTTTTTCACGATCACTATACAACGGCAGAGGAGCACGTGCAGCCAACGAGTTCTTAAATGCAGAGCTTTGTTTCAAAATGCCATTTTTTAAATTGGTGTGTATTACACGTGAGTTATGTGTAATGACATCCAGCTGGAGGTTGTTGCAGGGTAACGCAGAATGTACACACTTTTTCACTCTGACTGTTCACCTTTCCACTTTTCCCAGCAACCCTTTCACTCTCAGATGGAAGGGCCTATTTAAAGTTTTTTTTTTTTTTTTTGAACAGCGTGTGTGGTCTGTGTAGCCTGACACTAGCACTTCTGTACCTATGTGTAGGACTGTGTGTGTGTGTGTGTGTGTGTATGTGTGCTTTTACACTTAGAGATTTCCTTTGATGCCCCACATTCACATAATCGGCACAAAAATGCATCCATGAGAATACCATAGCATGCTCGCCTTTGTCTTTGTTTTATTTCTTTAACTCTAGTGCCATAAAATCTTTCTGTTGTTGGTGTTGTTGTTCTTCTGTTGTACTCTGTTGAGTTTGCTCACTCACATTAGTGTTTGCCCTCCTTTAAAACATCCTGACACCCCCTTTCCTTATGTGTCTGCTACTATATACATTACTCAGTGTGATTTTCATTGTGTAGCCTGATATGTGTGCATCTGGCTTCAGGAAGAGCTGTTTGTCCTGGGTGGTTTTGGCATCTGAGGCTGTGGTCCAGGGTCAAACCTCATTTCACATTGTTCTGACCCAGTGTACTTCTGTGGTGGCCTGGTTACAGCCGGGACGACCGGCCTGAAAGTGTGCTAATTGCACGGTTGTGGCCAGAGGGAGGCAGTGGTAGATTTAGCATTGAAGGGAGATGGATGGAAGAATGGGTTTTTCTGCTGCTATAACCCATGATCATGGTGATCTATAAATGGGCACAGCTCTGTTTAGCGCCTAAATGGATAACAGAAATCTTCTCTGGACCACAACAGTGAAGTCTGCTGAGTAACTAGTACTTCTGAGTCAGCAAAAGGCAGAAAATACAGGGAATGGTAAAAGATTTGGCCATAATTAGGGCTTATTTAATATGCAGAAATTGGGTTCTGTTTTAAAAAAGGCTGTATCTATTTAATGTTCTATAAACAATATGATATATTGACTGTAAATTTAGCAATGTGTGCAGCTGTGTAGCCTTTGGTCAAATGCTAAATTTGAGTGGTTTTTTTTTTCAACCGATTTCTTTTTATGAAACTAACTTTTTTTTCCCCATGTGTCTCTTTTTCCTCTGTGCAGCGGAACCAGCAGACCTCTTGAAGATTTTAGATTTTCACAGTTTACCTGAGGGTGTTACAAAAACAACGGGTTTCTGCTCACATCGGAGGGCAACACAAGGACCTGATGAGGCCTACAGAGTATCCAAAGATGCCCAGCTCAGTGCCCCCACAAAACAGCTGTATCCAGGTGAGTATCTGACTCAGTACGCTGTATAAACCTGGTCACCTTTATGACCTTACATCTCATGTCATCGTGACCTGGGATTATAACATTTAAAAATGACTGGAAACGATGTATATTTTCTCTCACCTAGCTTCTCCCTTTCTTTCCTCACCACATACCAGTTTTATTGACTCATGTAACTTGATTATTTATGTCAACTCTACCTTTAGTTTATAGGGTTTTAGGCAAAGTTTTCCTGCTGTTTTATCATCCACTAAGCTGTTTAGCCTTTATTAAAACATATACAGTATGTTTACATATTTTACTGCAGACACTGTAAAGAAGTGAGAGTTATCTAATGCAATTGGACACATTTAGTAACCGAGTTAGTCCTGTTTCTAAGTCATGCACATTACAGTATTGGAGAAATAATGCATACTAATTCCACCCTCCAAAACACACGCATGAGAAAATCCAGCCCTGTAATATGCGATGTTGTAGGAGGAGCAGTGAAAATAGGGGTGGTAGAGGGGAGGGAAGTCTGGGGTTCCACTTTTGCCTTGTTCCATTGTGCTGACGTGGCTTTGAGTTACTGCTTTGTGCTGCGCTGCAGTAGTACTTTCTTTTTTTCTCCTTCCTCTCCACCAGCCTTTCAACACATTTCTCCCTCCTTCTCGCTTTATTTTCACTTAAGCGCCATCATTTTCTCCTCTATCATTTCTCCTAGACCTCTGCTGCAGTGTTGTGAGACACGACTCTTTTCTGTGTACAGTATCTTATTTTTACAGAAGTACAGAAATTCAAAACTGCTTCAAAACAATTCTGTGGCTCAGGCAAAAACATTTAAAAGATTGTGATTGGTTGCTCTGGAGGCTGAAGATAAAAAAAAATGACCAATGTGGTTTCAATGCAGAAAAAAGAAATAAAAACTTATTGTGAGCTAAGCTTACACAAAGCTTAGATTGGATGACAGCCCCATTCATGGTTGTCTCAGATGTTACATTGGCCTGAGTGGACCTTTGATCCAAGACATGGCTCTTCTTTGGGGCTTAAAGTAGAGCCACAGGGCTCCTGTGGCCTTCATGCCCTATCATGCTCTCCAATCAAACAAATACTGCTCACTTTGAAGCTCTATGACAGAAGAGTCCACAAGAGTCTCTGTTGAGCTACACATTCTATAATTACACATGCTCTGGATCATCCGAAATAACAGTCTACATTAAACAAACCAACTTGGAGGCAGGCACCACATAGTCTTAAGGTGCAAACAGAATAACTAGCTGTCTGTGGCTTGAAGGCCTTAAAATTCACTAACAGTGTCTATGATGTGGTCCCTGTCTTGTCTCGACATTAAGAGAATGTACAGCTAATATATTCCAGAAGGCAGCTTAACTAGTGAGATCATTTTATCCGTCTCTCTTTTTCACTTTAACTGAGTTTGCTACTGAGTTATGACTTTGGCTGGAAGCCTGGAGGTACACTTTGTCTAAATTATCAACTCAGCATCCTGCCTCGTAACGGTAAAAAAAAAAGAAGTCACATATAGAAAACAAGTGCACTCAAACATGCTTCTTTTATAATGTTGATAATGAAAAACCACAGTAGCTCTGGTTGAGAACACACGGGTCCGTGACCCCATAACCGCTGACAGTTTGGGATAATGTGTTGGAAAAGAGCAAGCGCAGACATGCACTAATTAGGCAAACATGTGGAAGAGATGATTCATTTAAAACGACTGAGGCACAGAGAACAGAAGAGTCCTTTCTTACCTTTATTATGTGAAGAAGAAGTGAAGAAAAAGTGACTCTCTTTAACTTATAAACCTCGCACCTCTTATGTCTCAGTAGTCTGTGCTCTGAATCTAGTGATTCTTTCTGTATTCAGTACATTTGTGAGAACTAGCATGTATCAGTTAGTACAGTGAGCATAAATCTCTGATTCTTGCTTCAACAGTTTGGGAAGTCTATGCAGATTTGTTTGCCATGGTGGAAAACAGTCAGCATTTGCACAAACAACAGAGGGCCCTCTGTTGCGGCATATAGTTAAATGCAAATGGAGAATGGATGAAATGAAAATGAGGCTTGAAGTTATATATAGTGTATGTAATGCCTTTGGACAATATTGACAATTATGCTAATTTTGCATGCATTTATTGTCTTAGTTTTATTTACTGTAATTGTGGTCAGTTGAGATCTAAAACCGTCCTCTTTTATTATAAAGACAGTTTTTATTACAAAACACAAAAATGTAATTAACCAATTACTAAAATTACAGAATTCAACACAGGCAGATTGCAAAGAAAAGATAACATTGTTTACTTTTGGACAAAACTATATGGATCATAGACTGTCATCAAATAACAACATTATTTAGTTGCATGATGTTGTTTGTACTGAATCCTACATTTTCAACAGTCACTTAGACTCAGAGTCACTCACGCATCGAGAACACACACATCTTTCTCCCATTTTATCACTACTTCTAACTCTTTTTCTGTGTTTCTCTCTTTTTTGCACACCAACAGACAGGTACACTTGTTGTCTCTGCAGCAATGTGCAATCCCACTGGAATGTTGCTTGTCTCCCAGAAGAAGGGATTTAGGCACTGCGACGACTGAATGACCAATTACAGGACATGACTTTCTACCTCATTTACCTGCTTGTATGTACACTGACAGATGGTAGAGAGCATCAGTCAAAGTGCTGGCACATCTCCTGCTCATGTAGTTGTATGTACAGTAGTTATACCACACACTTCCACATGAAAATAGATGTTAGTTTTATTAATAAAAACAACTTTATTTGGTTATTTCATCATTGAGATGCAAGTGCCTGTCTTTGAGTTTCTGACTTTCCCAGAACTTTTTAATCTGACATTGGTGTTGGTGATGCCAGTGTAAACTCTCTGGACATCTGGCAGCACAGACTTTCCATTCCCACAATGTCCACACAAACAACCACGCACACCTACTCACACATATACACACAGTAAATGAGGAATGAAGTATCTCTCATCTGGTGACCTAAAGTAGCAGTTTGAGAGACACATTCCAAAGAAACCTGAGCTTTTCTGAACAACCCCCCCCCGGCCCTCTGACTTTGCTGTGAGGTCCTGAGGAGCGAGTGAAGAGGAAGAGTCATTCATTCTTTTCTCTCAACTCTGAATCTTACATTTATGTTAACCTCCCTCTTTCACTGCCTCAGCATTGTGATGGAGGTTCTCTCAGGGCATCTCAGTCCTTGTGGTGATGGCAGGAAGGGCACATAGTGCATAAACATGAATTCATTACTGAGAAAAATTGCTGTGTACTTACTTCTTATATTCCAACTTAATTTTGGTTCCAATTTATGTGCTCCAAAAAACACTTTAGATTTGAATTAGACTTTCTCATTAATCTCCTTCTCCCACCGTCTCATTTTGGCATTCATTCTCTCAGCTGATCCTTGACCCCCATGCAAACAGTCTGTCCTGAGCCAGCGCTGATTCACAGTCTCGGTGGCTCATGTGCAACCGGATGCAGTGATAAACGCCCCCGCATCTGGTTCATTTTTTTCTTGTATTTCCCACCATCCTACTGTAACACTTCATCTCATAATACTTTTCCTGCCTGATTTCTCTTTTATGTGAGAAGGTTTGAGGTTTGTAATGTTCTCTCTTTCCTGCGCCCTGCCTTGCCCTATCGTCCTGCCGAAGCATCTGTCAGTTAAAGCGATGTTTCTCATATGATGCCAAGCTGAATTCCTGAGAGAGAACATTGCCAAGGCATGTGCTCGCCACATGATGTGATTTGATGCCTGACATTAATGAAGGAATGATAGAAAAAGGCTAGAAGACATGACAGGAAGGCAAACCGGACAACCAGATGCTGAGTGAGTGAAGAGCAACGGGAAGAAGAAAGAATAAAATGAATGGATGATGGCAAAAATTTGATATTTGAGATTCTGTCTTTTTTTCTTCTTCTTTCCATTTCTACTATCTTGTTTCTAACCTCAGCTTTTCACACCGCATTCCCACTGAGGCGTCCTTTTTTCCACAGTTTGTGATTGTATATTTAAATTACAGTCACTGCAGTTTAGCATTTTCCAGCCCGTCTCCTATAGCAGAATAAGGGGCTTTGATGGCTGCATGAGGTGCTAGAAAACCACTGAAGCCACAATCCCTGCCCCTCTTTAACAGACGCCTGGAAATCTCTGTTCTGCACATACAGAACAGCAGAAGAATTGCTACTGGAATCCAAGTGGTTTCTTTGATTATGTTATTATTCCAGATAGCTGGTTTCTCCTAACAATAATGGTTTTAATATAGTCAGATTGCCTCTTTTTTTTCCAAATTAAAAGATCAGAGGGCTGTACTTGCCTTAAGTGTAGTTTGACCTGTACATTAGTGAGCAGCATTCCCCTCTTTCTGGGGTCCCGAGAACACCCCACTAATGGAGTCTGTCTGGCAGATGTGCCCCACACTTAAGCAAAATGGAGGCCATAGTTGAGGCTGCTCAAGGGGACCATACAGATGGAGGCAAAGAAATTGTTGGTATTTCCATTTCCATACATGTGTCTTTAATTTTTTTCCCCTGTAATAATTTTCACTTTTTTCCTCTTCTCCAGTCTTCTACTGGAGCGTCTCTGTGTCTGTTAGATCAATCAGTGGTGTGAGAAGAAGCTGGGAGGAGGGGTTTGAAGGATACTTCAATAGTCTCTCTGGATCACATGCTTTTGTCATTATGCTTCTCATCCTGTACTACGCTGGATATGCTCCCACCTTGAACTTCTGCCTCTGTCTAACTTTTATTTTTTCCTCTAACCAGCCTTTATCCATTTCAGATTAAACCTATCCTCTTACATTTTGGGCGTTCCACAAATCACTGGTGTTTCCTTTCGGCACACAAAGCCATCCCCGTTCTTCCAATCTAAATGATTTCTTTCCACCTGGGGTTAGCAATAATAATTATACTCGCTCCTGACACAGAAGAACACTGTCTCCTGAAATTATAATTCAGTTACAACATCCTGAACACAAATATAGTATTTCATTCCTCTTGTGATGATGAATGGTTCCTGCTACTTATAACTTTCCAAAACCTTTCTCTTCCTTCCAACCCACTACCTGTCCTGCCAGGTGATGCGTTCCCAGAGGACTTTTCCATCATGGCCACAGTGAAGCCCAAGAAGGGCAGCCAGTCCTTCCTGTTGTCTGTGTACAATGAGCAGGGCATCCAGCAGCTCGGACTTGAAGTGGGACGCTCTCCTGTGTTCCTGTACGAGGACCACGCAGGCAAACCCACACCTGAGGACTACCCCCTCTTCAGAGGAGTCAACCTAGCTGATGGAAAGTAAGTTGCTAGTATGACAGAGTGTGCTTAGATGAAAAAGACTGCTTTTTGTTTAATCAGAGTCCAAGTGGATGTGGTTTTGATGAATTGATCTGTCACTGGTTTAGTGCACTAAGCAGCACCTGAATCAGATGTCCCTTTTGCAATAGATTTGTTTGTGACATGCAGTGTTGCTCATTTGTGATACTACATTTTTATCTGTTATCTCTTCCAAGTGTCCGAAAAAGACTCGTTTTTCATTCGAAAAACAGAGTGGGATATATATTTGAATTTGAACAAGAGGCCAAACACAAGAGGGCCTCTTGTGTGTGTGTGTGTGTGTGTGTGTGTGTGTTAGTTGTGTGTAAGTGGGCAACATGTAACCCAGTAAGCGTGTGAATTAACTTCACCTCCTTTTCTAGGTGGCATCGAGTGGCCATCAGTGTGCACAAGCAGACCATCACCCTCTTTCTGGACTGTAAAAAGAAGACCACCCAGAAGCTGCTCAGAAGCCCAAACCCCATCGTTGATACCAAAGGAATTATCGTGTTTGGAACTAGAATACTTGACGAAGAAGTCTTTGAGGTAGGCAGCGTACTGTACTATGTAGGAATTTTTGTGTAACGCTTCAGTGTTTGCTCAGTGGCATTTTTGTCAGATTCACACTAGCTTTCCACTTGACTGTGTCTAGTCGATACGTGTGTGGCTCCGTGTGGACTCAGCAAATAGATTTACAGGTTTAACTGCTGTATTTTGCATCTCATGATTTGTGCTATTTTGAAGGCCCTACCAAACAAGTCTGCATACCAGTCCCTTTTGCGGATACCGAGACCAGATTCACTTTGATTTAAAGTCCTTAAGCATATGAGATAAAAGCAAATAGGACTTTTCACTCTAAGTAACGTACAGACATATGTGGCTGTGGTGCAAGTAACGGTCATCCCAGTACCATTTCTGTGTGTCTTGGTGTACAGAATGGGGATTGTGGTAGTGGCCACATCCACTATAGATGTGTGGATTTAGCTCATGGAGCCCCCAACATCTGATCCCCTAACCTCTGCCACCCACTCATACACATGCACACAATCGCAAATCAAATTTAATTTTAGGTGGCAGATATTCCACATTGTCCACAGAAGAAACTTTATGTTCTTTTCTGTTCCTTTTTTTTCAACTGTTCAACCCTGTTTGTGGTTTCTTGTCTGGGTTCTTTGTCTGAATCAACTGCAACATTTTCGTTTACATTGGTTTTTAACAAGCAGTAACAAGTTTTTTTATTATTACAAAAATAAGGGCTCTTCCATTCTCCTCTTGTTATGTGTATAATAGCTTTGTGGCAGGCAGATAAAAAATGAATGGTGATGATATGACTTGTGACAGTAAGCCTTTTGGTTTTATAATACTCAGACATACGTGATATACATCATAATAGAAAATAAATTTTTCTTTCACCTAGTGTGAAAAAGCAGAATGAGTTTGCAGAGTGCCTATAACAAGCTTTTGTGTCTTAAACATGACCTTGTGAAGGGCAAACACACAAGGAATAGAGTTGTCTTTGTCCCATCAGAGTTGTGCTTTTTTAAAGGGGGATTAATCTGCGAGACTGAGGCCCTCAATAATAATTAGTAGCAGAAGCTGACTGATGTGACTGATGCTGAGCCAGCTAACCTTTAACCCTGTTGCTGATCAGCAAGAACAGACAAAAAGAAAGAAATATGACATCACTGTCCCCAGAGTCCCTGAAGTCTGTCTGCCAAAGCTATCGGGAGATAGATGGAAAGATATGATGGAATATAACTAAAACTTCTTACTTACTTACTTCTATACTTCTGAGCTTAATGACCTTTAGTAAATTTCTCAACTTGCCAACAAGATGGCTGCATTTCTCTGGCGCTGTTGCAATTCTGCTCTGATTTCATAAATGCCTGTAGCATACTCATCCTGACACTTGGGTAATACATGAACTATTTAAGTCTTACTCAGTTATCAGAGCTGCTGTAACAGTCCAGTGGTTACCGTGGGAACAGACGGATATTTTGTGAGAGATGTTTAAAGCCCTCCTGCTGTGTGTCTGCCAGTTGGGAGACAGGACAGGCACTAGTGCGTGCACAAAATGGAAAATATGCCACATAGTTTCCAAATTATGCTCACACTGCACTCCTTTCTCCTCCCCTTACTCCCTTCTTGTCCCTGTAGTTTAGACTGATTCTGCTGAAATTTGCCAGAATCAGTTACAACAATGAAACACAAAAAATGTAAATTGATTTGACCGGCAGGTCAGTTAAATCAGTTGACTCAAGAGCTTGCAGTTTCCAGTGAATCTAATAAAAAATGCTTTATGAAGGGGAAATAATAAAAACAGCAAAAACAGTTTTTGAGATTTTGTTTTTGACTGCACTAATATGATTTCCTGCTTATTCTGGCTTTTTTTCCAGAGTACATTTGAAGGAGGCCCGTTAAATAGAATTTTCAATAGAAGGCTTAAATATTCTAAGTCAGATAATCTGACTTATCAAAACTTTGAAATGCAGTGAATACTGTGTTTCATCTGCATGTGAAGTTCTTTACATACAGCAGACAGGAGAGAAGTAGTACTTATACACTGAAGTGGTTTGTGGTTTGGTTTCTGACATGGTTATTGTGGTTGCAGAGAGCATGTCTACCCACTATAAGTACCATAATGTTAGTTCTTTTTTCTTAGCAGCTTGCATAAGAGAAGTGTGGTTTTTGCCAGTAAAGACTGAAGGTATATGTATTTAGGGTGATGATTATGTAAGCAGACAGATATTATACCTGGTAATTAATGCTTATCTTCTATAAGAAATAGTAATTACTTCTTTATACTGTAATTCCTGTAGTTTTATTAAAAGCAGTTATAATGAGCCATTATCTTAGAAAAGTCCATGTAATGACTGTTAGTGATGTTGTGCTTTTTCATTACTGTTGTGTACATTTGCATGTGTATATTTCCAGAGCATTTTAATCTCAGGTGTTTAGAAGGTAGGGCCTGTTTGACATAGTCCATCTGTAGTGTGTGCTTTTCCTGTTCACTTATGTTTGCCAGTGAGTATGCCAAGAAAAACCAGAGATAATTTAGTGCCTGTCCCTTGGTTCTAAGTATCGTTCAGTGTAATAAATGGCTATGTTTAATCTGAGGGAACACAAGCGGCGCAGATGGACCACTTGGACTCACTCAGAGGTAATGCGCAGGGGACCTCAAGTGAATCAAAGCGGCCGAGGTGGAGCTTTGCAGACACAGCAGTTTTTGTCTGGACTCCGTTTTCTCAGCCAAAGCATAGTGAAAGCATTCTCATCCAGTATGAATGTGAGGGATCATATAGTTACAGTTTTTTTGTAAGCATAGATGAGAAGAAGGAAAACAAGATGTTCAGTATTGAGAGGGTGTGGGGGAGTGGGGAAGCTGGAGTGGTACATTAGATTTGGGTAAAGGAGCCAAAAACCCTTGGATCTTACTCTGGAAAGAATAAGAGGCTCTCTCCCCACTGATGTCATTCTTGGAACAGCAGCCATACCACATGACATCATCCAGAGGTTTCCTTGGTATTTACTGATAGGCTGTCCTAGGCTGACGGTCTGAGTCGGGAGTAGGGATGGATGTGCATGTATGTGTGTGGGTGATTGAGTGATAAGTTAAGGATAGGCAAGAAAGTATGATGGAGGAAAACAGTGACTGAGGTAAAGATATACTGAAATAAAGTGTTAGGGTTGGGAAGCTAAAGGCTATAGGACGCGATTAAGGGGTTGGGTTAACTTTAATAGAGCTGGGATGAGGGGAGTTGTGGGACTCACATGGAGCAACCAGAGCCAAGAAAAGGAGTAAAAACATGCAACACATGAGCTTGATGCTCGTTGAGAGCTTTAATATTGAGATGGCATGATAACGGCTACGCATTCTGTTTTCAGAATATTTACATCAGGACCTTCAGTTTTCCTGTCACTCACTCAGCCTCCATTATTTACAGTTCCCATGTTTCCCATCTGATCTGTGGTAAAGAAGTATTCTTCTCTAAAGGTACTGATTTATATCTTGATGATTCACAAAGATTATTTATCTTGAGTAGGGGTGGGCGATATATCGAATATACTCGATGTATCTCGACTTGTTCCACGTGTGATATAGTAAATGACTATTGAGTATAGATTCTAACGTTAAATTGATGGCATGTACTTTGTTTCGAGTTTCGCTTCGTTGCCCTCTCACAGCAGACAGCTCACTCCCCCGCCCATCCAGAAAACTTTCCTAGCAAATGCTCGTGTTGTACTGGAATAACAGCGGGGGGAAGCGACCTTGCGGAGAGAGGCGTGAAAGCCCAAGCGAAAACCTCTATTTGGTACCGGGCCGCAGAGAAAGAAAATAATTATTTTATTTCCGTTTTCACACAACACAGTCTGTTATTCTAAAACAATCACAGGCATGTTTACAAATGGTTTTTCAAAATAAAAGAATGTTCCGGTTTTTCAAAATTAAAGACTGGCAGAGTCTACCGTCTGCGCTCCAGTGTGGCAAGAGGGTCAATTGCTGCCCCCCTCTGACATTTATCGTGTATCGTGATATAGCTTAAAAATATCGCAATATTCTTTTTAGGCCAAATCGCCCAGCCCTAATCTCGAGAGGCTAACACCAAATTGTGTAGTTGAAGTAGATTTTCCAAATTTGGAATCCAATTAAATTATTTTTATTAGCTACACTCTGTAGCTATAGTAAAGGTTTTCACAAATATAGCTGTTTGATTTTTGTTCCAAGGCAACAGAATCTTTAGATGGTGAATGGATTGATAATCCTTTCTCTAATAGATCCACAGCATTAGTAGATGCCCTGCTTGGGCCTTGTTCAATGGGCTGGTTCAGAAATATAAAAGTTAATCACCCTGCTGGGGTGAAATAGTACAAAATAGTACAAACCTGAATTCCTTTTTTTGCAAGCTGAAATAGGTATTATTTTTTATGTATTGCTGTGGTTTTCCACACAGATAAAATCTGTAGGGAAGTGATGCATTTGAGATTGATTTGAGAGGTGTTCTGCCTCCATAAGTGAACTGAAAATTGTCTTAGCTGGGTCTAGCCACACAGTTATATCTGGGTACATACTTTGAAGTAGGTTCAGGTTACTTGTCTCCCTCAGGAGAAATTGCTTTGGAGCAAGGAAAGTCACTGCACATAATACATCCATACACACATACTGTATGTAAAATTATTAAATAATAACAATATAATAATATTTTTCATTATTGAATTAAATAATCAGTATTACATTATTACAGATTAAAGCATTATTACACATTTAAGTGGAAAATGTGACAAACATGACCATAACGTCAGTCTCGATTGGTGCATTCTGGTCTAGTCATATACAATTAGTCTGTGTTGTTGTCACATATGTCTGAATTATCTTGTACAAGGTACAGTATATGTCATGCTTCACTGTCAAAACACACTAGTTCTATACATTTCAGACTGTGGAACTGGATGTAGACTTCAGTAGCCTCAGAAAAGATGGAGTTTCCACCATGCATAATTAAGAGAATTTCCCTAACGCATGTCAGATGTTTGTCTTTCGCCCCCTTATTCCCTCTGTTATTCCTTTACTGTGTCAGCAAGACCTGAAGTGTGCCTTCAGCACATTTTATGTAGATTACAGCAAATGGCCAAGGCAAACACTCAGAATCTACGTCTTTTTGGTGAGGCCAGCCGCTCTGGTTTCCACAATCCCAAAAGAACAGGAAATGGGAATATGGTTGCCCATAGTCCTGAGAGACATAGGGTTAAAGTCTTACACAGAGGGCAGTGTGATGGGAGCTGGGAGGCCGAGGGAGGGAAGACCTACAGGGTGTCTAAGAAGAGGATAACAGCAAAAGGTTGAGATAATGTTTAAGATGCTGTGTGGTGGATAAGTGATGTAGCAGTCAGGCCTGTTGCTCTTGGCAACTGCTTTGGGCTTGAGGCTTACACTACAGTCTGGAGGGGAAAGTGTATTTAATGTCTGGTAATGGTTTAATTTTGTAGATTTGCTGGAGTGGTATTTGTCTGCAGACATCTGTATATGTGTACTTACACAGACTTTTGTAGACAATGTTTACCCAGTTTGTTTGTGTCTATGTGCATTTTTATGTGTGTGTCCATGCTGATTTATGGCCCCTGGCAGCGAGCTGACCTCTGCAGTGTGTTGTTTAGTTTTTGCGGTCAGATTGGAGAATGCCCAGGTGCTGGGATAGTGAGTATGCTGGTGTGGGCTGGCAGTGTCACCAAGACGTGGCTCGGAGCTCAGGGGTCGCTGTCTAAATATACTGTGAAAGTAGCTCACCTTAAAATACAGTCAGACCCTGGCCCCCTCAGAGTCTTGATCTGCTGTATGGGGCCCTCCTTTTCCTTTGCAGATATCTAACCAGAAAAAATAAACTACTACTACTACTGTCAGTGGAGATGTAGATTTCTTCTTTAAGCTTCTGAATTAGTGTTGTGTGAGGTGTAAAAGTAAACAGTGCCATTATTAACTTTCCCTGGGGATTAGAAGAAATAATGAGCATTGATTGTTGCTGTTTATTTTATGCTATTTTGCTCTAAGCCAAGAAAGTGTGAATTTCATGGGACTCCGCACTCCCCCTTAAACTAAGCAGGGGGGTGACAGACATCACCTAATGCCCTAATGCTAGTCAAAATAAGCATTGTTGGGCTTCGTGCTTCATGTGTATAAAAAGTGGAAGATGTGTATTTGTGCAGTTCATTTTAGCCACTTTCATAGCTACCTTTACACACTCATAGCTGTTTTTGTTGATGATTTTGAAACCACACCAGTATTGCTTTTCCATGCCGTGCATCACATCTTTTGATTCATAAGAGTGAATGCAATGAACTTGGTCCACTCTCCATGATTGTGGGTCAGGTTCAGATGAAGACAGATATTTGGCTTTATGCTCACTGGAGCACTCTCCTGCCCCCACCTGGACACAACCAGAACATTCAGCACGGATTATTGTGTGGGAACCAAACAGGGTGAGGTTTGGGAAAGAAAGGCTTAAAGACGATGTGACATTTTATTTGGTAAAATCCAGACACAATAGAACGATCTGTTCTTTGAGTGTGACTGATCAGTCTGGATTTGTTTTACTTAATCTATATGTAAGCTGCAGCTTTGTAATGACTCACAGATTCATATGTTTTGTGTGCACATGCATGAGTCTTCAATGGTTTCTTTAACGTTGAATTATGTGAAGTGAGGTCGTCCCTCTCAGCCACAGGCAATGACTTTTCCACCAGAGCTTGATGTGAGGAGAGCATTGGCTTAGAGCAGAATCGTATTTCAGCAGAGTCCAGAGAGATGCTGACAGCAGCAGCCCTGTTATTGTCTGAAAATTCTGCCTTAAGCACCACTCTGATGTGCCACATTATGCTCCAGAGTGCAAAATGTCACCATCCCCTCTCAAATAGGATAGCTGATTGCATGTCTTTTATGGTTCCCCCTGGGGTTTGAGTGTGTTTCTATAATCCCAGGTTTATCTCTCTTTGGTGATCTGTGTTTCCTTGTAGGATTATTTGTGCTTCCATGTTTGTCTTTGCATGTGTTGCTGTATATTCATCATTTTATATACATTATTGTCATGTGCTTTTGTGTCGTCTTTCAGCTGCTGTTAATATGACCTTTGATCCAAAGCATAAGATATGGTATCATTTTTTTTTCAGTAAAATTTGGATTTAGCAAACCAACATCACGCTGGGACCCTCACTGAATGTACAGTAGTTGCAGTTTACTGCCATTAAAATATAAAGAAGTGGGTCCCATTTACTGTAATGGAGCATATATCTCTGAGTTGACCATTCAGTGCTAGAACACTTACAGAAATTTGGCATTAGCATACAGCTGGAGTACAGTATAGGAGTGCTTACTGCTTCCCTACAACTGTAAAACAGTATCTTATATAACATTTGGCACCACAATCTGTTGAGTGATGTGTGGTGAAAAGCTCAGCCCGGTCTCAGAGAAAGGAAATCAAAACCAGCTTTAGGGGTTGTCACGTTGGATCAAGACTTTCACAATGGTTTTGCTGTGAAGGTGTGTAGCTTTCATGGGAACGAATGTACTGTATGCCTTTGGTATTAATGAAGAAATAACTGATGTGGTTTCCCATAATTCTATATGTCTGATCACAGTCAACAAAATGATTCACAATAACTCTATACTATTATTTGCATTGTAAATGTAGGAACACTTAGACTCCATGTTTAGTCTCATACCAAGGGCTAGAAGAAACATTGAGTAAGAGTCCAATGCATCGTGTTGCAATTGTAAGTTGCTAGAATGTCGCTATAAATGAAAAATGTTTGATTCTAACTTTCTTCGTCTGCAGTTGTTTTTGTGCAGTTCTCAGTGCTTCACTTCCCTTTTTGTAATCCAGAACATTTTTAACACAGAATACAACTTCAGATGGCTGGAACTGGTTGTGCTCAACTTAGGTCCACATTCCCTACCCAGCTTTTCTCATCCTTTTTTCCCCTTGCACATGCCTTTGGCTACAGAGTTAGTGCCATCAAATGCAGCCATCAGATTTTCCAGCCTCAGTAAGACCCTTCCAGCAGCACACTTTTCTTTCTAGGCATGCACATGCCTCTTTCTTTCTCTGTGTACATGTCACACATGATTAAACACTTTCTGCCACTGTGCTCTAAGTGCTGCAAGGATGTTCTTACTAATACTTAGGTGCATGATTAATTATCTCATCTTCGTGAAAATAAGATGCGCACCACTTGTGGTCAGGATCTACCCGTACATTCCTTTGGCTGCTCTGGGAGATGGAGAAAAAGAGTGTAGGGGAAAATAAATAGAGAGGCAGAAGAATGGCATGTGAATAGGAAAGCAGTTGCAATGCTCCAGACAGCAGGGCTGTTTTGCTGTACAGAGGGCTTATTCCTTATTGAATGTGACCTCATTTCAAACACTGAATTCCCATCATCCCTTTTCAGTGCAGCTGTGACACATGGTCTTGCCAGGATAGGGGAGACGGGCTGTCAAACTGATAGCAAGCCTAGCCTCCTCACAGATTGCGACTTTAGACAAATGGCAGAGAGGTAGCCATTTGAAAGTTTCCTGGGATCTCTGAGTTCATAGCTGGGAGAGTTCTGTAATGACTAACTCAGTCAGTGTTGTAGGAAGGTGCTGGGATTTGTTTTCCTGCTTCCACCGTAAACCTCACTGATACCATAAGCCAAGGCTGGAGCAGGAAACATCAACTTGTGGAGTGTTTTGCAAGAGTTACTAAAGGATCTGGGAGTTCTGTGTGTTGAAGTGTTGCAGTGGGATTGGTGGCCCTCAGTGAACTGTCACTGGTTAGACCACAAATGTAATACATTTCTGTTTGTCAGAAAAGAAAGCTATCCGTAGAGATCTCCAGCTGGAAAAATGTTGAGAGATTTCAGACGTTTGGCAATTAGACGTAATCAAAAACATTTTGTGCTCTGTGGCGGTCTGTTTGCAGGGTTGCATCACTTCGTGATTCTCATACCCCCCCCAAAAAATGTATTTGTTTGAGCTAAGTTGACACTGTACTTGATTGATGTGGAATGACATCACTGGATGTGAAAGTGTGAGCAGGACATGTTTGGATAGACACAACGCAGCTTTTTGGTGCCATATGAAATGTATTCTTTTCAGAAACATGTGGCAAACACCCACACCCTACTCCCCATATAGCCTGGGGAGCCTTCTGAGCCTTTTCTTTTTCCCTCTTGTTCTCTCCTGTTCTTGTTCTATCAATCTCTTCTGTTCTGTCTGTTTTGTGAGTTTTTTCTTTCTTTGAAATCTCTCACCTCTACCACTGTTTCATGCCCCCTTCGCTTAGACTTAGACACACACTTAATGGGTTCAGGTCAGTTATCTATGACTGCAGGTTTGCACATGTTCTCCACGCCGCACTTGCTAAGTTGAATCATTAGTCTTACACAGTCAGCTCAAAGACAAAATCAGTCATATCCCATTTAGATCTGGGGCTGTGCCTATATGTTCTGTTTAAAATCATTTGTCGTGTTACGGATGCACACGCTGTGCGTGTGTGTGTCTGCATGTGTGAGTAAGTCTTTGGCTGTGTGTGTTTGTTTGTGTCATTGTCTGCAGCTACATGAAGTCAGTTGTTCCATGTTCTCTCCACACTGTTTGCTGTAAGATTTTTGTCTCACACTCTTGGACCCCGGACAAAGTTCTTCATCATTTAGTCACCGTTAAATTCCCCTCGCTTGACCTAGTTTCAGCGCTGCCTGCTTTGCCTGTGATACTGCTGCACACAGATGTTTGTTTATGTGCTTTCATTTTTCCCCAGGGGTCTTGCAGGCCTTGAGTGTGAGACCCCCATTTTTGTCACCGTCAACTGTTTGTATATTTATTTACGTGCATGACATGTAGCTGTACCCTGTGAGTCTCCTGACTTCCTGTTTCTCGTGGTTTCCAGGGAGACATCCAGCAGCTAATGATTGTAGCAGACCATCGTGCTGCCTATGACTACTGTGAGCACTACAGCCCTGATTGTGAAGTGCAAATGCCCAACCAGCCTCAGAACCAGGACCCCAACACTGATAACTCTGTGAGTAACGCAAACCTTCTTCTTTTCAGTGCTTAGTTTTTATTATTCTAATACTATATACTTTATCATTCTAATATTTTACTTGTGAATCTGTCTGTAAAGCTCCTAGTGCAGCTTTGTGAACAGAGGGCAGCCTCTTATTAGAGATACAGGCAAACCTTGGGTTTGTCAAACTAAATAATGCTAGACATTGTAGAAGCCAAAAAGAGAACCACCACTGAATTCACATGGCAAACCTTACTCAAGGAACTTAATTTCCCTTAATCCATAATTGTCTCTAATACTCAAATCAGATCTTGGTTAGATCCTGTGCTGAAAGAGTGTTTTGACTTATGCAAGAGAACTGCACTGTGTCAGAGGAAAGTCCTGGCAGGGAAGAACAGGGTTATCAGGCTATGCAGTTAGTTAATAATGTTCAGGTATTATATCTATCTTTATACCTGCCTAAGCCTGCACCCCTGCACTATGCCATTTTCCACAGTGAATACCAATGCAGCATGCACATGCTAATTAACAGTGTGTGAAAAAAGTGTTGCAAGATGTATAGGAAGAAACCTTTTGACTTTTTCCCTTTGCCTTGGGGCTTGTCAATATTCCTGCAACGTACACAAAACTTGACCTGTTTTTTTCTAAAGGTGGGTGAGAGATTTGTTTAACAAACTGCTGCAAATTAATTTGTCATAACAAGTTGCGACAGGGAGCTACAGCATGAGGTTTCCACAAGTAGAAGGCTTTCCTCTGTGCTTCTGATCAATGGCCAGCCTGTCACACATTCATCAGCCAGCCAGCAGCAAGAGAGCCTTGGATCACATTTACGAATCCTGTTTTTAATAATTAATAGTCATTTTTTCTTCCTCAGTCACACTCAGTCAATTTCAATTTCGATGTAATGCTTCTCTCTTTTAGGATCCGAAGGAGGACAGCTACTATTATGAATATCCTTACTATGAGGACGCGGATGGAAATCCCTCTGAACCAATCACAGATGCTGTGACGACAAAAGAAATTAAGGTAGTCTACCAATATATGATTTGTCCCAAAAAGTATTTGCCTCTTAAAGTTTTTTTTTTTTTTTTTTGCATATTTGTCTCAGTTGATTCACACTGATTCAGATCATCAAATCAATTTTAAAATTACACAAAGTTAAATAAAAACTTCAGTTTTTAAATGATGATTTCATTTATAAAGGGAAAAGAACTGTCCAAACCTGCATGGCCCTGTGGGAAAAAGTAATTTCCCTTGGCGGCAACAGCTGCAATCAAGCGTTTCCTATAACTGGCAATGAGTCTCTCACATCGCTGTGGAGGAATTTTGGCTCAAACTACTTTGTAGAATTGTTTTAATTCAGCCACATTCTAAGATTTTTGAGCATACAAAATCAGGACTTTGACTCGGCCACACACACAGGTTAATATGCTGTGCTAATATTAACATTTGTTTAATGATCTGAATTATTTAAGTGTGACAAATTAGCAAAAAATTAACAAGAATCAGGAAGGAGGCAAATACTGTGTAAAGATAATTTTATGATTTAAAATGCACCAAATATAACAATATCCTCTCTGCGTTATAGGTGACAGAAACAGATGGAGACAGTGTAGTTATTTCTGGTGGCACCTCCAGGTCCACTAGCTCATCGTCTGGCACATCCTCCAGCTCATCCAGCAGCTCTACATCAAGCTCTACAGGCACGGGCGGAGGAGATGCCTACGGAGAGGAGACAAACCAATATGACAACTATGACAGCTACGGTAACTACGAGACTTACTACGACGAGTCGACAGCAGCGCCTGATGGCGACTCCTCTCGACGTGTCACCATCACCAGCATTGGCACCGGGGGTGAGCTGGATCTGGGAGCAGGTGGGAACATTGACTTGGCAACAGGAACTGGAATTGAAAGGAGTGTCATCACCAGTGGAGGAGCAACTTCAGTAACGATCACCACTAATAAAACATCAGTAGGTTGACATTAATTACACTGCTTTCCTCACTTAATTGGTAGTGTGACCTGTAAATATGAAAGACTTATTGATATATTGTTGAATGCATTTTCAAGATTTTAAAATCTTATTTTTTACTTCATTACACACTCGAGGCCATATCACATATGCGAGGCTTGGAATGCATCTACATAAACAGGGGCTTCCTCGGGTCTTTCCTTATGTTATAATCCACCAGTCCACTTGGGGGAAGCAAAGTCAGTTTGATACTAATTATATTTCAAAATGGCCACCATGGAGAAATAGATGCTTTTTCAGAATTCTCTGTCGGTGTTGGTCGGTAATCAATAAGTTAATCTACAACTATTTTGATAGGTAATTAATTGGATTTTTTTTGTTTCATCTTCTAAATTGTTTTATTTGAAAGTGAACTCACCCACTCAAACCATTTGTAGTGAGAAAAAAAACCCCACACATTTACAGCCAAGTGGAATTTGTGAGAGGCATTTATCAGGATGTTTTGACAGTAAATAGAACAATTAAAATAATAATCTAAAAATATTTTGATATTTTTTTGAATTGTTTATGGCTAATTATTTACACAGGAAGTAACATTCATGCCTCTAACTAACACCAACCAATGATGCACATTTCGTATGTTTTGCTTTTGACAAATGCATTTGACATTTAAATGACTGAGCCTCATCATATCCCATAAACTTGTATGTTAATATCTCTACTTGTGTTTTTAATAGGTGGAAAGTTCATACGACTATGGTGATGGATATGATTATGGTGTAGACAGCCATTATACCACTGATGGAGGTGGCAGCAGCAGCACTGTGCACGTCAGTGGTGGAGGTGGCGGCAGTAGCAGCAGCACTGTGCACGTCAGTGGTGGAGGTGGCGGCAGCAGCAGCAGCACTGTGCACCTCAGTGGTGGAGGTGGCAGCAGCAGCAGCACTGTGCACGTCAGTGGCGGAGGTGGCGGCAGCAGCAGCAGTTCCACCATCACTGTCAGTGGAGGATCTGCTGGAGGTGGTTCTGTATCAGTTGGGGGTGGCTCTGTATCCATAGGAGGTGGGTCTGCCTCTGTGGGTGGATCTTCTGCTGCTGGAGGTGGATCGGCCAGTGCCGGCGCCGGAGCTGGGGGGTCCATCACCACTGGTACAGATGAGTACACTGATCTGGATGGCTTCAAACAAGAGGAACTCACAGACTATGGTGATTTGGACAACTATGAGGCCTATGCAGACCTGGAGTATGACGACAAAGTGGACAAAACGCTGCCTGCTGAGACCGATGAGTATTATGGACAGGTAAAAAATAATGGTAGGACATACTACCAAAAACATGATCTTGAGATAAAGAGTAGAGGAGCTGATTATGTTTGTGCCTATGTGTTTGCTGTGTAGGTTGACGGAGCTCGTGGCGAGAAGGGACAAAAGGGAGAGCCTGCTGTTATTGAGCCTGTGAGTATCACTGATTTGAAGCAACACACTTGGACAACAGATGTAGGCTGCTTGTGCTTGTGTGCACATGAGTGTATCTGTGGATGTTTATATCTGCAAGTACATATGTGTGGGCCACATCTAAACACAATCCACCCCACTCTTCACAAATGAACATCTTCAGGCCAACCACAGTCATCTGGGCCCATCAGAGCTTTGTCAGTAAATTTTTGGGGGGGTCTTCCCCCAGGTGGTCATCACAACTAGACCTTAAAACTTTAAACTAAAAGTAAAGTTTTAAACTAAATAAAAACATGTGGAATACATCCAACCCCAATTCAACACTCGTATATACTGGAAACTTCGTGAAAATGAGGATGACTCTGTTTGTGTTTGCAATGGTGCTCCAGAGGACATACAATTCTAACACAGCTTCTCAAGTACAGCTGTTCCACTTCAAACAACTGTCACTGAGCTCCACTAAGTATACATGAGAGTGAGTGTCTTCACGTTTATGTGTGAGAGCAGACGAGCTTGTGTGTTTTACACGCACTTCCTAGATGACCGGCTGTGTATGTGTAAGCAGGTTTAAAGACAAACAACAGTTTGAGTACTCATCACCACCCAGTACGTCTTGCCCTTTGTAAACATGCCAAAAGCTGAGGCAGATGTCGTCACATACGACGTACACATATACACATTATGGCCAAGGTATAGCTCCTTTCCAAGGAACATACACTGTAGGCAGAACGTAAGCATAACCTGGGGAGCGTCAGAAATCAATTGTAGTAATTTTATGACGAAAAGACACAGAGAAGATTGGGGCTTGCTGGAAGAAAATTATGAGATCACATATTTCAGATAAGTTTGTTTCTCATAACAAAGCAGGAAGCCAAAGTGCAGCAGCGATATCTGTATGTAGTCACAGAGCTGCAACAATGCATCTGTAAGTCAGACGCTGTTCCACCTGAGATGTGGAACGTCAACATATCGTCTGGTTTTCATCTTTAGGTATAGTATATTATGATATGAGTACACTTAGCTGAGCACGCCTTAGTTGGATGTATTTCAAAGCACAGAAAGGTATAAACTGGCTTTGCGTTGCATGCATGATCAAAGATCTCATTTGACAGTACGAACAAATTAATCAGTTAAATTTGATTTGTTCTTCCTTTTGCTCGTCCACCTGTGTGCACCTAAGGGTGTCTTTGCTTTTGTGTCTTTCAAGTCATTCACCCTTCTGTTCGCCGTGGATTAATTGCACGCATAACTGAAATGACAGGCTGGAATGTACATTAAGTCAGCAAAGACTTTGAGATGGAAAGTCGATAGGCACATGTGTTAGGACATGTATTCATATAAACTCCTTTATCCAAAGGCTCTGCATTGACCGACACATAATATGCTTTTGAATACATCTGTACACATCTGTACAGACAAACATGCATTGTGAATAAGTCTGTGAGATGGTTTTGAGCATTCTTGTGGTATCTGATGATCTCTGTGTTCGTATGTTTCAGGGAATGTTGGTGGAGGGTCCATCTGGGCCTGAAGGGCCGACAGTAAGTCAGTCTCCCTCAGCTTTTATTACTCTGAGTCTCTGCCTTCCTCTTTTCCTCTGGGCTTCTTAATCACTGCAGTTATTCCTTGTAATATGTGTTGGTAAATAAAAGCTGATAAAAGGTTATGTCACCCATTCCTCTAATCTGTTTACACCATACTGTTTGAATAGGAAAACTCAAGTTGTAATGCTTTGCTGAGAAAATCCTGGCTGCCTTATTTCTAATGAAAAGCCAGTGACCAGAACAGTTCCCCCGAAGAGCTATACTGTAGACCCGCCCCGATGTAGTGTTAATTATTTATCTACTAAGATGTTTCTCAGACACAGTTGCTCTTGACACCCTGCAGATGGAGTCTCACAGAGGCCAGCTAGTCAAGCACTGAGCTTTAGACCATAAAGAGCGCCCCATAAAGCTGTCCCATATTGCCTCATACATTCCTTTCTCCCATGTGTGTCCACTTTGCAAGATAAAGGCGAGAACTTTTAGTGGGGCAAATATGTGTCTTGACAAAGATGCTTTTATGTTGAATCATGTATGAATACATGTCAAATGAGGTCTTTTGCTTAAAATAGGGTCTCCCCGGACCCCCAGGTGCTTCTGGCCCACCAGGCACTCCTGGAGATCCTGGAGAGAGAGTGAGTATAATTTTTTATGTCACACTCTTTTTTTCCATTATAGAAATAAAAAATAAGCACTTTAGTGTTTGTGTGTGCTTATGTGTGTGTGTTATTTTCTATCTAAGGGCCCTCCGGGTCGTCCTGGTCTTCCTGGTGCTGATGGTCTGCCAGGCCCCGCTGGCACCGTCCTGATGCTGCCTGTAAGTAAATTTCAGTTAGAAATAGCAAAAAAGGAAACACTTTATGTTTTATGTTCATCTTGCTTGACTAAAACTTATTTCCATTGTGTTTTATATACTTGTTTAAAGCTAAGTATGATGCACCTTTCTTTGGTTTACACACTCACGTGGAGTGACAGGTTTTCATGTGAGATGTTTCTGGCTCTTACAGAGATTCTGCATTATACAATCCTTGCTGTGTGAGACAGTATCCAGTAGTTTTAACTCTGTCAAGTCATTGAGTATTATAGGACTCACTATTCTAATAAATATAATATTCTAAGCTTTATAAGTTATTCCACCTTCTTTAGCCAAAATTGAAGCTGTCATGTGTCCTTCCAGAAAGTCATTTAGCTTTAGACAGGAAGCAAGCAATGCTGCCGGTTCTGTCTGTAATTTCAGCTGCTGTGCAATGATTCAACACTTACGTAGCCATCCTAATGACTTCTTATGCCGTCTACCTTTTTCTTTTTCCTGTCTGTCTGACGCTGCTGTTGTTGAACCTGATTAGTTGTACAGATGTGAAGTTGTGGTTTCAGGGGGTCCACGGTGCAGTCTGGGTGAGCCATATGGCAATTTGTTCTGGTATATCTACTGGAAAAAGGCACAACTTGTAACTCTAGCCTAATGAGAAACATGCATTATAAGTTCAGTCTTGTTTAACTAGTAATATGGGTGAAACAACTTACATTCGTCCAATTATAATTCTCTTCATCACACTCTTGCACTCATCCACTATTGATGTGGATATTGATTTTTACTTTCTATAGCTTTACTCTTAGTTGATTTTAGAGTTTGTTTTGCAGCGTTGCTAATAAAGAATTTCATGTGGTTGAATATTTTATTCAAATTGTGATGATGTAGTGAAATGTCAATAAAGACATATAAATTGTAGGACAAAAAAAGGCCTTAAAGAACCAAAGACAGACCAAAAGGCTCAAGAGGCTTGCAAAGGGAAGGGCCAATATTTAATCAAATTCAGCAGAAGTTTATACAGAACAAGAAACTGCAAGATTTGCTCAAAAATTAGAAATTTGATTTGATATGGGTGAATTGCAGTATATCTGGCTCAGTTCTGATGTCCTGAATCAACTTTTATTTTGCTTCCTGGTAACAATGATTCTGTGATGGTGAAATTCTGCAGTTTTTCACTGTTGTGTTGCTGTGTGTCTGTAAACCAACCATCTGTCTGCCTCCTGAGGACCGTGCAATGTAACCCAACCCCAGATGCTTGGACCAAATGAATCTGAGTTGTACCACAAGTCTGGATATTTAGCAGTGGTGCAACTCCGGCTTGTCACCACCAGATGTCAGTAGAAATCGTAGCTCAGAGCCAGTATAGTCAGCCTTTGATGGTACTAGTTTAGCAGCTTGAGGCTGCTGTGTAGCTCAGCATCTGTGGTGTGATAGATATAGTATAGTATAGATAAAGAAGTCAATTATTTTGTGAAAAAATCTAATACTTTGCTAATTTGCAGTGCATCTCTTTTTCATTTTTACAGTTTGCTAGTTCCTATAGTGTACTGGATTTATTTTCACTGGTCTTACCAATCTGTGATTCCCTCCATAGTTCAGATTCAGTGCTGGAGGTGACTCTGGACAAAAGGGACCTGCTGTATCAGCACAGGAGGCCCAGATGCAAGCCATCATGCAGCAGGCTAGGGTAACATAGTCACATCATCTGCTAAAATATTTTATTCTGTTGTATGTCTGTTGTAATTATACATTAGCTGTTTTTTTTTTTTACCTTTATGTATCCATAGCACTTTCCATTAGCCATGAAAGTCAACACATGAAGAGAGACACAGCACTTACATGCAGACACACAAAAATACAAATAGCAAACTTATTCACCAAATTACACTTCTTCTTTTTACCTTCTATATACTCTTGAATGTATATTATTTATCTTATTTCTACTCTTTCCCCCCTGTGTTCAGCTGGCTATGCGCGGCCCGACAGGTCC